>CALZFC010000356.1:707500-812500 GCA_945643635.1 Allodiplogaster sudhausi
TCGAAATCTGCCCTAAAATTTTGCCTCCCATTTACGGTCACACCAAAATTTGTCTCACTATTTTTACCTATTCGTGGCCTATTTAATTAGTTTTTTTCACTTTGTCCCCCCCCCTCCCACCCGGCCGGGAGGGTTTGTACTCCTCCGGATTGGAGGGCTGCGCCGGACCTTGTTCAGCTATGACTAGACCCTACCAATCAATGCTTAGACTGGTCGGAGCCAATTCGGTTTCAAAAACCCAATAAAAATCAAACTTGGGTCAGCTCAGATATCGATTACCGAAATGAATTAATCGCTGTTTAGAAGAACTTTAAAGGCACAATTTCACATTTGCCACCACCCTTTATTCAACAACATTTTAACACAGACAGAATGCGTGAGCAATCAAAATAATAATGAGAAGGTAACGAGGGAGCGAAGAGCGAAGAAAAAAGAGTAAGAGAACAAAGAAGCAAAGGGAGAGAGAGAGAGAGAAAAGCAAGAGAACTAGAAAAAAAAGATAATCTGAGAGAAGGCGGGAAAGGAGAAAGAATGAGAAGAGAAGAGATAGAGGAGAGAGAAAAGATAGGAAAATAGAGAGCCAGAAAGAGAGAGGGAGAGAGTGAGAGAGAGAGAGCGAGAGAGAGAGAAAGAGAGAAGGAAAGAGAGAGAGAGAGAGAGAGAGAGAGAGAAAGAGAGAGAGAGAGAGAGAGAGAGAGAGAGAGAGAGAGATAGCTAGCTCTAGTCTTCTTCCTCTCCTCTAATTCGCCTTCTTGCTCGTGGTCGCCCTGCCCACTGCCGAGTCTGCTCTTCCCTTGAGCATCTCTTCGTTCTTCTCGTTGATCGTCTTCGACACCTCGGCAGCGACCTTGTTCTAAAATGGAATTTTAAATGGAATTTTCATAAATATATATTTTTCTTCAAATTTTATATATTTATTTATTTCAACAATCTAAACATTAATCACTCTTTCTAAAACGTAAGAATACCAAGAATTAATCTTTTAAATAACTGAATTGATAATAAAATTATACAATAGGATTAGAAGGTGAAAAAATAAATGAGATATTAATATACACATGCATGGATAACATCAATAAATAAATAAATAAAATAAAGAAATAAATAACTAAAACCTGAAGAATGACCGCATTCTTCTTGGCCGGAATGTAGGCCGAGTGGCCCTTCTTGGGCCCGGCCGGCTTCGGCGCCTTCTTCACCTTCGCCTTCACGCCCGTCGGCAGGGTCTGCTGCAAGTATTTTGACTTTTTTTTATATATTCTTTTAACTTTTAAAAAAAGAATTCTACTAAACTTTATCATTAAAATAATAGTGCTCAGTTGCTTCGTTAAAATATTGGTGTTGAGTATTAAGCATAGGAAAATAAGGTATAAGTATAAATAAAATATTGAAAAACAACAACAATAATAAGTTAGAAAACGTTCTTCTTAAGCCTATTCTCTAAAAGAATTTTTTAAATATAGCTTTCTATTCAACATTACCCTTAAAAATGTTATTAGTGATGGAAATAAAAATAATAAATAAGAAGAAAGAAAGAATTACCTTCTTCTTGAGCTTGTGCTGCACCATCTTCTCAGCGGATGAAGAGAGTGTGAACGGCGGCGAGGAGGCACGCGGCGGAGACTGCCCAGTGCAGACGGACACCGATCACGGCGGCCTGTAGGATTTCTCTCTTTCTCTGCCTCTCTCTCTCTCTCTCCTTCTCTGCCTTTCTCCTTTTCTATCTCTCTCTCTCTCTCTCTCTCTCTCTCTCTCTCTTTCTACCTCTCTCTCTCTCTCTCTCTCTCCCTCTCTTCTTCACTCGAACCGCTCTATCTCTCTCTTACCTCGTATCTCTATTCTTCTGATTTCCTTTCGCTCTCTCGCTCTCTCTCGCTCTCTCATTGCTATTATGTCAGGATGTCGTTTTTTCCAATTCATAGCCATTTAGGAAAAAAATATTTTGAATAAAAAAAAACAAAGCATTTTAGTGTTGCTTAGGTTCAATCTGGCCAGGCGGTTTACATCTTGGGGGAAAGTGGTAAGTTTGCAAGCCGAAGCCAGCTTAAACAATGAAGAACGGGTGCGCAATACACACATAATAAATACATTCATTTTTAGTCATAATCCTCATCAAAAATAATTGTCGGCTTGTCTCTCTCTCTTCTCTCTCTCTCTCATTCTCTCTCTTCTCTCTCTCTCTCTCGCAGTCTACTCATCTCCAACTCCTCATTGCCATAACAGCCGCAAACATCCACCAAGTGAACTCTCAACTCTAAATCCACTATGAGCCATTTCTTAAAAGCAAAAGCTGATACTTGAACCTGACAATGAGGTAAACACATTTTGGCTCTCAAAACTAATTTAAAATAGCCTTCTAATCTCTAATTTCATATCTGACTACCTTGTAGAAGATGCCGAGTGCGCCCTTCTTCTCAGAGAGGAGAAGCTGGCGGATGCGAGGGATTCGCTTGAGGTACGCGCAAGAGCAGATGATCAGCAAGGCAACGATGACAAGGCCGTCGAGGGAGTACGCTTAAGAGATTAAAAAATAAAGATAAATATATATATATATAAATATATATATATATATATATATATATATATATATATATATATATATATATATATATTGCATACTATATAATATTAAAGTTAAACTTCGTCAAACAAAGAAAGAAACGAAAGCTGCATACGGGCAGCATTGATACAAAATGGTAGCATAATCAGTAATAGCAAACATGGAAGGAAAGGAAGTCCATCTTTCAACTCGTTAGCAACAGTTCAACAAATGCCTTAGAAATATCGCACGGGAAATGCGGTTAAGTCAAATAAGATAGGCTGGCCGGAAAAATAAATTGTTTCATAAAAAAAAAATGATGTGCCATCTACCACTGCTCAACTAGCCACATTTTCTATCAGCCAATTAATTAAAGTAACTAATTGCATAATTACTTGCAAATTAATGGGAAAGAAAAAAGCAAACCAATCCCGGGAACAAAATAAGCGCTTTCATTATTCCGAGCCATTCTTAATTCCTACTGCGTTAGAGTAGCTCATCTACAGGACAGACTTTGGGTCAACATAAGCAAGCATCTTTCGCGTTTCAACAATTCCAAAATCCTTTCAACAGCCTTCCGTCACTGTCATTCTACAAAAGAAGCTTTACATTCTTACAAATAAAGCTACATAATTAGGAAAACAACAATTAAGAAAAAATTACTGTATATACATTAATTAATAAATAAACCGAAAGAACATACCGTTCATGCGATTGCAGTAGGACAGTTCCCAAGAGTTGACGTCTTCGACGCGAGCTTAAAAAAATTATTTTAAAAATTATATTCCCGGAAACAAAAAAAAATCTCTTTTAATACACAACAATAACAGTAAGATACAAAATGCGGCAACTCCACGCTTATCTCTCCAATAATTCAAAATAACCTCACAACCGAATTAAAAAAAGCTTTATTCCTGAACAATTTCTCACAATCAGAAGAAATCTAGCATAATTCATAGTATCGAGCTACGTCTTCTAGAAATCTGGGAATGTACAAATGTTAACCTGTCAATATTCGGAATGTACAATTTATGCCTATCATTAATGCCAGAGATCTCTCTTCTATGTGGAATTCTTTGCAATCTTCTAGACGATAACTCCGTTTTAAGCTAGTTTTTCTCTCTAAAATTTCGAGATATGATTCTGGGGGGAGTGGTAACTTCTGGGAGGGTGCTACTTCAGGGTGCAGAATTGGTCTTATACTTCATAATTTCTGAATTTTCTCATGACATCAGTGTCCGGTCTACCAGCGCGCCATTCCCGGATAAGTGAGGGTTGTTCAGAAGGGAGTGGGTGGGAGGTACCCTGATAACTGGGTTTGATACCACTATGGGTATCAAACCCAGTTTTGATACCACTATCGGTAACAAACCCAGTTTTGATACCACTCTGGGTATCAAACCCAGTTATCTTTCCCTGGCTCGGAGGGGGAGGCGCCCAGTGCGTGGACGCGCTGAGGGTGGCCGAGTTGCGGGAGAAGTCTTCGAAGGAGAGCGGAAGAGGGCTCGCCAGCCACGAGTCGTACTGCGCACGCCGGCGAGTGTCGCCAAGGACGGACATGGCCGCCTGGGAGTGAGAGAGAGAGAGAGAGAGAGAGAAGAGAAAGAGCGAGGCAGAGAGAGAGGCAGAGAGAGAGAGAAGAGAGAAAGAGCGAGGCAGATAGAGAGGCAGAGAGAGAGAGAGAGAGAGAGAGAGAGAGAGAGAGAGGAGAGAGAGAAAGAGGAGAGAGGAGAGAGAAAGAGACAAGAAGAGTGGAGAAAGAGAACGATAAAGGAAGAGAGAGAGAGAGAGAGAGCAGATAAACATAGAAAGAGTTAGAGAGCAAGAAAAAAGAGAGATATGGAGAGGAAGGGCCGAGAGAATGAGGAAGAGAGAGAGATGAAGAGAAAAAGAATAAGAGAGAGAGAGACAGCAAGAGAAAGAATTCCATTCCCAACCTGCAGCTTGCAGAACTGCTCGGCGCCCTCTTCGCCCGCCTTGTCCGGATGTAGGCGAAGAGCGCGCACGCGGTATTCGGCCTTAAAAAGTATTTATAAGTTATAAAAAGTATTTATAAGTTATAAAAAGTATTAATACATTATAAAAAGTATTTATAAGTTATAAAAAGTATTTACAAATTATTTGTTATTTATATTTTATTTCTTGTTTCATCCCAACATATGAAAAAAACCACATTAACCTTTTTGCCCCTATAAATTCCCATACCAATAAATCACTTCTATTGCCCTCGGCCTCATTCTATTTCTAGTTTTTTTTTTAAAGATTATTTTCTTCAGATTCTCTCTGCTATAGAGATTCTATAAAATATAAAATAATAATAGCCTGAATCTGCTCAGCCGACGAGCTCTGGTCACAGCCGAGTACTTCGTAGAGTGCCGGCCGCTTCTTCTTCTCTTCTCCCCCCACTTCGAAAGGGAACGAGAAGGGAGAGGTCGCGGTCGCCATTGCGGATCTTCCTGTTCAGAACAGAATAAGTCTCTCTCTCTCTCTCTCACTCTTTTTCTCTTCTTCTCTCTTCATCTATCTCTCACTCTCTCTCTCTCTCTCACTATTCATCTCGCTCTCTTTCTCTGTTTCTTTCTCTCTCTTCATCTTGCTCTCTTTCTCTGTTCCTCTCTCTCTCTCTCTCTTCAAACCACTCTACGAAAATCAATCAAAATTCTCACACACATATCAACCACAAACTACAAACAACAACCTATGAAATCTCGACAAGAAAAGAGAAATATTCGAATAGCGCCTGTAAACGCTTTAATTTCACATAATAATAATTCCAGGAAAATGGTCTCTCAAACATTTTTATCCTTTTCAAACACATCTAAATTGGCAGTTGGCAATTAACACCGCACAAGATATGTGATCTTTGCATTTTCTCACGACGTACAACAAGAAACAATGTCGAGGAAGCAACAAAAAACATTTTCAATGTTCAATATTTTCAACAATCATAAAAAACAACGCGGTTCACTCCATTTTCTCAAGAATCATTCATTACAAACAAGTTATCTTGGTACAAAATTGAATATGTTCTTTTAAATATTTTTCAAAGATCTACAATATCATAACCTAACAGTCTCTTTGCTCCACAATACCGTAGCCATGCCCAATTGCAGTACGATACCGTAACTCAAAATACCGTAATCCTCTAATCTGCCTGGGCCTTCCTTTTGTTCCCTCCTTGATTCCCGTGGTGCCGAGGCTGCTTCCTGTCCGTCTTCATATTCTTCCATGATGTCCTCCTCCTCGGCCTCCTCCTTTGCCATTTCGATTGTAGTTATAGCCCTTGTTGGCGTCTTTCTCAATCTTCAGTGCGTAGCGACGTTGGTGCTTGTAGATCTACAGAAGGAAACAATAAATATTAAATAAATAAAAACAAAATGTCAATTAATTTATTAACTAATTAATATAATACCATAAATGAGTAATGAAATGCTTTCTACCTTCAAATTCTCTCATTCGCAAACATACATTGTATGATAGGGGAAGGGAGAAAACTAGCATAAAATCAAATAAAGGGAAAGGAGGTAAAAGATAGAAAGCGAAAGAAAGAGAGAGAGAGAGTGAGAGAGAGAGAGAGAATAAGAGAAAGAGAGGTAAAGAAATAAAGATAGACTTACCTTTACAGAAAGAGAGAACAAGAGAGAGAGAGAGAGAGAGAGAGAGAGAGAGAGAGAGAGAGTAAAAGAGACACAGAGAGAGAGAGAGAGATAGATAGATAGATAGAGAAGGAGGGAGAGAAAAATAGAAAGAGAGAGAGAGACAGACAGACGAGAGAGAAAAACAGAAAGAGAGAGAAAAAACAGAGAGAGAGAGAGGAGAGAGAAAAACAGAAAGAGAGAGAAAAAACAGAAAGAGAGAGAGAGAGAGAGAGCTAGAGAAACTGACTTTAATGATGGACTCCCGATGCGTCGCCCATCCCGCCTTGACCTTTTCTATGCTCTGCGTCCTTCTGAAGTTGGCGACGACACTTTTGATACGCGGCTCGAGGGTCGAGATGAAGAAGGCGCCGCCGTAGTGCACTTCCTGTGGAGAAGAGCCATTCATTAATTAAGTAATTAATTTATTATCAAAATTAATCCATAAATGAATAAATAAATAAATACATCTTACAGTCGACAAATATAGGGTTAAAAATATATGAATGTATAGACTAAGTTGGGATCAGGGAATGCAGGCATAGACAGCGTTATCCATAATAATTAAATGTATTACATTCCTTCAAAGTAATCTCAAAACATTTTCATTTGTAAAAAAAAGAATTTTAAATAAATTTTCCCGTTAAGAAACATCAACGATCTCTGCTGTATCAATCATTTTCAGTTTATAATTATTATGAAACAAATAATAAATAAATAAATACAAAAAATCCAACGTCCTCACCTGTAGCACCGGCCTCTCCTTCTTCGTCTCCCTCGCTGTGTCTCCTCCATTCTTCTCCTTCTCTTCTTTCTCACCCTCTTCCATCGCCTCCTCCTTCTCTTTCCCCTTCTCTTCCTCGACTGCTCTTCCGATTGAGGACAAGAAGGAGAAAGGCTTCTTCTCTTCTGCCACTCCGCCATTCGCTTTTAGCTCCTCCGCAAGGCTACTCTTCATCTCGAAGAACCTTAATAAAAACAGCATTTTATAACTTTGCTTTTATGTCTAATAATCATTTATTTATGCATCAGTCATAAAAATATATCGCATAACTTTGAATTTCTTTATTTATCAGTCATAAAAATTTATTGCATAATTTTGAATTTCTGTTTAATGATTACTAATTTTATTTATTGATTAACATAAAAATAAAGATTTCTTTTATGTTTCCTTGATTTATATGATACATTATGCACGTATTAAAATTTTGTACCTTTTCCCCAAACTCGTATTAAAGCTTAAAATCCACTGTACTTTATTTTCCGCGTCTCTCTTATTACATGCTCTTTTCTTGTTTTTTTTTTAAATTTATTTCACGACCCTGGACATCATCCTATTCAAATGTGCCAAAAAGTACTCATTGCTCACCGTCCTTCAATCCGTCGACTCTCGGGTGCTGCATCTTCTTCCTCCTTCTCTTCGTCTAATTCTTCCTCTTCTTCCCCGGCTTCCTCTTCCTCCTTCTTCTTCTTCTCCTTATCCTTGCTCTGATTCGTCATCCACTCAACATGTTCCGGATTGTCCGGGTCGAATCGAGTAAACGGCCTCGCTGCTCCCTTCTCCTTCTTCCCCTTTTTCTCTGCTCCTCCCACCATCTCTCCTCTCTCGTTCTCCTTTCTCTTCTTAGCCTTTTGGAGATCCTTGCCTAGGACGCGAGAGAGAACGTCCATGTGAGCTCTGCAAAAAAATTAAGGTTTTTTTTATAATTTTTTTCTCAAAAAGCAATAACATATAATTGCAATATGCCCCTCTCTTTACAAACGGCTGCTTACAAAATACAGCATTAAAATTCATCTACAGGGAAAAATTTTTCCCGCACATCCCCCCTGACAATGAGAGAGCACCCGGTGGTTTTCAAAGCCACAAAGCCCTCATATTCTTCTGAACTATCAAAGCCTCGATCGTGGCCTGATGAAGCCGCTAAACCAATAAAAATAAATATCTGCCTCTTTTCCGATTCCATATTCATTCATAAGAAAACATAAATAAAAGAATAAATAAATAATAAACAACTTTCTCTCTTTCTCCCACCTCTTCTCCGCTTCCAAGTCTCCCTCGTCTTCTTCTTCTTCTCCCTCCTCCTCTTCTCCCTCTTCCAGGAACGATGCGCCCATTCGGAATCTCTCGTCATTACCGAAGCGAGCTTCTCTCTTCATGAGTTCGGCGCCTCAAAGATTACATGATAAACGTGATCACAAAAGCATCACACAAAAAGAAAACTTGATATGTCTTCCAAATCATTTTTGTTATCTCTCCAATGCTAATAAGCTTTCTACAATCTGACTTGCATGAATCAATTATAAACTGTAATTTTGGAAACCAACTATAAACTATGTTTTCGGAAACCAACTAGAAATTGTATTCTTGCAAAAAACCTTGACGCTGTAATTTCGTTAAAACCAAATAAGAACTGTAAAAAGTACATTTTGGTTCAAATGACTAAATTCCCTACCTTTAACTCCACTGTGCCTGTTCCTAATGAGAATTTCCTCTTCTCCTTCCTCCTCTCCATCTCCGTCCTCTTCGAATAGCTTCGGTATCTTCTTCTCTTCCCTGTCTTCTTCCTCTCCTTTCCGTTTGCTCCCTGATGCCTTCTCCTTCTCTTTATCTTCATCTTCGTCATCTGACGCGAAGACAATCTTCTTCGCCTTGGGCGACGCTCCCGCCGCTCCTCCGAAACCACCACCGATCAGTGATTCGGATTTCCTGCAAACATTGTGGTTTTCTTTTCAATTTTTTTTTTAAATAAAGGACTTTATTTCCTTAAAGAACTGAACTTTTTGTCTCCCAAAAAACCTTCTTCCGAAATATAGGTCAAAATTATTAAGGTACTACTAGATAAAAAATAAAGTAGAAATAATAAAGAAAAGGGGTGATAATGAATAATGATAATGAATAATAATGTGTCTTTTAAAAAGACCCACTTTCAACAGGTACTACTTTTAAATTCTCAGCTCGATTCTACAATCGATAACTTCAAGGACACTATTTTGATAAATATCAATATCAGAAGGCACAACCTGAACACGTTTTCTTGTAGTTTTAAACATGTATTAAAATACCATAAACTATATATACTAAAGGACTACAGTAATAATAGCATCAACGTATACAAGTAAAGATAACAAACACACAACACAATAAATAAATAACCGTTTAGCCTCAGCAGCTTTCGCTCTGATAGATGCTGCCCTCGCAGCTTCGCTTCTCTCCTTCTTGGAGAGCTGCTGCTCTTCCGTTTGATTCGAATTCCAGACCATTTCTTGAGAAATTTTTGAAATCTCGTAAGTTTTCGAATTCTTAACACTCTCGTCAACTTCAATACCGAAACGCGTATAAATCCGGTACATAACATTTTTCAAATCTAGGAGAAATAATTCAGATAATACCAAATGGAATTTCAACCATTCACATCTTTCATAATTCCTCACGAATCGGAATGCTTTATCTGCAGCGATTTCAGCGTAGGTCAACAAATACAAGATAACACCAAGGACGAGTCGGCGAGGCAACATAAATAAATAATAACCATCGATCGGGAACTAATTCAAATTCACGGAACACAATGTAAACAAAAAGCACGGAACACAGGGCAGCGTAAAAAAGGGAAACAAATGAAGGATGGTTGCAGATGAGAGAGTGAGAGTGTAAGTAAATGAGAGAGACAGCGAAAGCTATAGAGGAAGAGAGAGAGAGAGAGATAGAGAGAGAGTGAGAGACATAGACATACTGACAGAATACCAATCCCTACATCAGACTGCCCATACTCGCCTGCATGAGTCGGAGATCTCTCTGGTTTGCATTGACAATGCTGACCAGTTGCTCCAGTCCATCTTGGCATCTTGCTAGATATCTCTTGAGCTGCGCGGCGTCCACTTCTGACAGTGGCTTGTCTCTCACTCCTCCTCCTCCTTCCTCTGCTTCTCTTTCTCCTCCGCTCTTCTCTGCCACTTCGCGCACTTCTTGCTTCAGCATCGACAAGGTGTCCTGGAAAGAGGGCACGTTCGTCTGACTCTCTCTCTCTCTCTCTCCTTCTTATCCACTCTCTCTCTCTCTCCTTCTTATCCACTCTATCACTCCTTCTTATCCTCTCCCTCCCTCTACTTCATATCCCCCTTTCTCTCTCTATTTCCTCTCTCGCTCTCAGTCTCTCTGCCTATCGCTCCATTTCATCATCTCACTCCTCTCTTATCTCTCTCTCTCTCTTTCCCTCCTCTCTCTCTCTCTATTCTCTCTCTTGCTCTTTCGCTCCTCTTTCCCTCCTCTTCCTTTCTTTGCTCTCTCTCTTCTCTCTCCTCTCTCTCTCTCTTTTCTCTCTCTCTCTTTCTCTAACATGGTCCGTACCTTCAATTGATTCGGCGCATTGAGTCTGACATTCATCCGCTCGAGTGCCGCCTGCATTTGCTCTTCGTTCTGGTCGATGCCCAGGGCAAAGCGCTGCGTCAGCATCTCCATTGCGAGAACTCTGCAAGGAGAGAAAGAGAGAGAGAGAGAGAGAGAGAGAGAGGAAGAGGAGAGAAGGAGAGAAAGAGAGACAGAGAAGGGGGAGAAAGAATGTGTGAGAGAGAGAGAAAGACAGGGAGAGAGAGTAGAAAAAGACGAGAAGACACAGCGATGGAGAAGTATAGATAAGAGAGAGTGTGAGGTAGAGAGAGAGAGAGAGGACAAGAGAGAGAGAAAGAAAGAAAGAAAGAGAGAGGGACAGAGAAAAAGAGAGAGTGAACCTGAGAAGCCTATGCGAGAGCTGCTTCTCTCTCGTGCGCAGATCGACCAAGCGAGACTTGGCCACTGCCATCTCGGACTGGACGCGAGTCGCGCGTCCCTCCATGTCATCCAGGATGCTGTGCTGCGTCTCCACCTGGAGAGAGAGAGAGATTATAGAGAGGAGGAGAGAGATAGGGAAAGAAAGAGAAGAGACAGATACTGAAAGAGAGCGGGAGAGAGAGAGATGAGAGAGGGAAGAGGAGAGAGGGGAAGGATAGAGAAGGGGAGAGACAGATTGAGAGAGAGAGAGAGAGAGAAAGACAGAGAAAAAAAAGAAGAAAGTAGTGCGTCGCTTTTATTTTTACATTTTCATCTTCTTATAACCAATCTATTCATTCCCATTATTGATAAGCACAATAATGCTCTCACGCTCTCCCTCTTTCTCTCTGATCGCTCTCTCTCCTCTCTCTCTCTACCATTCGTCTCTCTCTCTCTCTCTATTTCTCTCCTCCCTCTCTCTTACTCTCTCTGCCTACTTCTCTCTCCTCCATCTCTAACCTCTGCCGTATGCATTCTCTGCCTCATGCGGAGCTCTTCGAATCCTCTGATCGGATGCGGAATGAGCTGCTCTGGTTGGGGATTCTCTTTAATTGCATCCCTCCAGATGATGTCATCGAAGCCTGCAAAGTTTTTAAAATCAAATTATATTCTTTTATGCATTCACAGAATAAATATATAATTTTTTTTAAATAAATTATCCAAAACTTTTTAGGCAAAAATAAATATATTTGCAATTGCACCCTCCCCCCCCCCCCTCCCGCAAACCCTGTGCTTTTCATATCCACAAAGCCCTAATATTCTCAGGAAAGATAAAGGTTTGATTCTGATACGTGAGCACATAAATTAATTCAAAATGTGAAGTTGATTTACTATTTCGTTTAAGAAAAACATATTTAAAAAAAATTCAAATTTAAATAATATAGTGAATTATATTACCAAGCGGCGTCTGCTTCAAGTACATGCGTCGTTCGGTCGAATCGAACGCCACCAACGGAGCGATCTTTTCCTTTTCCACCTGTGCAAGGGACAAATTACGGCAAGTTAACCGCACAATTCTTCTTTGCTATCATTTTTACCTTCATTTTCATATTTTTTTTTTCAATCTAGAACTCGGAAATTACTCAGTGAAACGAGGCCCTTCTTGCAGTCACTCGTTTAAATGCAGTTGATGACGAAAAACACACACAAAATTTCAAACTTAAAAAGCCTTAGCACCTTAAGTCTTAAGCCTTAACCCTAACCTTAGGTCTTAAGCCTTAACCCTAACCTTAAGTCTTACGCCTTAACCCTAACCTTAAGAGCATTCTCCAGCTCTGCCTTCTTGTTGGGTTGGTTGAAGAAGGCCGACAGCTGGCTGGCCTTCACTCTTCCGAGGCCTTGCTGCGTGACAAAGACAACCACCTAGAAGAGGATGGAATTCATATTATATTTCAAACTTTTTTTGTTTTATTCATTTTTGATTCAAAGAGCAGCAATATTAATTGCTTAAAAATCAAAATTAAAACGAAAAATTCCGGCAATAATCCAACCCCCTGGGGCAGATTCATACAATAAATTGTTTTCTTTCTGATTACAAAAAGGTTGTTCCTCTATCTTAGACCATCATTAAAGGTCGATACCGGCTCCGGAGGTAAGAAAAAGTTTTTTTTTTGTTTTTTTTGACAACGCAAATATTCCAGGCCTTCAAAGCCAGTGTTGATGATGGTAAATACCGTACTCCTCACGTTCCACAAACCTTCATCTTGTTGTCGGGAAGCGACTGGACGAGATGGATGTGTGCCTTGAGTTCGGGCTTGCTTTCGAGCACCTAGAATCATGTATCTATCTCAATCGATTCAATGACAAAATAAGACACTTTCAACCGCAACCTAGACTCGACGGGTTTCTCTAACCTTGAACAGCGCATCCACCAGTGCTTGCTTCTGTGCCGAGGTGGAGAGAGAGGAGGCTGGCGCGCGCACTTCCAGTGAGACGAGCCCGTCTTCATCGCGGTGTGTCGACACTCGGTTGTAGCCGACAGCCTGAAAATATTTAATATTTAAACAAAATATTAAATTGTTAATTTATATAATTTTATATTTACTTCGTATTCATATATCATTAATTTTCATGTTATAATTTTTTTTATACATCTCAATGATTAAGTAAAAGTCCAATTACTCACTTGCACACTTGCTTATTTAAAGATTTTGCGATTAAAAATCAAGTAACGCAGCACGGTAATGGGGAGAGTTGTGCTACGGTTTGGCTACGGTACATTTCCCACTATTATCTAGCATTACGAAAATCATTGTTATCTGTTCCTCGAGCTCCCAATTTCCGGCAGGGAGTCTTGATAAGAGAGCCACTTCTCGATACTTATTCGGCTTTAGTTGGCACTTGCTCGACCATAGCTCTAGACATTTCGATAGTGAGTCGACCAACTAGATGGACCCTTCTATTTAGTCACAATTAAAAACGACAGATTTAAAACTATAGAAGAGCAGGATATCCATATCCATTAATCTCTATTCTTCGGGCACTTTAGGAAGGGCCCTGGTACTCGATACTAATTCGATCTGAACACGGAAACTTATTGCGAGTGAGAGAGAGTCCTCACCTTGAATCGATAGAATGGCAGAGTGTTACTGTAGGGCACTGCCTGGACGTCCTTCTTGTAGAGCCCGCCACCGACGCCGGTCGCGGCGGCCAGCTGATTCAGCCGCGTCAGCAGCCGGTCCCGCTCGTCGCCGTACAACTCGACACGCGTCACCGAGCTAACGAGGCTCTCGGAGTTCTGAGAAATTTTTTTATAAATAGTTTTCTCTACTATTCACATATTATGATTATTATTATACATAAAATATATTCACTTTATTCCAGAATAAAAAAAGGACAATGTTCAAATCTCTCCGAATTAAATCCGGAATAACCGCAAACAATGAATTTTTCCTGTTCAATAAAACGGGAATATACGGTATGTTTACCGTAAACGTTGACAAAACTCGCTAAAAAAAATTTTCTCGATAATAAAGAAAAGATAGTAGAAAATTGAGTTTAAGACGAGTTTGACCGGATAATACCTGGATAAGAGCATGGATACTCTGGCCACCACTCGAAGGGGCGGCCGTGGCAGGTGCGCCAAAGAAGGGCTTGGCGCCGAAGGAAGGCGCCGCCGTGCCAAAGCCAGTGGATGTGGCGGCTGAAACAATATTATTATTATTATTATTACGCAATTATAAAAAGTTTATCCAATAAACGCTATCATAATTTCGTTGTGGCGGCTAAAAGAAGGGAGATTAAATAATAATTATATTAGATGTGGCTAATTGTTAGAATTAGCATAAGTTTGTTTTCTGACAAGAATATCGCGATGCTTTCAAATTAATTAATACCTAATACAAATTCCAACTCACGGTGGATATTCGTTTGATAAAAATCAAACAATGTTCTTGCCGTTGAGTATAAGACCTGTTTTTTTAATTAAAATATTGTAAGAACGCTTTAAATGTTATATATATATATATATACATTAAGTAAATAAAAATTCATTTAAAAATAATAGTTTACAAAAACAGAACAGTAACATACGCTTTCCAAAGAGTCCTCCGGTCGTTGTTGTCGGTCCGAAGAGTGAGGGCACGGTGGAGGTGGTGGGCGCGGCGCCAAAGAGACCCGTACTCGGCCCGGTCGCGCCAGTGGACGTGGTTGTGGCGCCGAAGAGAGAGGGCTTCGCACTGGACATTAATTTATTCATTTTATTTATTTATATTTTATTTATCTATTTTAATTAAGAAAAGAAAATCAATTACAAAAGATAAATGAATATACATAACTGTAATTATAACAGTAAATAACTAAATAGTAATGTGTTTGAAGCGTAAAAGAAAAAGCTCATAATTTCAACTTTGACACAGCTGCCGTGCAACCCAAAACTAAATAACTACTAATTATAGCGAAAATTTTGTTATAAATGAAAATTTCCATGAGATTCCGCAAGTGTCAAGAATATCGCAAATCTGCGACAAAAAATTTAGAGCGAGCGCAAGAAGGTATGCCGTTTATCTCATAGCAAAAGCGATTTCTTGTGATTTCTTTGTGTGATGCCAAAAGAAGGGCAAATACTTGGTGAGAAAGATGCACAAATGATGGAAGAATACTATGAAAATGAAACAAGAAAAGAAGAATAAGCAAAAGAAAAAAATCTAAAGCCAACACTGTGGACGTGGCGCCGCCAAAGAGTGGCGCGGGCGCCGACGTGGAGGCGGGTGTGCCGAACGAGAACGAAGTGGTGCCTTGCTTGGCGCCGAACATCCTTCGGTTAGGCTACTTCTAAACAAAAATATACTCTACTCAACTTTGTCGCATAACTTATATGCGAGAATTAATGAGAGAGAAAAAGTAATACAATTCGCAAAGTTTGAACCATTCAATCAGAAAGGAAAACAAACACGCGGAGACCACGGGCTAATATCTTTTGGTCAAGTATTAAACTATCTCTCTTTAACAATTGCCAGAAACACAAAAAAAAAATGAAAAAATAAGCGTTTAAACAATACGGAGAGGAAAAACTCCCAATCGGTGAAATTTGTGCGAAAAGTTTTCCGCGAAAGCTGGCGTTCTCAAAGTGTACTAAGGATCATCGACAATGCTACACCGTATAAAGTTAAATTAGACCACAATCATGATATCACTACTACACGCTCGATTTGTCAAGGAATGCACCGAAAGGATCTGCTAGGATGCAGTAACTTTCAGTATATATATATGTATTTTTTTTTATTCACGTTAAAAACAATTGTAGTTTGGCTACTCAGGTCTCTTATTACCTTCATCTGTTCATTAAATTGCCTGATTGTGAGTCATGTACAGTGGACAGAAACTGTTTATTTTTTGATTTTTATTTACTTTTTCTTTGTAATTTTCTTTTCACCTGGTTTATCATTACTAATTCCAATGTCAATTCACAACTCCTCATGTCGTCGTAGGAATTGTTGTCCGGCCATGGTCGTTGGATTGGTATAGGTTGTCATGCCAACGAGACTTTCTACTCTCTCTCTCTCTCTCTCTCTCTCTCTCTTCTCTCTCACTCTCTCTCACTCACTCTCTCTCTCTCTTCCTCGCTTCCTCTCTCTCTCTCTCTCTCTATCCCTCTCACTCTCGTCTCTCTCTCTATCTTTCTCTCTTTATCACTCTCTCCATCTCTCAATCCTTCTTATTCTGTCCATTCCATTCCAGACTGCGCACAATCCTTGTCATATGCTTTTCCCGGCCTCCTGCACCATGCATTCGCCTTTATTTTCCCCGTTACGTAACAGCGTAAACGACGTCAACCGCCGGGAGGGCGCTTCTGAACTGCTCTTTGTTCAATTTCCGTTATCTCTCTAGGCTTTCTCTCTCTCTCTGTCTTTCTCTTTCTCCCTCTCTCTCTCTCTCTGTCTCTTTCTCTCTCTCTCTCTCTTTCTCTCTCTCTACCTCTCTCTCTCTACCTCTTTTTCTTTTTCGCTCTACCTGCCTGTCTGTCAGTCGGTCTCTATTTCTCTTCTCTTTGAAACACTATTCTACTTTGCGGAATTTGTTTTCTATTTTACAGAAGAAATCTTAAAATCCAAACCTTCTGAAAATTTGCTGGAATAATATACGCGAAAGAATGTATGCTCATATGTAGTGAAAAGACATGTCATCTTTGCGTTAGGCCAATTAGCTTTGTTACTGACTTGTTACATACACGCTTGTACTTTTCATTCTTGCCAATAATAAAGCAAATGTTGGGACGCCGATTTATTTAATGTAATCTTACAATTAGAGTGCAAACTGTTCATTATTCCGTTTCCATTTTCTAATCACTCGTTCTTTCATTTTCTCTCTCTCTCTCTTTTACGTTATCTCTCTTCTTCTCTTTCTCAGTATGCTTGCCAATACTGCATCTGCATTTTCTCTTCAGCGCAATAAGTTTAAATCCTAGTCCTCCTCCAAGCAATGTTGTTTTCCTTATGTACTAGTAATAACGATTCACACGGTTAGAGTGTGCCTTTTTTTAGTAGTATATCTAGCCTTCCTTATTTTATTTTCTTATTTTTTTTTTTACAATTTCGTCGTTTGGTAGAATAAATTGTTTGTGCCACTTCTTTCTGTTCCGTCTGAGAGAGAGGAAGAGAGAATGATTTATTAGGTCATTTCTTTTACAATCGTGAAAAAAGCTTTGCAAATGGAAGAGATACAAACTGCGTATAGCAAGAGAGAGAGAGAGAGAGAGAGAGAGAGAGAGAGAGAGAAAGAGGAGAACGAGAGAGAGAGAGAGGTGAGAGAGGTGAGAGTGAGAGGCATGAAGGGAGCGAGAAATCATGGTATTCACTTCTTTCCATACAAGAGTCCGTAGTCGAGTCCGTAGGAGGGGTAGGCATAAGAGAGACCGTAGCCATACGAAGGGTACGCGCCGTAGAAGATCTGCCTCTTCTTGCGGGACTGAAATTGTATATTATTATGGATAGATTATTGCCTTTTTTGGAATTTCAAGATTTTCTTTCCATGCAGATGGAATTTACATAAACGATTTATTTATTTTTTGCATTTTGTTTACAAATTGAAAAAGTGGGGGTAAAAACGAAATCAACAAAAAAAATTGCTAACATGCTCTGGCTCTCCGGCAGCCGCCTCTCGCTTGCCGATGATCTGATAGCCGTACGAGGGATAGTAGGCCGGGACGTAGGCGGCAGAGTAGGCCGGGTATGCGGACAGCAGCAACTGCCTCGTTGTCCGGCCACTGGGTGCGGGCTCCTCGGCAAGGACAGCGGCGGCGAAGACGAGGACGAAGGAGAAGAGGACGAAGAAGAGAGGCTTGCTCATCGTGATCAAAATGAAAGCTAATTGTTTATTCATTTTATAGATTAATTATTTACTTCGATAATGCATTTTTGTTTACCTATCATTTATGATTTTAGATAACCTTTCATTCGCAAAGCAATATTAAAAGAGCTGTAGGCCGACAAAAGAATTCCTACTCTAATCATTTTTAGTAATTACTAAACTATAAAATTATTTTAATTTATTAATAAAATCACTTGGTGTCAAAACATACAATTTTTTTATGAGGAACAGAATATCTACAAAGGTAGAGAAATTTCTCTCTCTCTCTCTCTCTTCGAGATGGCTCGAATCGCTCTGTTGCTATTCGTGCCACTGTGACGCTTTTATAGTAGCCACGCCAAGACTTTCTCCGGGTTTTGCTATGCCATTCTCGAATCAAGAGGAGCAATAGTGAGAGGACGAGAGAGAGGGAGAGAGAGCGAGAGAGAGAGAGTGAGAGTGAGTGAAAGAGAGGAAGAGAGGATAATATGGTGATCTAGAAGAGTGACAGGCGGAAAGAAATTATAGTGTGTGAGAATTAGGAAGACAGAGAGAGGCTGAGAGACAGAGAGAGCGTGAGAGAGAGACAGACAGGGACAGAGAGAGAGAAACAGAGAGACAGAGAGAGAGAGAGAGACAGAGAGAGTGAGAGAGAGAGAAAGAGGGGAGAGATCGAAAGCGAACAGACTTGTCATCAGTTTTGAAGTAGCTAATGCTAAGTGGAAATCTTTTTTTTCTAGAAACTAATTTCATATCTCCTCTTCCTTTTCTTCTCGATAGAAAGAAGAGATGTTCTCCTCCTCGTTCTTGTTAATTTTGTTAGTTCTCTAATTTCATCTTTGCACTCGCTCGCTCATTGCGACCACTCTTTTCTTCCACAAATGCAATAATTTGAAAAAGGGTTGCGACATCCATTTTCTGTCTTATGAGAATGCGCTCACTCTCTTCTCCACTCTCTCACTCTCTCTCTCTCTCTCTCTCTCTCTTTCTCTCGCTCTCTCTCGCTCTCTCTCTCTTTCTCATTTTCTCTCCCTGTCTCCCTCTCCACCTCTCTCTCTCTCCCTTCTCCGCTCTCTCTTTCTCTTTCATTCTCTCCTCTCTCTACCCCATTCGTACTCTCGCTCTCACCATCTCTCTCTCTCTCTCTCTCTCACAATTTCTCTCTTTCTCTCGCCCTCTTTTCCACTCAACTCCTATCTTGTGAGCATATGGATTTTCATGAGATGAAGGAATTCAAATCTCTTAATCCAATGGAGCAACATCCTTCTGTGAGAAAGGTGTCATATATCCGTAACGAATTAAATAAATAGGGATGATGCCAAAGTCCAATGGAAATGTCACTATTTATGGACTAACAGATTTGTGCTTTCCTTTTTAATTACTCTGCCACTAGAATGTTTCCTTTGCATTATATCTCTCGCACTTTCTCTCTCTCTCTTTCTCTCTCTCTCTCTCTCTCTCTCTCTCTCTCTTGCCCTTTCATTCTCTTAAATTCTCTCTCTCTTGCCCTTTCATTCTCTTAAATTCTCTCTCTCTCCCTCTCATTCTCTCATATTCTCTCTCTCTCTCTCTCTCTCTCTCTCTCTCTCTCTTTCTCGCTCTCTTTCTTGCTCTCTCATGCCCTTGCATTCTCTCTCTCTCTCCCGCCCTCTCATTCTCTCTCTCTCTCTCTCTCTCTCTCTCTCTCTCTCTTTCGCTTCCTCCTGTCTCTCTATACCTCTGCCACTCCCACCAAATGGATGTCGCCGTGCCGGCATCTGATTCTGCCCTTTTCCACATTCATACAAACGAGGAGCGGATAACTTATTTTTAGCGACAATCGCCTATGCAGAGCCAGTTCCACCTCTCTTCCCTGACTTTCTTTCTCTCTCTCTCTCCTCTTTCTCTCACTCACCCTATCTTTCTTTCCTCTTTCGCTCCCTCACTTCCCCTCTCTCCACTCTCTCTCTCGCTCTCCAATTCTCTCCCTCTCTCTTTCTCTCTCTCTTTGTCTTTCTCGTTCTCTCTCTCTCTCCCTCTCCCTCTCTCTCCATCTATCACTCTTCATTCAACTCTTTTTTATTCCTCTCGTTCCCTCTCACTTTCTTAGTCTCCTTCTATTTTTCTTTATCCCTCTACGCTTTCTCTCTGTACTCTCACACTGACTGTACTTTTTCACTTCCTCTCTCAATAAGCTATTTTTCCCCGACGATTCACGTAATTCTGACATTTTTTGTCTTTCGTTCTCTATATCTCTCCCTTCCGCTCGGTCTCGCTCTTCCTCGCCCCCTCTCTCTCTCTCTCTCTGTCTCTCTCTGTTTCTCTCGCTCTCTTGCTCTCTCCTTCTTCCACTTATTGACACCACGATGTACCCAAGTGAGGCCTTGTTCAAGTGGCCTCTTCTAATCTGCAATTTGCATTGTTCTTCTTCGCCACAAACATCAATTTGTCTGAAATTCACTTTCTAGTCACATTTTCAGTTCCTCTTTTTCTTCCTCCGGAAAGTTCTTTTTGTAGAAAAAAATTCATATAATCTCTCTCTCTCTCTCTCTCTCTTCCTCGCTCTCTCTCTCTCTCTCTCTCTCTTCCTCGCTCTCTCTTTCTCTCTCTCACTCGTTCTCTCTAGCTCTCGCGATCTCTCTGTCTTTCCTTCTCCTCTCTGTGCCCCACACTCTTCATCTGTCCATCTCTCATCGTTCTCTCTCTCTATGTGTTCCTCTCTCTCTCTCTCTCTCACCCTCAATTCGTCTCGCATCGTGTCTAGCCTGCACTCTGGCGGACATTAATGGTGAAAGAGTTGAAAGTAGACGAACTTACTTTTCAGAACATCTTTCAGATGTTTTCTCGGCGAAGGAGAAGACGACGCATATAAAAGAAGAAGAATAATAATAAAAAGAAGAATCATTCCGACTAGAAAGTAGTTAGTTTTCCACATCTAAAAGTGCTGAAAAGAATGGAATTTGTCCTCATCTAAAACTGCATGAATGAGCGGAATTGTCCGTATCTAAAAGTGCTAAAAAGAACGATAATGAACAGAACAAAAAAAAGTACGGAAATGATCCCGAACATTATTATTAAGATCAGCAGTAAGCAGCTGAACGCGTGTCCAACTTGATGAGACGCTTCACTATGCCCACACCGCGCTGCCTTCTGCCCGGGGTGAGTGCTAGGATGCAGATTTCTTATTACTTTTTTTTATTATTAAACTTTTTGTTATCACCACCAAACAAAAAGAGGAAATAAGAATTGTACACGAATATGTAACCGTTTAAAAATTAACTAATTATAATTAAAGCTACTTAATTTATTTTTTAGGATGGCGAGAGTGCCAATAGCGAAGAAGCCTCCTCGTCTTCCTCCTCTGTCTGGCTTGCCCTTCTCCTGCTCAACTCCACGCGAGCGGACGAGGTGGACTCGGTTGTTACCGTCACTCTCACTCCGTCACGCGTTCGAGTTGGCTAATATCTTTTTATTATAATTTATTTATCATTATTTATTTACTTTGTCTATCTACTACATTTTTTTATATGATATATTGCTTTTTTTGTTCAATTTTTTTTGTTAATTTATTTATTGGCTTATTTTCCCTCAAATCAAGGTTTTTTTTATTTGTAATGGAAAGTTTTTTTTGTGGAATAAAACGCATAGTCGAACTTATTCTACCAAGACGACTTTTTAATTGCAAAATATTGATTGATAATTAATTAACTATTTACAGAAAGTTTTTTTTCTGAATTATTTCTTACTGAATGTCATGTTTCCCGATCACTTCCCGCTGCCCTCTGCACGGCCACGGCGGCAGCTCTTCCTGTATCGAATGGGCCACGCAGCCGACGCATACTGTAAGCCGTTTTTTGCTAACCGATTATTTCTTATAAAACATTCATTTTTATGCACTTTATTGTTGTTGTTCCGCACTATACTAATTTCGTATTCAAAAAAAAAATTTAAATTTTAAATTATAAACTTTAAAGGGCTAATTCCAAAGTTTGACTTCGCCAGAACTCGGCCCGCTACTTTGTCGCCACTTGCGTGAAGGAGAATGAGATTGCCATTGGGCAGCTTCTCTCTCCTCGCCAAGTCGCCATTCATAAGGTATTGTTCTCTCTCTCTCTCTCTCTCTCTCTCTCTCTCTCTCTTTCTCTCTCTCATCTTTTGGAATCATCAGCCAATAAGATATTACAAAGTTAAAGTTGGTTTTTAATTAATTAATTTTATATTTCTTGCACAGGTTTTGAGTGCGGAGAAGCTGGCGGAGACTGCGCTCTGCGCTCCCTTCTACGCCACTCTCCACAAGGGACGCGTCTTTGTCGGCGGACTCGAAGAGGCACCCGTGCCGGGCTGGCCGTTCGATGCGGGTGAGAGAGAGAGAGAGTGATAGAGAGAAAGAGAGAAGAGAGGGAGAAAGAAAGAAAAAAGAGAAAGGGAGAGGGAGAATAAAAGTAATAGAGAAAGGTAAAGAGATTGAGAAAGGAACAGAGTGAGTCAGAGAAACAGAGTAAAAGAGGAAACACGGAAAGTGATATTGAGCGGAGGATGAATAGAGGGAAATGGAATGAGCGAGAAATGTAGACAGTGTGAGAGGTAAAGAAGGTCCGAGAAAGGGAGAGCGAGATGAGAGAAAGAGAGAGAGAGAGAGAGGTCAGAGAAAGAGAGAAGAAAGTGAAAATTATCTCTCATCGTAGGCTGCCGCCAGTCCTTTGGCGTCGTGCGTCCTCTCGGTCCTCGTGGCCGCCGCTGTGACTTTGTTCAGGCGGGCCCATCCCGTCGCAAGAGTCTGCATCTCTTGTCGAGAAAAGACAGCCAGGCGAAGAGCAAGCGAGAGCCGCCACTGCTAAGGGAGATCAGTTTCAAGGTAGAGAGAGAGAGAGAGAAAGAGAGAGAGATATGGATAGTGAGGAAGGGATGAGAGAGTGAGAGAGATAAAGAGAGAGAGAGAAATGTTAGGGTGAGGAAGAGATGAGAGAGAGAGCGTGAGCAAGAGAGAGAGAAAGAGGATAGTGAGGAAGAGATGAGAGAGAGAGGGAGCGTGAGAAAGAGAGAGAGAAAGGGGATAGTGAGGAAGATATGAGAGAGAGACAGAGAGTGAGAGCGATAAGAAAGAGAGAGAGAGAGAGAGAGAGAGAGAGAGAGAGTGAGAGAGAGAGAATGAGTCCTGTCAGGACATGCCGTCCTCCCTTCCTCCCTCCTTCTACCTCTCCGGCGGCTTCTCCTCTCCCTCCTGTCTTCGCGGTGGCCCGTTCGCCCTCCATGCCTCTGGCAGATATCTCCTGTCGGCCGAGTTCGCGCCGACAGCCGCGCTCTTTGACGCGAGCGAGTTTACTTTTATTTATTTATTTTTATTTATAATATTTTAAAATATTATATTAAGAAAAGTCAGATATCATTTTCTATTTCTACAATTTATAAGAAACAAAAAAAAATGAAAATATTCTGTTGAATAAATTCCGCTTCTGTTTCATCAAGCGTCCTTTTTATAGAACAAATACACGCCGACTTTACAATGTTGATTGCTGGCAAGTAGATGTGGAGACATTTTTCATCTACGCCTGTAGAAGAAAAGTGACATCCATAGCTGTGATATCGACTAGCTTGCTTTCAAGTGATAGTCATGCCATCAAAAGCAATTTAATATGTTTTAATGTTCAAGAATGATTATGGCCGCAGTGGAAACGGTAAGAAATCATCTGATATTTTGAAGCCGCATTTTCTTGCAATTGCGCTCGGAGCCCCATGTAATTTTTGATCTGTAATTTTATTAATATATTTTCTATATACGTATGAAATTCATATTTAAAGGTCTACAAAGGTCAGCACTGTAATCTATTTGCAATTTTCGTGAAAATTCTAGTCGTCCCCAGAGCCGGTAACGGCCCGGCTCGGCCCGCGGACCGGGCCGGCCCAATTTCCCAGGGCCCCGGGCCGGGCCGGGCCGGGCCCAAAAAAGTTGGGCCGGCCCGCAGGCCCGTTTGGGCCCGATAAGCACACGATGTCGTCCAGTCAAGACGACTGATGGGACTTTTAAGTGCAAAACTTTCTTCATTTGTTCGTTTTTCCCCCTAAAACTTTTTCAACTATACATTAAAATGAATATTCATAGCATGAGCATGAAAATTTTTGAATTTCAAAAATTTTTGTAGCTCTTAGGACTTTTTCCCCCCCAAATTTTTTGAAAATTGGGCTCAAACGGGCCCACGGGCCGGGCCGGGCCCAAAATTCTAGGGCCCGGAAATCGTTCGGGCCGGGCCGGCCCAGACCTAGGGCCCGACGGGCCGGGTCGGCCCAAAAATTTTGGGCCATTTACCGGCTCTGGTCGTCCCTCGAAGTCGCATATGCCCTTCTTGCTTCTCAGGGAAAAAGTCGCGAATTCAAACGAGACTTTTTCGGGGGCTCCTTCAAAATAGCAGACTTGTTGGAAATTAATGTTGCTGACAGTTCAGGGAAAAAGGCGCCGTGAGTTTTCTCAAACGTGAGTTTTCTCTGCATCCAGATTCACTTCCTTATCGTCCCATATGTAAAATAGCACACTTTTCGGAATTTAACAGTTCAGGGAAAAGTTCAAACGTGAAAACGCGAATTCAAACGTGAGTTTTTCGTTCTCCTTTAGAAGAGTGGCGTTTGCTGAAGGTGACTTGCCCTTCGTCCTGAAATAGTAGAAGTTTTGGAATTTAAGATTTCAGGGAAAAAGGCGCCAATTCAAACGTGGGTTTTCCAGAAGAGTGGCGTTCGCTGCGCATCACCTCCCCATCGTGCCGCGTCGTGCTGTGGGAGCTGCTGAGGGGCGAGCCGGTGGCGAGAGATTCGATCGCACTGCCTGCCACTGCAGTCATGGCCATCACATTCTTGAGAGAGAAGGGCAATGAGCACATCGCGTTAGTTTCCTCTTTTCTCCTCTTTCTTTTTCTCTCTATCTCCTTCTCTCTCTCTCTATTCTCTTTCTCTCTCTCTATATCGCTCTCTTACTCTCTCTCGTTCTCTCTCTCTCTTTCTCTCTCTCACTCTCTCTCTCTCTCTTTCCCTCCATCCCTCTCTCTTCCACGTTTGCTCACCATTTCTCTGCCGACTTGTCATTCTCTCTCTTCACATATTATTGCAGATACGCCGTAACCGCGCCAACCGCGAGTCTTTTTAGGATCAACTTTTATGAGGTATGCCCACATTGCCACTGGTTCTCCATATTAGATACTATTATGGCTCTAAACTTGAAACTTTTCACCCTTGAATCTTTTTAAATATTGGCCCCATTTAAGGCGCAGTGCGAGCTGCTAACCTTCAGGGAAGTCTACCACTTTCTCGACTTGAAGACGGTAAGTGACGTCGTGGATCATTTCTCTTACGATCTCTGTCCACTTTATCCACCCCCCCCATCATCGCCTCCTCTCTTTCCTCCTCTTTTTCTCCAACTCTTTCCATATCGCTCTCCAGTTCTACTGTATATACATAAGTGACTTTTCCAACATACAACCCGAAGACTAAAAGAAAGGATTATGAGGAAAATCTTGCTCTCTCTCACTCTCTCTCTCTCTCTCTCTCTTCGTTCTCTCTGTGACATTGCCAATCCCTCTATCTTCGTCTCCCTGTCCCTCACTCTCCCTCTCCTGTCGCTCCTTCTCTCTATCTCCCTCACTTCTCTCCTCTTATCTCTCTCTTTCTCTCTCACATCTCTCTCCTTCTCTCTCTCTCCTATCTCCTTCTCTCTCTCACTTCTCACTCCTCTCTCTCCCTCTCTCACTTCTCTCTCCTTCTCTCTCTCTCGCTCTCTACTCTCTCCGCTCTCTCTCTCTTCTCCCTCCTTCTCTCTTCATCTCTGTCTCTCTCTCTCTTCTTGTCCCTCTCCCTCTCCCTCCCCACCTGAATGTGTACCCGTCCGATTAGAGTACGCCGTCCCTCTTCGGCGAGCATCTACCCGCCTTCTCCGCCGATCTTCTCTGCTCGCCCGACGACTCTCTCCTCTTCCTCCCTCTCTTCCTCCACTCTCGCATCGTCATGTTCAGAAGGGAAGAATCGCGCAGCAGCAGAAGGCACTTCTTCAACAAGGCCAAAAGTGTAAGACGCAACATTATTATAATTTTTTTATATATTTAATTTTCAAAGTTTTCAAACCATCCCTCATCTATTTTATAAAGTGTACAGGATTTATTATTTTGTTAATAAAAAAATAATTTTTTTTTCATAGTTTTCAAACCATCCTTCCATTCATTTTATGATAACATTAAAGGACATTTTTAGCATCTCTAGTTTTTGCTACTAATTAAAAAAAGCATCTTCCCTTGCAGATCTACATGGGAGCGGGCGCAATGTGCGAGGAGAATCGACGCTTTCTACCAAAGCCGCATCGAGTTGTTCGTTTTTTTTAAAAAAAATATTGTTATTATATTTTTCTTTTCGCTGCGTTCTTTAGAAGTTTTTCAGGCTCAACTCTACTCTCTCTCTCTCTCTCTCTCTCTCTCTCTCTCTGTCTCCGCCTCTGCCTCTATCCCTGTCTCCCTCTCAACTCTCTCTCCCTCTCCCTCCTTCCTCTCTTTCTCTCTCTCTCTCTCTCTTTCCCCTCTCTCTCTCTCTCTCTCTCTCGCCCAGACCGAGAGTCTCGAGGGTCGCTCGCACATCGCGGGCGGGCCTGGCCGGGCGTGCGTCGACTGGCAGAGGAGGGCGCTCTTCATCGCCAACTCACTCATGCCCGCACTCGACGAAGAGTTCTTTCCTGAGCTAGGATGGTCAGAGAGAAAGAGAGAGAGAGAGAGAGAGAGAGAGAGAGAGAGCAGAAAGAGAGAGCAGAGAGAGAGAGAGTAGAGATAGAGCGCAGAGAGAGGGAGAGAGGATGATCAAGGATAGAGAGAGTAGAGAGAGTTTAGAGAGAGAGCAGAAATCGGAAGAAAGAAGGAGAAGTGAAGCGGAAGAGGTAAGATACATAAATGTTTGACATTCAAATCAAATTTTTATAATGATTGACTGCAATCATTTCACGTTTTTTGTCAAATATTTATTGACCAATTTATTTGTCAATGGACGGAAGAAATTAGTCTTCCAGTCCCTCATCTGCTCAAATCTGGCAGCTCTCCTGGACGGCCACTGACTTCTTCGCCGTGCGCGTCTTCTCTCTCCCTGGCGGGGATTTCGCCGTCAGGCAGATGCTGCTGCTCACGGGCGACGACACCGTATTCGCAGGGCATCCCGACGTGGAGGCGGCTGAGAGGTGAGCGAGAGAGAGAGAGAGAGAGAGAGAGAGAGAGAGAAGAGAGAGAGAGAAGAGAGAAAGAGAGATAGAGAAGAGAGAGAGAAGAGAGAGAGAGAGAGAGAGGAGAGAGAGAGAAAGAGAGAGAGAAGAGAAAGAGAGAGAGAGAAGAGAGCAAGAAAGATAGAGCGAGAGAGAGAGACAGAAGAGAGAGAGAGAGAAGAGAGAGAGAGAGAGAGAGAGAGAGAGAGACAGAAGAGAGAGAGAGAAAGAGAGAGAGAAGAGAGAGAGAGAGAGAGAGAAGAGAGAGAGAGAGAGAGAGAAGAGAGCAAGAAAGATAGAGCGAGAGAGAGAGACAGAAGAGAGAGAGAGAGAAGAGAGAGAAAGAGAAGAGAGAGAGACAGAAGAGAGAGAGAGAGAAGAGAGAGAGAGAGAGAGAGAAGAGAGAGAGAGAAGAGAGAAAGAGAGAAAGAGAAAGAGGGAGTGTGAAATGGAAAGTTAGAATAGAGTGAGCGAGAGATGCTAGGCATGAGAACGAGAGAGAGAGAGAGAGAGAGAGAGAGAGAGAGGGAAAGAGGGAGACAGAATGAGATCCAGAGATAGAGAACGAGAATAAAGGCTAGACCCAGCGATTCTCCTGCAGCTGCATCCGATGCAAACAAAGCAGTCGCCCGGCCAGCTCGACGATTCGTTCGGCGCCTGCGTCTCCCGTCTCTGCACACTCTCTCGTCGCTGTGACTGCTCTAGCTCGCTGTCCCTCGCTCCCTCTTCACCTTCCACACTCTCTCGTCAGCCTCAAGTCACGCCTCTCCGCGTCAACGTCTTCCATGTCTCCTCTATCCAGCCATGCACAATCAGACTCCTTACCCCGTCTTGAGCTGTTAACTGAATAGAATAGGTAATTTATAGTTCCCTCTAAGAAAAGAAGAAAAAAAGGTTATAAACTTGATTGTGAATCTGTGTCCAGGTTAGTTCATAAATTCCTATTAAAAAAAAATTAATTTTTATACGTATAAATCATACATATCCATGCGATGTTGTGATGCTTATTTTGACAAGATTGAATAAATCATTATCATTTTGCGGCGCGTTATAAGCTGAATAAAGGAGAGAGAGAGAGGCAGAGAGAGTGAGAGAGTGAGAGAGAGAGGGAGAGAGTGAAAGAGAGACACAGAGAGAGATCGCAGGAGAGAGAGAGAGAGTAAAATGTATATCTTGGTTTTAAGAAATAGAGATTTCCTGGGTTTGTAAACTGACGAAAATGACGCTACTAAGAAGATGATAATTGAGCATAATAGTGGATTACAAGATTATTGTAAAATCGGCTGATGGTGAGCTTTTCGTTCCCTCTTACTCTTTGTCTCTCCTCTTCTCTCGTTTATCTCTTTCTCCTTCTCTCGTTTATCCGTTTATCCCTCTCTTTTTCTCTTTCGGCAAATCAAGATTGTAAGAGAGTGAAAGAGCACGAGCTTTCTCTTCCTCTCTCTTCTATATCTATCTCTCGCTCTCTTTCTTTTCTCTCTTCACTCTCTCAGACTACCCTTTAATGGCATTTTCCCAATCAGGTAAAAATGCTCCTGTAATGGGGTTCTCTGGCTCATTCGTCGACAGTTCAGTGGTTTCGGTTGGAGAGGAGTAAACTAGAAGACAATACCATGGTGCAAACGAGGGGCGGGGCTAATCCCTGGAGGGAGGGGGGGGGGACTCAAAGAATCTAGAGGCAGCGGGTCGGAATGGATAAGAACGAGAAATACAAAGGAGTGTAGGAGGGCACAGGGATCACAGAGAAGAGAGAGAAAGAGAACGACAGAGACGGCTTCGAGTGAGTGTGCAGAGACGGGAGACGCAGGCGCCGAACGAATTGTCGAGCTGGCCGCGCGGCTACTTTGCTTGCATCGGATGCTACTGTAGCAGAATACCGTCATCTCGTCTTTATTCATGTTCTCTAATCATATGCGTATGTATGTATGTATGTTCTCACCAATCCTCTCTCTATATCTATCTCCCTGTTTCTCTCTCTCGGTCTCTCCTTTTCTCTCTCTCTCTCTCTCTCTCTCTCTCTCTTTCTCTCTCTCACTTTCTCTCTCTATCTCTCTCGCTCTCTCTCTCTCACCAGAATGAAACATTTTGCTTTCACAAATTGGCCACCTTTTACCTTTTGGCTTGTCGTCAATTATGAATTACTAAGTGATCCTCTTGCCTCAGGCACTATGCAAATTTCACTTTTACCAATTAGCGGGAGGATTTAATTAGCTATTAACAGCGACTTGCGCAGCATGTGCTGACTGCGATAGAGCATATGACATTCGCATCGAGCTGGTTTATCTCAAAATGGCTTCTCCGCTGCATTCTCTCCAGAACCCTAGCGCCCTCCTCAGGAAGCCGTCTCAATCTCAATCTCCGTCTCCTCCTTCCTCCTCTTCTCCTCCTCCTCTGTCTCAGTCTCCTTCGTCATCAGCATTAACTGGTCATTCCAACTGGAAAGCTCTAGCTTGGCCCTTAAAGGTAACTTTTCGATTGCTAGTCCTATTGTTCTCGTTATTACATAGTATGTACACATGCAAATATATGTACTTGCTATTTTCTCCCTCAGTACCAATGTCCCATACTAATCAAAATGCTTAATCCGAAAATTTTGTCGCTAAATTTGACGATATATGTTATTTATTATTGCAATTCTACCATTAAAGAATCGAAACAGAAAATTTAACCCTTCTCCAAGATCGAAAGGAAAGACCGTTATATATTTTCATAATTGTACTCGATCATTTTCTTTGCAGGAGGATACCACGGAGAGAACAGACGAAGCGAAGCAGGAGAACGAGTCACTTGATCTTCTCATGGTTAGCTCGATGTTTCTCTTCTCCTTTCTCTCAATCTCTCTCTCTCTCTCTTGCTTTCTCTCTCTATCCTCTCTCTCTCTCACCTTTTTCCTCTCTCTCTCTCTCACCTTTTTCCTCTCTTTTGGACTCTCCATGCTATCCTTCTCTATGCTATATAGTGAAGAGTGTTCTGCCTTATCAGCTATGATAGTCATGGGAAAGCAAGCCGCAATAAAAGTGAATTAATAGCCCCCCCCTTCCTTTTAGAAAGTGCTACTCGACATCCAAGCAAGTGTCGCCAGTGTCGAGACGCGCAACAAGACGCGATGCGGTTGCGTCGCGGACGATACAGCAACAATCGCCGGCCAAGTGCGGAGGCTATGCGAAGTTGTGACGCAGCAAGGTTGTGTTTTTTTCTTAAAAAAAAATTATTTTGTTTCGCGGCTTTCATATTAGGTAATTCCATAAATTTTCTAGAAATTCTCGAATTCATGGTATAGAAACCTCCGTTTTTATCACCATTGATTATCGAATAAAAGAAAATGACATAAAATTTTGGGTCCACTAATTCACACTGCCTTTTCTAGGACAGCAGTTGAGAGCGCTGGAAGAGGAGCTGCGTCGGTATCGAGAGCCGCAGCCTAGACCGGCCGAGTCTGCGATCCAGTCATTGTCATCGCTCCATGAGCCACCGCCAAATACGAACAGGCAAGGAGTTCAGCTTTAGCAGAAAGTTTCGACATTCTTTCTTCTTGTATGTATGTTTATGTTTGGTGGAAAAAAATACATTTATTTATGTTTTAGTTGGAAGTACAAGTCGCTGCAGACATTCCTCGCTGCTGGCTTTGTCGACGTTGGCTCGCGTGTCCAGCTCACCTTCAAGGTTTCGAATTATTGATAGATTTTTTATTAATATTTCGGTTTTTATAAACAACAAAACCTTACAAATGATTTTTTTTCTTCGAACATCGAAAGTTAAATCGCGACTGCTGAATCGACTTAGTTATTGTTATGTATATATCACATGTATATATATATATACCGTATTTTCTCTATTAGTGTCCCCAGGGGTACTATTTTTCCATGCCCTTGCGAGCGGATGGCACTATTAGAGGGGGGGGGGAATTCTAATAGAGGGAGGGGCACTAATAGAGAAAATACGGTATATATATTTAAATATATATACATGTATATATATATATATATATATATATATATATATATATATATATGTATATATGAAATCCTAAAAAAAATCTTTGTTACAGGCAACCATCATATCAGATGGCGTCGTTGAAGTATCAGCGAACTTGAAGGACGAAGGCAACACGTCTTGCTTCACGGTTTGTGCTTCGTTCTTCCAATTTTTTAATTAGCAGGATTTTTTATTCGAAATATAAATTGCTTTTCGGTGATTGAAGTTATGATCCGTGATCTTAACATACGAAAAAATTAATTTTTACTCCACCGTGTTGCACCATACATCCTACCGTTTTGCCTTTACTCACCTGATTCGTTAACCAAATTTATTAAAGACTTATATAATGTCTTCTGATCAATCAATTTTAGGATTAAAGGAGGTATCCGGGGAATAATTAACCTATGTTTTGTTAGATGTGGGTATGTTCATCTTGGCGTAAAACATATACTCAGAAAGTTTAATCCAATTTCTTTCATTACATTTTGAGCAAAACTAACATGAAATCTGGCGGTTAGATAATTGGCTACGGTAGGTCAGAGCCGCCCTCATATTTCACATGCCCTTTCGACCGAGCGACAGGCAACTTTATGAGCGCGCGCATTCAAACTGGTTCTCTAGCGCTACTGTATAATTATTCGCCGGATACTTCCTTTAAACTAATTTTCATTGTTATAAGAAATTTTAAAGATCGTCAATGGCCACAATCAACGACTAACAGAGGGCGGTCCATTCGAAATTGTGATTCAATTAGCGCCGGCTACACACGCATTGTTATTGTTTATTTAATAAATAAATAAATTAATTTGTTTTTATTTTATTTTTATTTGTTTGTTAATTTTATTATTGTTTATTTATTTGTTGTTGTTGTTGAAAATATGGACCAACCTCAATTACTAGATAAAAAAGAGCTACTCACTTTAGTATTAAAATATAAGTTAATGGCAAAATATTCTTTAAAAAAAAGAAAAACAAATTTAAAATTATACCTATGTTTTCTTCAGCTATGTGAACAAACTCAAGTTGATGGTGCGCTCGATTGGCAAAGAACAGCGTTTCACAGTAAGTGTTGCCCTGTTAGCCCCTTTTATGGCTCTACTTATCTTTCTCTCTCCTCAATTTCCCTCTCTCTCTCCTCTCTCTCTCCTCTCTCTCTTCCACTCTCTCTTCCACTCTCTCTTCCTCCCTCCCCGCTCCTCAAACGTCTCTTTCTCCTCTCTATCGTCGCTCTCACTCTCCCTCAATCTCTCACTTTCTCACTATCTCTCTTCTTCTTCTCTCTCACTCTCTCGCTCACTCTCTCTCTCGCTCTCTCTCTCTCTCTCGCTCACTCTCGCCTCTCTTTCCAGATCCCAGTGTTCGGCAATGGTGCGGTCGCCGCTGTAACACTGAATCCCCAGCGCGACCTGACTCCACAGGGTTGGGCCTACCATCTGGCACCGGTCGAGAGACGCGCAACATCATTCAAACTGCACAACTCGGGCAAGATGTGGGTGGTTTGATTGGCCTATTAGTAACATGAGAGTAAGATGTGGAAAGTCGAGAGTTCGAATCCAGTCGGTGCACCTTTTCTAAGTGAAATGAAAACATAAGGCAAAATGCCGTTTGTAACAAAGAGAAACAAAAGAGAAGTCTTCGAAGAGTTTATTTAGCAATTTACGAGGGTTGTATATTTTAATTTATTTATATACAAACTTAATTGGCCAATTAAGCAAATAACTTACAAACAAGTAGTGGCTAATTAAGACTCGTCCTCGTGCAAATGAAATATTCTTCTAAAATCATTCAGAACCGCGTTCGTTCGCATTTCGAACGACAACATCCCGCGACTTCCTGCAAACGTTGTCTACCCCTCTCACTCCTTTGTCATCTTTCCCGGCAAAGAGCAGGCGAGTAAATTCAATTATTACGCTCTAGATTAGTACTAGTAACGTGTGATGCATCCAAAAAAGATAAGCAAAAGAAAATCCCTTAAAGTCTATAAATAATTTTGCATTAAATTGCCTACTATATTTTAAAAGATGAAATAATTCGCTAGAATTTAAATTTAAAAAAAGTAAATAATTAATATGCTAAACAATTTCAGCTCGTTACACTGTCGCTGGCCAAGCTGGAAACGCTTCTTCCCGTCCTAGCAGACTCTCGGGTCGCATCGACACTCTCCACGGCAACAACCACCACTCTTGTTAGGGCTTAGTTCATAACGCTTAAGGTCATAAGCTTCGTAGGCAAAAGGACGTAAGGTTTAGGCCCTAATGCTTGTATTAGGAGGCAATATGAAAACGAAAGGAACCATCCTCCATTCATTTCCCTACTTTTCTGAGGCTAGTTTGTAGTGAAGGATACTGTGCTAGCATACCGCCAAAACTTTTTGCAATATCATGCGCGAATTCAAACGTTTATTCTCCGCGAGCGGGTTCTAAACTCCATGGATAGTTCCTTTAAGGACTCTTACATGGGCTTAAGGTAGCAAGGTTTAGGCTTTAAGGCCGGTTCTTATAAGGAGGCAACACACCCCTCTTTCCAGGCCGAGGACAACGCCTTCAATGTTCGCATCATCTGGGGCGAAGAAATGGCGAGGCAGCAAATGAGACCATTGGGTTAGATTGAGAGAGAGAGAGAAAGTGAGAGAGATAGCTTGAGAAAGAGATGGAGAGAAAGAGAGGAGTAGAAAAAGAGTGATAGATAGAGAGAGAGAGAGATGAGGAGAGCAAAAAAGAGAAAAACAGAAAATCAGAGATGAAGACAGATAAGGGATATTGCATGTATGAATGAGAATTATTGCGAAAAAAAGTTGGTTTTCTTTATAAATTGTTACTATTTTATAGATCCATCTCTTATATTGTTTCCCTTCAAATTCCTCGCGTTGAAAAAAATTGTAAAAAAAATTATTTATATAAAATTTTATTAAAAAATAATCATAATAATTTCTTTAAAAAATGTGAATAATAATAATAATAATTTCAGCTATGAGAACCAACTCAGCCGTTGCGAACACATCGAGTTTGACGGGGAATTCTATACCGACTGCCCATTCTACAACGAACGGCCGAGGCGGAAAGATGTATGCGATTATATTACGCACTATATTATCAATTTATTTAATTTTAACTTAGTAATTAAGAGAGCCTGTCGGAGAGAATCGACCATGGGTGTATTAAGGTGGTGCAGGGAACAAAAATATTTTTTTATTTAAATTTCCTTTGAAGGGTTACTGTAGCACCCTATGAGGATTCGAAAAACATTTTTTTCAAAATTTTATTTTCGTTTTTATGTACAGTATACCTCGAAATGTCGAAATGATATAAATAACCATAACTTTCTTCAAACTCAACCAAATTGAATTTTGAAACCTTCATTCTGTAGAGCATGACCAGGGGCATAAAACGTCTCTAATAACTTTTTTGAAAAAAAAAATTCATTGAAGGGGTCATATTGGCACCCAAATATTTCGGTGATGAGGTTTGGGACCCAAAACGTTACGAGCGCGCAGAAACGACAATTCCACGTGAAAGAGGAGCATTTATTACCCCAGGAACAATGGTTCATTAACGGATTGGAGCACCTAATGGATACCTAATTTCAGCCTGAACTTTCACACTTGCTCAAATTGCGAGCCTGAAAAATTGGCATAAATCGCTTTTCTGAAAATCTCTATCGCCGTTGGAAAGAACGGGTTTGTTCAACCTGTGCAAGTCACCATCAGCTCAATATAGACACAATCTTTTTGATAAGCTAGAAGTAAAGACAGTAAACCATGGTCCAATTCAAAAAAAAATTTTTTTTTTAAATTGTTTTGGTGTTGTAAATTATGAGTTGCGATACATGAAAATCACGTTTGTTATTTATGATAATGTTTTTCACCATTTACAATATATTTCGGGATTCCGTATTTTCTCTATTAGTGCCCCTCCTTTTATTAGACCCCCCCCCCTCTAATAGTGCCCCCTCCTTGAAACGGCCATTGAAAAACAGTACCCCTCCCTCTAACAGAACCCCACCCCCCCCCCCCCCCCCCCCCCTAAAAGTCTAATACCACAGCTCGAGACGTACCTCGAATGTATCTTGGAGGCATGGGATGCTTTTCCCAATGAAAATATTGCAACTTTTTCTGCGCAGAAGCCAGTCGGCTGAAGAATGACGCTAACTGCTGCGCTGTGAGCACTTCCTCGGGCGTAAAGAAGAGCAGTCCACATGTATACATATCCGTCTACTCTTGTTGACTGAAAGAATAAATGCTAGCACATGATTTGTAACGTTGTTTTCATTGTACTCTGTAATGTTTAGTTCTTTGTGATATGCTGTAAGGTCGCCATATATTCATTGGGAAGAGCATCCCATGCCACCAAGATACATTCGACGTCACGGAGAGTTAGCGCAGTGCAAATGCGACACTTAGATAAAAATCATAGAAGACAGAATCTGAAGAATGACATAAAGGGAAAGCCCGCACACAGCCCGACACAGCAGTACACTAAAAAGTTATCTAAGTGTCGCCTTGACACCCCGTGAGGTACGTCTCGAGCTGTGGTATTAGACTTTTAGGGGATGGGGCACTTTGGGGTTGGGTGGGGTTCTGTTAGAGGGAGGGGTACTATTTTTCAATGGCCGTTTCAAGGAGGGGGGCACTATTAGAGGGGGGGGGTCGAATAGAAGGAGGGGCACTAATAGAGAAAATACGGAATCCCGAAATATATTGTAAATGGTGAAAAACATTTTATAAATAACAAACGTGATTTTCATGTATCGCAGCTCATAATTTACAACACCAAAACAATTTGAAAAAAAAATTTTTTTTTTTAAATTGGACCATGGTTTACTGTCTTTACTTCTAGCTTATCAAAAAGATTGTGTCTATATTGAGCTGATGGTGACCTTGCACAGGTTGAAAAAACCCGTTCTTTCCAACGGCGATAGAGATTTTCAGAAAATCGTTTAAACATGAGCTGTAAAGTTACATTGTCGTAGTAATTGGGGATTTTTTTTGAGGTATGAAAAACAATTTACCAATTATTTTTTTGTATTGTTGTACAAATAAAGCATATCTGTATAGAATGGACTGGAGAACAATCGTACCTTCTTGTAGCTCAAGTAAAAGATTCCCGGATAGGATTCGGCTGTTTTAAATTTTGATGCGTGACAGGGTTGAGGGGTTTCAGACAGCTAAATAACATCAGTTATGTGTTCCAATTCAGTTTAAAAGCAACTTTTACTAGGTAAAATTGAATGCTCTTTCATATGAAGGCAAATCTATTGCGCGCTCTGACCTGAAAATATCAGAAGCCAGAAGTTGCCAAATTCAAGACACCTAAAAAGGTTTTTTGCTAAAAGGATAGTGAAAAATGAAATTGGTGCAAAAAGCATACAGTCCTTGTTGTTAGTTTTAAGAAGACAAATCGAATGAGCACACCATTATAGTTTTTCGTTGAGTTTCAAGCGATTTATGCCAATTTTTCAGGCTCGGAGTTAGAGCAAGTGTGAAAGTTCAGGCTGAAATTAGGTATCCATTAGGTGCTCCAATCCGTTAATGAACCATTGTTCCTGGGGTAATAAATGCTCCTCTTTCACGTGGAAGTGTCGTTTCTGCGCGCTCGTAACGTTTTGGGTCCCAAACCTCATCACCGAAATATTTGGGTGCCAATATGACCCCTTAAATGAATTTTTTTCAAAAAAGTTATTAGAGACGTTTTATGCCCCTGGTTATGCTCTACATAACAAACGTTTCAAAATTCAATTTGGTTGAGGTTGAAGAAAGTTATGGCAATTTATGTCATTTCGACATTTCGAGGTATACTGTACATAAAAACGAAAATAAAATTTTGAAAAAAATGTTTTTCGAATCCTCATAAAGTGCTACAGTAACCCTTCAAAGGAAATTTAAATCAAAAAATATTTTTGTTCCCTGCACGCCCATGGTCGAATCTATCAGATTGGCTCTCTTAACAAAAAAAATCGGTAGCAAATTTTGTTTATTTATTTATTTAGTTCATTTAATTATTACATATAGTTGTTTATTTAATTTCTATTAGTTAAACATGTATGCCAGATTAGTATTCAAGCTTATTTTTAAATTTCGTTTCCACATCCCATATCCATACACAGAGAAGATTAACTATGAAGCGAGGTCGATACGGTCAAAAATGGAAGAATATGTATTGAGTATTTTTCGTCTTATGACATATGTATATCTTAGTAATTAGTAATTCCTTAAGATATGTTTAAATAGTCAATTATTTTAATGTAAAAAAACAATTCCAGGAGTACGTGCATGGCCCGTGGGACAAGGAGGTGTTCAGCAACTGCCTGCGCGAAATTCGTCTTTATGTCAGTTGTATTGTTTTTTAAAATCTTTTAAGCAGTCATGTTGGAATACTAAATCTTGTATATATTTTTTATTGTTATTGTTATTGTTTTTCTTATTATTATTATTTATTATAATAGTTATTGTATACTATAATTATGAAGATCGCTCGGCAGCCACCTTTCCGGGCCTCTTCCTCCGGGTGCTTCTACGCGAATACGACCATCCCCGGCGAGCAGACCATGCAGCATGACGACACCTTCCACGAGTCATCAACGATGTGCATGACAGATGATGAAGACGACGATGAAGAAGACATCCTCAACACGACCTTCGACCAAACATACTTGAACATCAATGATCGTGGAGACGAAGATGAAGAAGAAGAAACCACGGTCATGGAAATAACTATGATAAAGAAGTGAGAGAGGGAGAAGAGAGAGAGAAAGATAAAGAGAAAGAGGAAGAGATGCCTCTCTCTTTCTCTCTCTCTCTCTCTCTCTCTTTTATCTATTCTCATATTTTTCTTCTTACCTCCCGTCACCACTTTCCATTATTTTGTCTCCGTCGTTTCACTGTTCTACCTTTCTTTCTCCAGCAGACTCACTTGGTATTGTCTTCTCTTTCACTATCCCACAGAAAATACCAGACGCACACTGTTCTATTTTTAAGTATATTCGTGAAGGAGGAAAAGTAATTTTTTCACTTGCTCTCTCCCTTTTTTCTCTATGTTTCTCTACTCCTCATGTTGTAAGTGAGTGTGTGTCATTTATTATAAGCCGATAAACTGTTTCCGGTATCTCTCTTTCATGCTGGCACTTTTCTCTCATTTGTCGTGTACCGAACCCTAGCTTATTAGGAGTTATACTTGTGTACTTGTGAAGTGCCTTACAAGGAGCTACTTTTGCCTATTGCTTGCAAATGGTCGCATTATTAGGATCGCCCAGTTTTCTTTATTCGACTCAAGGTGAGGATGATCATGATGTGATTTGTGAAGACATAAAGAATATACATATGTAATGTATGTACTCGAAATGTTACCCGATTAATTCAGCACAATTTTTAAAGTCCAGATTCTTTTTTTACAGTCTTTTTTGTTAATCATATTGGCACAGAATTATGAATAATTATTATACAATTTATGTACATGATCATGTGCCTTGAAGGTTTTCACGTATCCTTTTCACAATTTCGCAACTAGTACTCGTAACCTCGTTTGTTTTGAAAAGTTGATCACGCTCGTAAAGATAACCTCAAGGACTATTCATTTGATTCCGTCAAATCTGTCTCAGTGACATGATTTTGCAAAGAGACTGAATGCCATATTTTTTTTATCATTTTTCTGCAAACAAAAAATGTTATATTATGAAACGTAGATGAACATCTATTCGTCGAGATCTACGACAACCCCCGAATCGGCCAGCAAAGCCGAGCACGATGGGGGCGAGGCGAAGGAGAGTCGCGGAGGTGCCAGAAGAAGGGCGGCGGCAGCGGCGGCGGCGAGCAATCGTCTTCTTTGGCCGGAGAACGGAGAAAATGACAAGAGAAAAGGAGGAACAGCCGGCTTTTATACGAATTCTTTCCTACAATTTCGGACTCGAAATTAACAAAACAAAGCAATTACAAGCAGTTCTCACAAAATGGTAAAATTTAGAAATTATGTATTCTTGCTATACATTCATTGGCGCCTACATTTTTCCTATTACATATATTTCATAATGCATGCAAATAGCCCATTTAGTTGCAGGAGCATATGTTCGAAAAATTTAGCAAAAGCCAGCTTTTATATGACTTTTTCCTGCACTTTCGACCATGAAAGCAACAAAACAAGGAGGAGATTACGAGTAGTTCTCACAAAATTCTAAATTACATATCTAATTAACTAAGAAAAAAATTATTTAAAATTTAGAAATTAAACATTCTAGCTACATATATTCATAGATGCTTAAATTTTTGCTAAAATATACCTTATTATGCTGATGTAAATAGCCCATTTCGTTGCAGGGACATTTGTTGGACCGGCTGTTTTTTAGCCATGTTCCACCCTTTTCCACAAATTAGGTCAGCACTTGTATTGCCCTTATCACTACATTAATACTCCCCTAATCATGCGTCTTGTAAATTGTCATGTATCCTTCTCACAATTTCGCAACAAGTACTCGTAACCTCGTTTGTTTTGAAAAGTTGATGTCCGTAAAGTGCAAATAAAAATCATTTAAAAGCGGCAGATCCTCCACTTCCCATGTCACTTTACCTATTCTCCGGTCCCGAAGATGGTTCGCTCTGCTCTCCGTCGCCGCTGCCGCCGCCCGCGCCCTTCTTATCGCTCCTCCGCGGCTCCCCCTCGCCCCGCCCTCTTCGTTGTCGTTATCTACAATCATCTACAATTCATTCCAAGAAATTTGTACAATTCCTGGCTGCTTGTTACTAGAAAAATGATTGAATCTGAAATAGATTCAAACAAATTAATTGAGGTCATCTATACGAGCTTTATGACTGTCCTGGCTATCCCGAGGGGTCCGGTGAAGGGGTCCAACAACGACAGCCACGGCAACTCCGAAGCGATCCCCTCAACGACCACCACCACCACGACCTCCGCCTCCATGACTGGCAGTCCACCAGAAGACAACTCTACTGGCATCACCTTCGAGGTCTACATATGTACAAGCTACTTTTGCCAATCAATATCTAATTTTTTTGAATAAAATCGACGAAAGAAAGAGAAGCCATCTCAATTTAGCCAAGTACCTCTGGCAGCCCCGACAGCCCCAAGACGACCGTCCGCCAGTCTACGCACTAGTATGGAATTGATCTACTGGCTTTCGATTGAAGCTAATTGATAAGTAACTGAAGAGATTTAAAAAAAAATCGATACACAAAGTGCAGATTACACATGATTAGTGACATTGATTATCAACGGCAATACTATGTATGTAAATTAAGTTATTTTATATCAAAATTGGTTTTAAAGATTTTAAGATTTAATTTAAATAGTTCAATTTCCTTTAAATTTTCCAGCAAGCGTAACCGTGGTGGCCGTGGTGACGAGCTGGGGCTTCAACGCGGTCGCCATCTTCTCAGCGTGGCAGACCAAGAAGCTGATTGCCAGCCGCGATCAGAAGCTGGCCAAATGTCAATTTTTTTCTTTATTTTAGGCCTTTTTAAATTAAAAATAATTGTAAAATAAAAATGAGTAAAGTTTCAGTCAAGCTTCAATCAACGAGCTTCTGGCGGAAAAGCGCGAGCGCGAGGAGGCGGCAAAGCCGAACCAGTTCCGCATCACGTCCAAGGACGTCACCTTTGCCGGAAAGCTCAAGATGCAGGGCCATATTCGCAAGAGCGAAATGGTTATTTTTAGTTTTTTTTATTATCCTAATTTTTACTTCATAGTTTCCAGGCCTGAACGAAAAAATCGTTGTAAACGCGGCGGAAAATTTTATTTAGATAATTAAATTCCGACAGTAACCCATTTCGTTGCACTTGTTCGAAGACCAAGAAGACCGGCTAATCTTCCGAAATCGCATCAATTTCCCTCATCCTTCCCTTCTGTCCTCCGCCTACTTTCCCTCACATAGATAAAAGAGGGTTCATTTTGAACGTATTTATTTGTATTACATGCAAAGAAATTATAAATATAAACATAAGAAATTAATCAATATTATGCAGCTTTGAACAAGGAATCGATCACTGAAAAGATTTCGAAAAATATTAAGTAGAACGGTAAATATGGTCTTCCAAAATTTTGGAACGTTTCAACTTATAACTAAGGGAAAAAAAATTTCGAAAACTTTTTGACCACCTAAAATTAGTTATGAACAAGGGATACATCCCTCATAAAGTTTTCAAAGTAAAAGAAAACAAAAATTCCTCACAATCAGGTCAGGCGCCTATACAAGCCTCTTTGAGTCTAACAGAGAGGCTCTCTTAATTACAAAGAGATGATGGGGGCATTTTTCCAGAATAGAAGAAGAAATCCCGGCAATAAGAAGTCTCATGGTCAGTACTCTAATTAGGAAATGCTATACTTTGGAAATACTTTTTTCTCTCTTTCTAATTGATCGTATCATTCCTGTTCACTTCCTGAAATCAGCTTTTATCCCTCGGGTTTTCACTTTAAAAAAATATGCAGCAATTCTTTCGAACCGAAATATGGTGTGTTTTTTTTGCCAAAAATTTACGACATTCCTTGTTTCATTGTTATATATCCATCACTTCCGCATGATATCTCCTTCCTTGTGATTTTATTAAGGATGATTTATTCCAGTATAATTTGTCTTTGTTGTCACACCGCGAGAGGATAAAATTACATTTTATTTCACTTTGAATTCACAATCAAAATAGGAACCGCATCGTACTGAGAAACACGCATCAAATGGAATTAGTCGAATTTAATCACAATGAAAATTTAAAAAAAAGAATCCAAACAGTTTGTATATATAGTTTATATAGTGTTCAAAAAAGGCGGTTATGGAATTCGGCTAAAAAAAAATTGCCAAAACAACTTTCAATCATTCATCCTAAAGGTGACCCTTTCCTGGATACCGTACCCTTCTCAAGGGTACCATACCCTTTCTCATGGGTATCGTACCTCTTCTCGCTGGTGTCGTATCCCTTCCCATGGCTTTCGTATCTGCGATCCTCTCTGAGCTCATCTTTCAGATATTATAAATACTCTGCAAGATTCCAACTATTCATCTCGTTTGTTCTAACAGTTCTCAGTTAGCATATGAATAAAATGATCACCATTTTTTTCTTTTATAGTAAGATATACATAGGTATAAGTTAGTAACATTTAGCTTACAATTAGTAAGGAACCTTTTAATTGAATAAAAATATACTTACATTGTAATGCAGACGCTGCTGTCGCGAACTCGATCCGCCAACTGAAGGAAGATACCATCTTTTTTAATTCATTTAATAAAGTTAAAAGAAAATTTTGAGAAAAAAACATTACATTAATCGCATAATTACTAAACATTTGTTTGACACTTAAATTAGGCTCCTCTCTATCATCTCTTTTCACTATTCTAAACAAGCGTGCTACATTCATTACCCGTACAGCCTCACAATTAGTCTACAAATTGATCTCTCTTCTTCACGTGTGCGCTTGCTGAGAATGCCCCTTTTTCCTTCAAATCGAATATAAAACAATTTGTTATTTTCTTTTAACATAATATCAAATAAAACTCACTACCTTTCCTTTCTCCATCTCTCTCTCTATCCCTCTCTCTCTCTCTCTCTCTCTCACTCTCCCTCTCTCTCTCTCTCTCTCTCTCGCTCCTCTAACCGTTCTTCATCATATCGATGCACCCTTTCCCCAATCGGCCGTCTCCGGGTCAGAGTCGTCCGTGCAGGTGGGTTAGCTCTGAAATCGAGATTTTGAAGAACACGTTCAAGTTTTATTATTTTCCTTTTAAAAATTCACTTGTATCTATGCTGTTGCTTCTACTTCAAAATACTTTTTAGTCTTCAATTCAACAAATAGATCCTTTCAGCAAGAAAATGTTAAAAAAATTTTATTTAATTATTTTAAAGTTTGAGAATAATGAAAGTGTAGAATTTTATTTGAAATAAACAAGATAGATAAATAAAATAATAAAAATAATCATACCTCGATTGATAGCCCGCGCGAACGAGCGGCGAACTGGGAGATCTCGAGCGAGCAGCCACGCGATCCTCGTCTTTCTGAAAGTGGACATATCCAGTTTATTAATATTATATTTTTTTTAATAAAATTTTTACATATATTTAAATAATATTCTTTGACGGAAAAAGACAAACAAATCAATATTAAGCTACACATTCGTTCTGTTGGAATATTTTTTCAAAGCAATATTTGCAATTTTGCAATATCAACTACTCCAAAGGGTCCAATCCACGCCGTTGTAATTCTACATATGTATGATTTGATTTTCTGCTGCATCTTTTTTTGTAATGTACTTGCAATTCCGTAATGAAGGAAAATGTTTTTTTTAAGTTCCTTATTTGTTAGCAATGGCATCACCTACCATCTTTCTCATGGTCAGCACCGGCCTCATCGCCTCCTGAATCTGTCGTTCAAGAGCGCCAAGATCCAGGCGATGGCCCTTCCTCGCCCATTCTATAATACATAAATATATAAATTATTATAATATTTATTTTATTTATTTTAAATATGCATGTATGTATTAGTAACCTTATTGTCAGTAGCGCCCCCTCTGCTCGTCGTACTCGAGTGCGATTTCTGCCTTCTGCGTGAAGGCGACTGGAGGCGATTGGATGGTGGACTCGACCGTTCTTGGTTGCGGGCGGAGATCGATGTCGATGGACTCGCTTGAGGACTTACAACTCGTCATCTATAAAAAAAGAAGTCAATTACTAATACAAACAAATTTCTGCTTATGTTTTATCACTTTATTTTATTCTAAAACATTTGGAGAGATGGGAAAGAAAGTTGTATAGTAAGCAAGGAGGCGAGAGAGAGAGAGAGAGAGAGAGAGAGAGAGGAAGAGGGGAAGAGGAAGAGAGAGAGAGAGAGAGAGAGTGGAAGAGAGGAAGAGAGAGATCAAAGCGGATATTAAAGTTATAAATTAATGCGAATTCCGCGAAACAAAATGGGAAAAAAAACTCCAACCATGCTTCAATACAACTTCCGCCATCCGCCGCACCTGACCGGCCACCTTTGCGGCCTCAGCCGCGACGCATCGGCAACGCATCTCGAGGCGCGTCTCAATTTTGGAGATGCGTCCTTGCAGGCTGAGTAGCAGCTTCTGCAAATGGCGGGGGGCTATAAATTCACTTTCATTGTGGCTCTGCTTTTCCCATTATTAACATCATTCTTACGGAATTCTCACTCTTCACTTCACTCAGCATAAGTGAGATCACCCCTAGCCTCTCTTATGTTGGCCTCATTGAAATACCTTATTTCATGAATGATAAATAAATTAATAGGCGATGTGATATAAAGCATGAAGAGAAGCAATAGAAAGATGAGAAGCAGAGAGTGAGAAGAAGAGAGGGAGTGAGAGAGAATGAAAGAGAGAGAGAAAGGGGAAGAGAAAAGCGAGCTAACCATGAAATGCTCAAATGAGAACGGAAGAGAGGGCTGCGAAGAATCCATGACGATTGCTCTAGCGCAGTCAGCATATGCTGCGCATAGTAGCTAATTAGGCTAATTAAATCCTCCTGTTAATAGCTAATTAGGCTAATTAAATCCTCCTGCTAATTGGTCCGAATTAAATTTGCGTAGTGCCTAAGGTAAGATGAACGTTTAGCAATTCCTAACTGACCTCGAGAAAAAAGGTAAGAAATGTCTTCGTTTTCAAAGCAAAATGCTGGAGAGCGAGAGAGAGAGAGAGTGAGAGAGAGAGAGAGAAAATGAGGATATTGGAATAGAGAATGAGAATAAAGGTGAGATAAATGGATTCTCCTGCAGCTGCATTCGATGCAAGCGAAGTAGCCGCCGGGTAGCTCGACGATTCGTTCGGCGCCTGCGTCTCTCGAACATATCTTGTCAAGACAGCTCTATGATAGTCCTACACATACGAGTTTCTTTAGAGAACAGCAGTGGAACAATCGAAGAATTTTATCAAATATTATTGCTGGAATTGCAAGAGAGAGAGAGAGATTCAGAAAATATTTTAAAACATGTATGGATATAATACAGGGCAGAAAATGATTTTAAACTAGAGAGAGAGAGATGTTTTATTCTTCTTTGGATGAAGTCTATCCTACCCGTTTCTCTAGATTTCTCTCATCCTCTCTCTCTCTTTCCCCCCTCCCTCTCTTTCCCCCCTCCCTCTCTCTCTCTCCCCCCCTCCCTCTCTTTCACTCTCTTCTTCCCCCCTCTCTCTCTCTCTCTTCCCCCCTCTCTCTCTCTCCCCTTTCACTTTCTGTCGTGTGGATGTTGATGTTCCATGGCCACTCGCGTAATGACCCTTTTATTACAATCAGTATTTTTACAAGTCAGTAAGTGGGAATGGAACTTCGATTAGGCAATATTTTTTTTTGCATAGAGAGAGAGAGCGAGAGTGAGAGGGAGAGAGAGTTAGTGAGATGGACAGAGCGAGAGAGAGAGAGAGAGAGAGTGGGAGGGCGAGAGAGCAGGGCTAGTAGTTGAGCATGAGAATCCTCTCGAGCAGCGCTTCCTTCATCTGCAGCGAGAAGTGGCCGTACTCGGCCGTGCTCTTGATCATCTTCGCCTCGGCCAACGTCTTCATCGAGTTGAGGGATGCGAACTGAGAGAAGACGAAGTTAGGACAAACTTGTCAGTGGGACAAATTTGTCAAATTTGACAAATTTGTCAAAATGTAGAGTTAGGACAAACTTGTCACTGGTCATTAAAATATAATGAAAATCCTATTAATATTCAGCGATTGGAATGTAATTTTTTCTAACTATAAATTTCTTCTTTCATCCGAATACCAATATGGTAGAAGCCGATAGAGTGCATCTCTCTATCTTTCACTCTCCTCTCTCTCTTTCTCCTTCTCTCTCACTCCTCTCTCTCTCTTTCTCTCTCTTCCTATGAGATTGAAGCGCTTTTTCATATAACACTATAACACTCAATTCCCCAAAAGCCCGCCCCAACACGATCGGAAATAAGTTCACACCTGGAGACCGGCGAGCCTGTATCGGTCGGCCCAGAGCAGCTTCTTGCCGAGGGAAATCTTGCTGCAGTCGCTGCCGCCGCCGCACAGCAGCCGCTCGCAATCGCGCACCACGCACTGAATGCCGTAGAGGTCGGCGAGGCGCAGAAGAGACTCGACGTTGTCGACTAAGCAGAAAAGACGACTTTTTTCAAATATTTGGAAATAATAAATATATATATATATATATATATATATATATTCTATTACATTTTACTAGTCTAATATATTGTTCCCAGTTAATCTGTAATGAAGCTTATCGTAACAGTGAAAAGTTAACATATATTCCAGCGATCAAATGCCTATTTCCAGGGCGGTTCCACTAGAAGGGAACGTTTTGCGAACATTTTCAATCGGAATTTACATATTTAAAAAATTGCCTTGTTAACAATTATTTTAATCTTCTTACAATTAGCCCATGCATCATTATAAATTACCAATAACCACTTGAACATACCCGTGATCGACTTGTGAGAAGGGTAGATGACTTGAAGAAGCTCAAGGAAATCGTTGTGGTCCACTTCCTCAATCGCAATCTCCTCCTTGTCCTTTTCGTTGAAGTCTCCGAAGAACATCGCCTTGAAGACGGGAGAGACGATGGCGAGGTACTGAAAGAGGATGCGCAAATTTGGCGCCTAGTTTGGATACCTATCAGAAGCAATAATCGCGCAATGGATTCAGTTCATAGAACAAACATACGGTTTCCTGTTCAACTGAAATGAAACTGCATGAAATTAAAACAGTTTTTTTTCTCCATTTTTCGGCGTAACTTTATCAATGCTTCAACAACGTTTAAAGAGAGCGAGAGAGAGAGAGAGAGAGAGAGAGAGAGAAAGAATTATTTCAGCAGAGAGAGAGAGAGAGAGAGAAAAAAAAAAGAAAAATAGAAAGAGGAGAAGCGTCCTCACGTGCTTGCTGACATCCAGACGCTGCTGTCCAAAGACCAGCGTAACCTCGCTGCTGTTCGATGGCGGGATCGAGAAGTCACAGGAAGCCTTCCTGAGATAGCGGAGAAATGGCGCGAACATTAATCGAAAATAACACTCTTTTTTCTCTCATTCTACGCACAAAAGAAAAGCAAGTAAAAAAAACTTTGATAAGGAATGGTGAATATTTATCGAAAATATACTACTTTTTTTCTCTCATTTTACACTAAAGAAAAGTATTTTTTTTAATACTTTGAAAGTAGGAAAATGAAAAAAGACTATACTGTTTGACGGCGACTTTCGAGATGGCGACCGTCGCCTCGACCACGATGCCGCCGTCCACCACTCGAATGAAGCCATTCTTCGGGTTCACGACAGAGTCAAACTTCTTGAGCCGCTTCATTTCACGACTGGCGGCGCCGCCGTCAAACGTGTGCGTAAGCTAGATAGAGCGTAGTAATTATAAGCGGCCTTTCTCTCTCTCTCTCTTTCTCTCTCTCTCCTCTCTGCTCTCTCTCCTTTTCCTCTCTCTCTCTCTAACCTCAGAGACAAACGGTCGCTTGAAACACTTCTGCGGAAGCAGCCTGAAGCAGACGCTGGCCTCACAACGTCAATCCAAGTCATTCCTGTTCGACGTGTCGCAGGCGACAAAGACGGTCAGGTACTTCAGATTGGAGCGGACTGTCTGTTGCACTCCGAGACTCCTACAAAAAAAAACATAACATCACGCAATGTGTTTTCACCGAATATCAATTAATTATCTTCCCGTTTTTGCAATCAGGGTTAACACGGTATAGCCAATTGTTACAGACGCAACCTTCTGATTTTAGGCATCCTCAGAGCCCCTTTAGAGCCCCACCAAGATTTTGACATCGAAACTCTCTCTGTTCAAACTCCATCCATCTTGCTATGCGGGCTCCAAAACGCCTACAGCACCAGGCTTTCCCAAGGAGGCGACAATTGCATGTATTCCCTTATATAATCATTGAAGATTATAAAGGGTAAAGAGAAGTGTCAGGGTTACCCGTAGAATCCGAGAATCGACTTGGAAGGATATCGGTCATTATTGCCTTTGTATGAGTCATGCTTGCAATCTTGCAACGAATTAAAGTGCATTTGAAAGACGTAAGTGTTCAAAATTTGATGTGACATGAGAAAGGATGTTCCGGGGATTTGGGCGCACTTAAAAAAAGCCGCTGCGACATTGCCTTTCATGACTAGAAATGCCAGCAAAACAACATACCATTGCAGATTGGCAATCGTGGAGCTCGGCGACATGACAGCGACATCCTGCTGCAGCTCAGCCAACTTCGGCACGTTCAAACGAAGCGTCCCGCCGGCATGGACTTCTGAAGAGCATTAGCTACTCAAGCATATATATATATATTTTTCCCGTCGCAATGCTTCACCAAAAAAAAAAAATTCGCAAAAAGCGTTAAAAGAAGGCTAATCACTTCATTGCAAGTCAACAGGGTAATTATATCTTTTCTATTAAATACGCGCACGATTAACATCAATCTGGTGCTCTATACTACCAATCCCACAAAACTCCTCCTGACCAAACAGGACATTAATAGTATGCCAGAGTTCAGAAGAAAGAAGAAAAAAAAAGTTTGTTAGGCTCACCCTGCATATCTCTCGAGTTCTCTTGTGTCCTTCCGAGAGAGAGAGAGAGTGTGTAGACGAGGCGGGAAAACCAACCGGTTGCAGGGGAAAACAAGTAGCGAAGTGAGGTGAGAGCCAACCGCTTAGAGACTTATATACATTCTGGAATGGCGAAACCAATATGCTAATTACTAAATAGCGAATCAACACATTGCCACGTTGCACATGGCAGCCAACAGAAGCGCGCCGCCACGTGGCTATAACAAACAACCAATCTTATAGCTCTGCTGGACTCACAGAGTCAATATCAACCAAATGAAAATAGTACCAGCACGTGCAGATGTCCACTATCTACCTAACATGTTCTCTTCGAATCGACAGCAATTCATGCAGTGGAAAGCGCAAGAAAATCGAGTACAGAAATGGATCTCGTTGGGTAGTCATAGCTGAAGAGTACCCAGAAACCAGAAATGTCAGAATACATAAATAAGTAACAGTCGGGTCCGCACAGGAAGCCCTTCACGACTGCCCCTTCACGAAACACTCGTTGCCTTTATTTTAGTGCGTTTCAGTAGTTTCTGTAAGATAGGACTGCGGTGTCGGCGACGTTTTTGATAATTCTTCAAGCACACGCACTAATAATAGTCATATGCGCATTTTCGCATGCTGAATTGCTGCCACACTCTTTGATGTCTCCCTTGTCTAGCCACGCCTTCTCGCCACTTCTGCTTGTGCACACGAAGAAGCCGAATGACTTCATCTTGCGCAGACATTGTGCTCTCGCCGAAGATCACAACGTGTCGGAATTAACTGGGCGCACTCTGAACCCTCAGTCTGAACCTACTGTTTTCCTCTCTTTCTCAATTTTCTCTCTCTCTCTTTCTCGCTCTCACTTTTCTCTCTCTCTCACTCTCACTTTTCTCTCTCTCCACATCTTTCTATATCTTTGTCCTCCTATGTATTTCTCGTGCTTATCCTTTCTGACCATCCGTCTCTGGATTTTCTTTAGTCTCTAGATTCTTCGTGCCTCCCCCCCCCATCATCCTCCAGGGGGCAGGGCTTAACTCCATGATGGTATTGTCTTCCCAATCTATCACATGGGAATGTTGTTGTGCTAGCAGTAAGATAAGCAAACGTTGTTTCATTGTATTTCTACCATCACAATAGGACATTTTATTTCCCTTCAAATTCAAATACTGCATCGAAACAAGCAACGTAAGCACGCACTCATAAACACGCCATCATATGGAATTAGTCGAATTTAATTCGAATCGAATGAATCATGAAGAGAATCCGAAAAAAGAACCAAACGAGTAACTATCAGTTTGTATAGAAATAAAGGTAATAGTGATCAAGAAAAAAAAAATCCCTTCTACTTCAGAATCAAAGTAGGAAATCGCAAACTCACAAATACGCTTCAAACGGAACTAGTGTCGACAATAAGCGGACATGGTGTGAATCAAATACCGAGTCTAATAACCATACGTCATTTTATATCGAAATAAAGCACTCGTGTTCAAGAAAAGGCGGCAATGAATAAAGGCAAAAAATAAAAAAAAACATTCATTCTAAAAGCGACAAATTTGATGTTTTTCCCAATAAATACCGTACACCTTCTCAAGGGTACTGTGATCCTTCTCTTCTCAGGTACCGTACCTCTTCCTTCATCTTCTCCCGTTATTTCGAACTCGGCGATCTCCACGCGCTCTGCCGCCATCTGCACTGCTGACCGGAGCAATCTCGTCTTCTTCTTCGATTTCCTGAAATTACATTTTTCTGTGGAATATAATTTCGAGTTTAACCAATATATATTATAAATTTAAAATAAACCACAATAATACCCTTAAAAAATCGTGTTTCTTCTAACAGTTCACATTTAACGTATGAATAAAACGTTCACCACTTCTTTTGATGTTGTGAGATAAATAAAAGGTTTTTTTTTTAAATATTAAAAATAGATAAAAATTATAGAAAAATAAATAAACTTGCTTCAATGTAAGGTCCACGCTGAGGGCGATTCCATTTATTCGGATTGAAAATATCCGACCTGCCAGCTAAAGAAAGATAATATCTTTTTATTAGCTTAAGAAGTTTAAAAACTAAAACACTAATATGTGCATCTCATAAATCACCTAATTTACATCTTAAAAATTAAGTATGAATTATTAAGTACCAGGGAAGCAGTATCCAATCAAAATATATTCAAATGCAAGGAAAATTGTTTTTATAATAACACCAACCATAATAATAATAATTATAATAAACAGTAATAATAATAATAAACAATAATAATAATAATAATAAACAATAATAATAATAATAATAATAAACAATAATAACAATAATAATAAACAATAATAATAATAATAAACAATAATAATAATAATAATAAACAATAATAATAATAATAATAATAATAGTAATAATAAACCAACCCGACTGATGTCGTCGTCCATGCGGATAATGGCTGGACAACTGAGACTCATCGTAGGCTGCAAATTCACACTTTGACACCAAAATTCTCAATTTCTCTCTTTCATTCCATGCTCGTCATGCACACACTCTCTCTCCCCTTTATTTCTCTCCCTCTCTCCATATCTTTCTCTTTCTCTCTCACTCTCCTCTCTCTCTCTCTCTCCTGTAACCATCATTGCGTGCAGCTCCTCCTGCCACTGCCTCCCCTCTCTCCTCGTCCTCCTCTTCGTCCTCATCATAATGATGCACCCTCTCGACCATCACTCTCTCCGTCAGTCTTCTGCGTGTCGGCGTCGTACGCGTCGGCGGTGGGTTTCCACTGTGAAATCGACTTATTTTTTAAAGCTTATACAAAAAGTGATTTCAAAAAGCAAAAAAAAATAAAAATAATGAACAGCAAAAAGTAAATAAATTTACAATGCCCACATCTCTTACGAATTAAATTTAGACTTGATTGAAACCCCACACAAAAATATTTATATAAGATATTTATTCTGAGCAAAAAAATGCTTTTAAAATGTTTTTTTTTCTTCACATTTATATTTCGAGAAAATAGTTTAACAAACAAAAATAAATGATAAAAAAAACCATACCCCGATCGATAACCACGCGCTGGCGGTGGCGAAGCTGATCTCGAGCGATCATCGTATCTCTCATAAGCATCCTGGAGAGAATGAAAAAAAAATTTTTTTTTTTGCAAATGTAAATATTATGATTACTATCATTATTGCTGTTGTTTATAATATTATTATTACTCTTATTATTATAAATATTACTTTAATAATAATATTTAAAGTGAACAGTGTAAGAGAACAGTAAACTACGTATTCGCAATGTAGGACTTGAAAGTATGCGTGAAATATTACATCCATTGCAATAGAGGTTTCAACAAACGCTGTTTTAATTCGATCTTGATTTGATCTCAGCTGGGCTTTTAATATGATCACATTACAATTCCGTAGGCAAGGATAGCGGGAAAAGTACTAATTAAAATAATAAAAAAAAACTAAATAAAAGAGTAAAAAAAACTACTAAAAAGTAACCTCCGCAAGTGCATCATTCACTGCTTGTCTCAGCACCGGATTCGTCTGCATCTGTCTTTCGAGGGCGCTCAGATCCAAACGGCCGCCACTTCCACGGCCATTCTAGAATTTATTTATTTATTTTTAACAAACTAATTAAAGAAATAACTGCACAATTAGATAGTATGGTTCAGCCTTTACTTCAAGTTCGTGGATATTACAAGAAAAAAATATATAAACAAACTAAATATATATATATATATATCACAATTAAATAGTATTGTTCAGCCTCTACTTCAAGCTCGTGGATATTATAAGAAGAAAAAATATATAAACTAACTTTAAAAAAATATATATGTAATAAAACCTCAGTTGCGCCCCCTCGGTTCCTCGGTTTCGAGCGAGATCTCTGTCTTCTTGGCGGTGGCGGCGGCTCGTAGATTGACAAGGATTGGGCGACAGACTCGACCGGTGGCGGAGATCGACGACGTTGCTCACGCTTCAGTGCAATCAACTGGTCCTCTGTGGCAAAATGTGGGAGTCAATTAGCAATAATCAATTTTTTCTTAATTTTATCAATTTATTTTCATATTCAAAATCTATGGCGATGAAACCAAAAGTATGTTGGTGGGATAGAGAGAGGAGGAGAGAGAGAGAGCGAGAGAGAGAGAGAGAGGGATCAGCGGGAATACTATAATTTATATACTTAATCTGAATACGGCGAAACAAACAAATTCATAAATAAAGCCCCAACCATGTTTCCCCACAACTTCCGTGAGCCGCCGCACCTGGCCGGCCACCTTGGTAGTCTCGGCCGCGACGCGACCGCAACGCGACTCGTCCGCAACGCAGCCGCAACGCGTCTCGAGGCGCGTCTCCAGACTCGCGATCCGCCCTTGCATGTCGAGGAGCAGCTTCTGAAATTGGGAGTGGGGGGGGGGGGGGTTAAATGCGGAAATAAAACCTTTTTCGACCTTACTATATATTCACTTTTATTGCGTATTCTGATGACTCTAATTATTATTAATATAGCATGACAATCTTCTTTCTAAAGCATACAGAAGGGGGATATCAAGGATGGAGACTCCAAAAAGGGTGCGAGAATGGAAAGTGAAGACGGAGAGTATGGGAGAGGGACAGACGGATATACAGATAAAGAGAGAGACAGACACAGATAGAGAGAGTGTGTGTGTGAGTGAGACAGAGAGAGAGAGAGAACAAGTGTAAAAGTGAGCTAACCATGACCAGCTCAAGCGAGAGTGGCTCACTTTGCTCCTTCGCTTCGACATTCTCCTGGAAAAGAAGATGGAGTAAAATGAAATAAAAAAAATCTCTAGACTTTAAACGAAATCCCACGAAAATAAAAGTGGTTGAGACAAACTTACATTAGAGAAAAAAAATAAATCTTCCATTAAGTATACAAGTATTGATGATAAAAATACACTCTGCAAGATATATAAACCGATATTTTAAAAATGTAAAGCTGTAAACATGGCAGGAACTGTGAGCGAGAAAAAATTGTATTTAAAAAATATATTACCTTGGTAGTGTTGAGAGGTACGGTAGTCGGTCTGGCGGGCAGTCCAAGGCCGATCGGGCGGGTTTCGGTAGTCCCAGCAGTATTCGTGGCGAGAGTCGGCTTCGACTTGTTCGCGTTCATCACTGGCTCAGAAGCACGCGGGGTAGGCAGCTGAAAAAGAAAGAGAGAGAGAGAGAGAGAGAGAGAGAGAGAGAGAGAATAAATAATAAATAAACGAAATAAAATCTAAATTCTGGTCTACAACATAGTTTTCTTTTTTACAATAAATTTTTCTGCTATTTTAACATTCAAGGAAGCAAAAACAAGGATAAATAGCCTTCCCACGATGTATTTCTTTAAATAAATAAAAGTAAATGAACTGCAAAATACCGTATCAGATACAAGTACCAGCTTATAGCACAAAAGAATAGTACTAATTTAGTAGGGTAAAAAAGACACTGTCGTTTCGACAGACCTACCCCTATTTTGGGTATCCCTTAAGGTCTACCCCACCATGCTTTTTAGGAACATTTAGACAAAAACAACTACCCCACCCTGGTTTTTGGGACAAGCATCTCATTCCCCACCCTAATTTTTTGAGTCCTCCACAGTGGCTTTTATTCCCAGTGGCTTTTAGTACTACTAAATAGTACAACTCCATCGAAAAAAAACCAATCACGCCACCCCAGTACATGTACAAATGGCTTTCTTCCGGGCCCGTAACTCACCAAGAAGCCAACCTAGTTAGCTTTTGTCTGTTTTTTCCCTTATACATTCGACAGAGTGATATTATTTATTCCCTGGAAAGAATGCTGTAGTACTGCTGTCGATGGCGAGGAGGATAGGAACGTAATGACCCTAATTATGATGAAGTCGAAAATCGAGCCTAATTAGGAACCTGGATGTGGTGCTTAGCAGGAAGCTGTGGTTGTGGTTGTTGTGGTTGGAGTGTCCGCAGCAGTGGCGCTGGTGGCCCTGACCCCTCCTGCTGCTCTTCCTTCTTCCTCTCGACCGTCTGAGAGACGTTGACGGTTCTTCCGAAGGCGACGGTCTTGGGCCGGACGCGCACACGAGCGGGCTCTTCGGCTGTGAAAAGTAATTAATTAATTAAAATTAATTTAAAAAAATTTTCTACTTATAATAATGATAATGAACAAACTACAATTTCTTCTTATATTCAAAGGGTAAAAAACAAGAGCCAAACACAGTTGCACATGAATAGCAGAAGCTTTCAGTTGACTGTGTTTCACACAAAAGTTCCCCCTTAATTAGGTTCGGCGCGCGAAATACTCTGGTATTTTATAATGACCCTAATTATGATGATGCAAAAAGTCGAGCCTAAATAGAAGTATTTCGTAATTTGGGATCGAAATCCAAATAATTAGGTCATTAGGCAAACAAGTCCTATTATGCAACTTATTAGTTGTAAGGAGAAAAGAACGAATCAAGCTCGAGGTTCGACTAAAGTAAGCATAATTAGGATCATTATGAAATACCAGGATAGCTAACCTATATAAGAGTGATGGGACATTGAAACGCGTAAGAAAAGAAAGAGGAATATGTCTGCCAACCCAATCCTAAACTAGACCAGTTCCAATTAATAAAGATTCACATTCAAAATAATGAAACTAGAGAAATGAGATTCTTGTGAGAGAGAGAAAGAAAGAAAGAAAGAAGCCTACTAACGATGCTTGATCCGATCCACGAGATGGATGCGCTTCGCTGGCTCGGCTGAAGGGCTAAACAAAAAAAAATTCTTAGCTTCATAACTTGTTTTTTTCTAAGTTTCTTAGTATATATTTTTTAAACAATTTTCTTGACTTGATAATTTGTTTTCTCTTCCTTTTTTTTACTATATTTTCTGTAAAAAAAACGCTGTTGATGAAAGCTTGAATATTAAATAAATTTTAAAAAAAATTGAAACTTTAACATACGCCGTGCGATTGAGTCGATCTCGCAGCTGCTGCGCTTCCTGCTGCTCGCGGAACGTGTCGAAGGTGAGCTTGGTTGCAGGCCGTGAAGTGAGAGCCGGCGCGGGCCGTGAATTGGGAGCCGGCGCGGGCGCCGGGTGAATGTTATCGCTGCCGCCGCCAAGAGCTCCACCCGTGCCAGGACTCTGTCAACAATTAGAAAGTACACTCAAAATATCATATATATATCTTTTCGTTAATAAAGATAGAAACAACCATCTTTTTTTCTCTTCTTCTTAATATATAAATCGATCTTGAATTTATTGTGTTAGTAATACTTTTCTTTGAAAAAAAAACAACTTCAATTCATAACGTTTTCGAGCAGAACATTCACACGCCAAAAGAAATGCTGGAAAAGTACGTTGCTTGTAGTTTATCAAAGAACCTTAAAAACCGACAAATAATAAGGCAATGAATAAATAGGAAAAGGTTTAGTTATAAAAAAAAGCACGACCAACCGCAGCAACGCAAACGGAAAGCTTTGGAAGAGACTCGAAAGGATCAGCTATAAGGAAAAAGTAAGAATAAGGAAAGAATCTCATCAATTTTAAAAGCCCGAACAAACTCAGAATTTTCGCAAGATATATTAATTTAAAGTGTTTAAAAAAAATAAAGAAAGCATCTCATCAAATTAAAAGCTCAAACAAACTCTGAACTTTCGCATGAAATGTTAATTTAAAGTGTTACAAAAACACGCAGCAAACTTTAGCGGAAAGAGATGGCTTCTAATGGAAAATTGCTTCGAATTCCAAGCGATTGCGGTATTTATTTAAGTAAAAGAGAGAAAAAAGGAGTTATAATTAGATAAAAGTAACCTGGAGGACGGCTCGGTCCACTTTCTACTTCTTTTAGTCCGACGCGCGCATACATTAGGCTGAAAAGCAGCTGAGTAGCTTGAAATGCACAGTTCTTTCGCGCCCTCGACAATTACGGTAGACTTTAGTGCGGTGGGTCAACTAGGTTATGCTCGGTCAGAAGATATTCCGCCGTGATTGGTGTCGAAACAGAATTCTTGCAGACAAAGAAATTGCTTCTATCAATTAGCGGTTAATTGCAGGAGACTCATAGAATAGGTGGGAAAGAAGATAAAGAGGTGAGGTCCGAGGAATAGTCACCTCATGTAAGACTTAGGCGAGTTAGAGAGAGAGAGAGAGAGAGAGAGAGAGAGAGAAAAGAGAAGTAGAAATAGAGAGAGAGAGTGAAAAGAGAGAGAGAGAGAGAGAGAGAGAGAAAGAAATTCTTGAAGAGAGAAAGAGAGAAAAAGGATACAGGAAAGATTCTCGAAAAGTGGGGCCAAAGGCAAAAAGGTTATTCCACGCAGAAGTCCTCCAGAGTACGGACCGAATGATACTCTCGTTCTCACGCTTTCTTTATCTTTTATTTGCTCTCTTTTCCTCTCTTTTCTCTCCTCTCTCTCTCCCTCTCTCTCTCCCTCTCTCTTTCTTTCTCTTTCTCTCTTTCTCTCTTTTTCTCTCTTTCCCTCTCTTTATCTTTCTCTCTCATGTCAGCAACCTCGTTATTAGCCCCGGAAAAAGCCGCTTCACAATACTGAATTCATTAAAATGTGATCCATTTATGAAGATTGTATACTGTTTATCATATAAAAGTTAAACATCAAGAAAATATTGTTCTTCTCGAATTAATCCATTTCTTCTCGAATTAATCTTGGTAAAGCAACAGCGTTTCAGCCGAAGAATGGCCAGTCAGGAAAGGTAGGCGGATACTGAAAGGGGAGAGACTAAGATGGGATAAAATAATTAAAAAAAAAGTAAATATATAAAACAATAAACCTAGGTGAGATACATAAGAAGAGACGAAAGAAAAGAAGAGAAAAAAAGAAGAAGTAAAAAATGAAGCTGCTCACAATTAACGTGAGCATCACTTGCTGAAGTGCGGCGCGAGACGTTGAGTTTTGCTCGGCAACTCCCTTAAAAAATTGTTGTTATTTTAAACGTGAGATTGGTTACATGACATATAAAATACTTAGTAAGTTTTATCCACTAGTTTTTTTAATAAGACATAAAATATTAATATGCATGTGTGCATTTGTATTTCAAAACGTTACACTGTTCCTTGTCTCTTCATCTTCATCAAGGGGGGAGTAACGAGGTTCAGAAGAGGGAGATAAGGGGGGAATAGGGTCAAATGGGGTTAAAAGTGGGTCAAAACTGGGTTAAAACTGGGTTGAACTGGGATGAACTGGGTAAAAAGTGGGTTAAAACTTTGTTAAAACTGGGTCAAAATTGGGTAAAAATTTAGTTCAAACTGGGTTAAAACCTGCGCGATGGCGGCAGGCAGCGTCACGTGCAACTTGTCGACAACCTTGGCCGGATGCTTGGCTGCTGCAGACTTGGCGGCCATCTTGGCAAGCGGAAGCGCCGCCCACTCGTACTGGCCGAACATGTTGACCATCAACTGAGGAGAGAGCGGCTTGGAAAGAGAGAGGGAGAGAAAGAGAGAGAGAGAGAGAGAGAGAGAGAGAGAGAGAGAGAGAGAGAAGAGAGAGAGGGAGAGAGAGAGAGGGAGATAGAGAAAGAGAGAGAGGGTGGAAGAAAGATAGAGAGAGATAAAGCGAGTATTAGAGGGAGAGATCGAGGAAGAGAGAGGGAGCGAGAGAACGAGAAAGAAGCAGCGAGAGGAATAAAGATAGTAAGAGGCTTCAAACAGTGAGAGCATAGTTGGCGGCGTCGCTCGAGGAATCGACAAGTTGCTGCGCCGTCGACTGCGCCAAGTCAACGGCCTGCGTGTAGAAGACAGGAGCCGCGTTGTACCAGGTGGTGTAGAGCTGGAAAGAGAGAGAGAGAGAGAGAGAGAGAGAGAGAGAGAGAGGGAGCAAGAAGGAGAGAGAGAGAGAGAAGGGGGAGGGAGAGAGAGAAAGAGAGAGCGACAGAGAAGAGCGTTTGCGAAGAGTAAAAGAAGAAAATAAAGATTAGTTGTCGAAAAGTTAAATGCTGAGCATTTCGAAGTTCACCTCTGTTCTAACAATAAGCCATTCTCACAATTCTTTTTTTTCTGCGTTATCCTTTCTGCGAATTTTTACATTCTCTGGGTTCGCCTTTATGATACAGTTACAGTAAAAAAAAAGAGATGATGAAGATACATGCATATGTAGGCTTTATAACTAACACTTTATTTTAATCACTGTAATATGTGCTTTATGAACTTGAGAAAGTGGGAGATTAGATGGAGAGATAGGAAGAGGGAGGCTGACAGAGGTAGAGAGAGCGAGAGAGTAACAGAGAAAGAGAGAGTCAGAGAGAGAAAAGCAGAGATATTAAGAGAGTAGTGAGCACGCCGACCAGCGGAAGCTGTTGTGCCTTGGCAGCGGCGGCCTTGTCCACCTCCTTGGCGAGCTGCTTCTTCGCCTCAGGCTTCCCGGCCACTTCCTTTGCAGCGTCGACCGCCTTCGCCGGATGCGACTTGTCCAGGTAGTCGGATACCTTCAGGCGGGAAATTTAAATTTTGAATTCCCGCCAATTTTACTAATTAGGCGTGTGAACACGTGTATGTCGTGTTTGATATTAAATTTATATTTATTGACGACCATATGATGAATTAAAATGAAACGAATGTGAGTATTGTTTTCATTTAATATTGAATGTATTTTTGTTTAATATTTTAGATAAATTTAAAAATGCATAGTAATGTATCTGTTTTTGAAGACATTGTGAAAAATAAAAAATAAAAACAAAAATAAAAAGCTCTCATTGCCTGCTTCTTAAGACTGCCGAGAAGTTCTTTTGTCGATTTCTCTCGCTGTTCGTTCGCTGGCACAATCTTCTGGAAGCAAAAAAAAAATAAAAAAAAAAAATAATTATTTTTTTTAGTTAAAATAAAGAGCTATACTTTATGTAGAAAGCAAAAAGTTTTTTATGTATGATTCTTAAAAGAAAACAGAGGAAATAACCGTTAAAAAAATTAATAATAATCTCGCATACTAGAATCGTCGGATCAATGATCTGGCCGTCAACGTAGGGAAACAGCTGCTCGTGGAAGCCATCGATCACGGCCATCACACGTTCGGAGGAGACGTTCAGAGAGGCGGACAGGGAAGGAGCGGTTGTCGCGAGGGACACCAGCGAGAACTAATTGGAAGGCAACTAATTAATTGAGAAACTAATTAATTGAGAAGCTAATTAAGGAGAGAAATCAGTGAGAACTAAGAGTTTATCTTTGTAATCTTGCTTCTTTTAACATACATTATTTTCTTTTCTTTTTTAATCTCATTCATTCATTTTTTTTCTTCTATAAGGTGAGAGTCCATTCTACTCTTATTTTTTGCATTTTTATTTCCATTTTTTAAAGACGCAACTTTTAATATTTATTTTCTCATTCTTTCCTTAGTTAATATTTGTTATAAACGTTATTTCATTAATTTCCAAGCTCCAAAAAAGGTAAAAAGAAAAATAAAAGTCTACTGACTAAAGGGTAGGTCTGAATCACGGAGATTTGAGAAGATTCCGAAGGCGACATCTGAGCAACGGCGGTAGAGGTGTCCATTCCGACGATGCCCTCGAGCTTTCTGTCGATTAGTCCGAGATCAGTTTTATCTTTCGCGCTCTCTCTCTCTCTCTCTCTCTCACTCTCTCTCTCTCCCTTTCTCTCTCTCGTTCACTCCCTCTCTTCCTCTCTATCTCTGATCTCTCTGTCTATCTACTCTCTCTCCCTCTCTCCTTCTCAAACTTGTTCGTCTTCTTGCTCAGTTCGTTGATCTCCTCAATTAGTTTCTTCTCCAGCTCGTTGATTGTAAGCGTTGCCGGAGGCACTGCTACGCGGACATCGGACATTGTCTGCAGTTAGTAGTTTCTCTCTCTCTCTCTCTCTCGTTCTCTCTCTCTCATTCTCTCTATTTATCTCTATCTCGCTCTCTCATCCTCTCTCTCTTTCTCTCTCTCTGTCTCTTTCTCTCTCGTTCTCTCTCTCTCTTTCTCTCTTCTCTCTCCCTCTCTCTCTCCCAACCTCCCTCTCTCTCTTTCTCTCCCTCGCTCTCTCTCACATTCTGAACATAGCCAGCAACGGCTGATGCCATCTGGTTGGCTGCATTCTGAATCGGCTGCGCGGCAGCAGAGAGACGACTGCCGTAAGCAGGGAGAATGGGCGACAATGAGGGCATCAGCTGGAACAGAGAGAGATAGAGAGAGAGAGAGAGACTGAGCAAGAGAGAGAGAGAGAGACTGAGCAAGAGAGAGAGAGAGAGAGAGGAGAAACAGAGACAGAGAGAGAGGCAGAGATGGTAAGAGAGAGATAGATGTAGAGAGAGAGACAAGAGGGAGAGAATCAGAAGAGAGACAGAGAGAAAAGAAGCGAGAGAAAGACAGAGTGAATAATAGAGGAAGAGGTAGAGGGAGATCCCTCCTCCCGTCTTTCTCCTTCACTCTCACTCTCTCTCTCTCTCTCACTTTCCCTTCCTCTACCTGCAGGTTATCATAGCTGAAGAAGGGCGCGAAGAGTGGAGCGAGCTGCGCGGACTGCTGCACAGGCAGCCCGCCGACCAGTTGCACCGCCTGGCTGCCGGCGTCTTGCGCGATTAGGACACCCTACAGTTAAGAAAGAGAGAGAGAGAAAAGAGCGAAAGAGAAAGAGAAAGAGAAAGAGAAAGAGAGTAAGAGATAGAGAGAGTAAGAGAGAAAGAAAGAAATATTAAAATAATCAATCAATCAATCGACAATCCCATCTCTACAGTATCCACAAGCTCCACAACACACGCAACATCTCGTCGGTTGCCAACCGTTTCCTTGGCCTTCTGCAGCTTGTCTGCGACGAGCTGAGTGGCGGCCTTCAGAGGCGCTTCAACGCCGCGTCCGCGTCCGCCACCTGCCGCCTTCTTCAGATCTTCGGCAACCTGCACAGAAATTGTATTTTTATTAAATGATACTTTTTCACAATCTCTCTCCCTCCTAAGCTGTCACTTTCTCTGTCTCTCTCACTATCTTCTTCTTCTTGTCTCTATCTCTCTCTCTCTCGCTACCTTTCTCTCTCTCTCTCTCTCTCTCTCTCTCTCTCTCTCTCGCTACCTCTCGCTCCCTTCTCTCTCTTTCTCTCTGTCACTCTTCCTCTTACTTTCTTTCCCTATCTCTCTCTCTCTCTCTTTCTCTCTCTCTCCCCCTCGCCTCATTGAATGTCTCCTGTAGATCGTGGAGGACGTCCTCGTAGATGCTTCTCATCTCTGCGTCTGCTTGCGAGACGGCAGCGTGCACTGCCGGAGATGCCTTTTTAGCAGCATCAAGCACCTGTTCATAAAGTCGCCTTTCTTTTTTTCTCTTTCTCTATCTCGCTTTAACACTCTTGCTCCCCCTCTCTCTATCTCTTTCTCTCTCTCTCTCTCTTCCTCTCTCTCTCTCATTCTAATCTTCTTTCACTCTCTCATATTCTCTCCATTTCTCTCTATTTTTGTCTACCTCTCTCCCTCTGACTCTCTCTATTCCTCCATCAAACTGCTCTATCTCTCGCTTCTCTCTCTCTCTCTCTCTCTTTCTTTCTCTCTCTCTCTTTCTCTCTCTCTTTCTCTTTTTCTCTCTTTCTCTCTCTCCCACCTTCTGTGCGCCACTCCCCTGAAGCACAGTTATTTCACGCGAATACGAGGATGCATCTGAAAAAAGAAAATTAATCGAAGCTTCGTTTTTTTTCTTTCTCCTTTACATCAATATCAATTTCAATCATATCCTTCTAAGGTCCCTTGTAAATTGTAAAGTTTTATTAAATATTGATAATTGTTAGGAAATAATATGAAAAGAAAAAAACGGCGTTTTCTATCGTTACTTTAACTCTGATGTGAGACGAGTTTATTGACCATGAGAGAAAGCAACGATAGTGGTTTTTCTCTTCTCCTCTGCACTCCTCTGCCATTTACTGTTACGAAACTACTGACAAATGGTTCAGTCAATCTTGAGCAGAGTTCAATTTAGTAAAGAAAATGTATTAAAGAGAATGGAAACGATTTCGGCGGACGACGAGCTCCTTTAAATAAAAAAAAACCTCGTCTGCTCGGATGAATTGAAGCGACCGTAGAAATGGCCAAGAGAAGTAGCACGATCCCATCCGGAAGACTCATTCTGCTAATTTTAAGATTTTATTTTAATTTTTAAACTTTTCAATTCGCGAGACTTTTCGGTGATCGCCCTTCTTTAATCAATCTGATTATTTTTGATATTATTATGTTCACGACACCCATGACCTTCAGTATTAAATTGCATCAACAAGACCTAGGGAGCGCAAAAGAGAGTGAGAGAATGATAGAGCGGAGAGGAAGAGAAGGAGAAGGAGGAAGAAAGTAATGAACAGAGAGAGAGAGAGAGAGAGAGAGAGAGAGAGAGAGAGAGGAAGAGAGAGGAAGAGGGAGAGAAAAATAAAAGGAAGGAAAATTATAAGAATTAGTTAGAAGCTTTATATTGAGATCACGACTTTGTGTTCTCGATATGCAATTTATGAAAACATGGCAAAAATAACTGCAGCCAATGTGTTGATCAACTCAACTTGCTACGAAAGGCAATGACATGAAGGGAGTAAGAAGAGGTTACAAGTAAGTGTAAGCGATTGGAACGAAGGAAGGCAATTCAAATTCACTTCTCTTTCTCTCTTTATCTCTCGTTCTCTCTCACCTCTTTATCTCTCGTCCTCTCCCTCTTTCTCTCTGTCTTTCTCCCTTCATCTCTCCATATCTCCCATGTATTTCCATCTCTATTTTCTAATTTCACACTTCACTTCTCACATTTCTCTTCTGTTTTTTACTATTTTGTTGATCGTTTTCTCCGTATCTTCACCCTTTTACTTCACCGACATCCCTCTCTCTCTGACTGTCTCTCTCTTTCTCTCTTTCTTCTCACACCTTCTCTCCCCTCTCGCACTCTCGCACTCTCTCTCTTCTCTCTCTCTCTTTCTTCTTTCTCTCTCTCTCTCACTATCACATCTCGTTACCATTCCTAACTCGTTTGCCATCGAATACTCATCCAATGTTCCGTGACGGTCTACAACTTGTGCACTTTCGCAGCGAGTTCTTGAGTTCTCGCCCGCTCTAAAATGGTTCCATCACTCTCTCAAGTACCCTTCAATGCACCAGGCAAGAAACCATTTATGTATGAATGGAGAACACCAGAGAGGCTCTTAGGAGGAAACAACGAAATTGACAAGTAATAAAAATATTTACAAGAGGGCGAACAAGGAACTAGAAACTTGAGCACTTCATGGCATGGTAAAATGTATGCAACTCTCAGGAAAACAGCAGAGGTTAGAAAGGTGTTGACTACATTGGAAAATGTAAAGAATTGAAGAGGTAAATAAAGTTGATTTAATCATGGTCGATTGTTTAAAAAAAAAGCATTGACTGCGTTTAATAAAGAAGGATAAAAGAAAATAATCATAGAAATGTTTTATTCTAATGAAAATATAATTAATCGACATGATTGTGTTTTGCCCAGCTTGCCATCGCCTAGGTTTGTTGGCGCTGCTTGGTCTAGAGGAGAAAGTCGGGAGCATGCATATGTACGTCGTCGTGATTTATATATTTTTGATAGTTTATTTAGAAGAAATAAATATAATATGAAAGAAGAGAAAGAAAGGAAAAGAAATATGTATAACAACTTGCCGATGTGCTTGAGCTGCGCCAGTTTGAGCGAGTTTTTATTTATTTAATATCAATGTAAAATGGTGGTGAGACCAGCTTTTCCCTAAAAAAAATATATTAACTACAGTCCCGCCCAGGATCTTGGTATCAAGGAGGGATCGGATGTATGTCTCTTAAAAAGTGTCTAAAAAGTAAACTTTAGGAAAAAACAATTCTTTTTCTCTCTCTCTCTCTCTTTCTCTCTTAAAGTATCACTTCCGCTCAGTGTTCTCGATCGTCAATGTGGCCAAAGAGAAATTTCATATTTCTACGCAAGCGTTTCAAAGTATGCCCTTGGGAAAACTTTCCTTTTCAAAGACATAGTTGTAAATGCATTTATTTAAAACACTTTCTTGTTCCACATAATTGTTTAAAGAATAACTCGAGGAGCATGAATAATCGTTTTGGTCAATGATGCTCGAAATATAAATTGAGACAGTGCACCTGAAGTCAAAAAAAAATCATTTCATTTTTTGTGAGTTATGCCTTTATCAAGTTCCTGCAAAAGATTCATTGAATATTTGTAAGGACACTTGTACTATTGCAAAGTATTTGTTTCCACTTTTCCACCAAAAACCTTCGCCAGCCAATCTCAAACATCACTGTCACCTCACTCCACTGCTGCGACCGAAGGTGGTTGCCTACTCTATCGTTCTCTCCCTCTGCCTCTCTCTCCCCTCTGTCTCTCTTTTTCTTAACCTTTTCTCTTTTCTCTCTTTCCACTCTCTCTCTCTCTTTCTCTCTCGCCATGCCCACTCCAGCCAACTCCGCCATGGTAAAGAAGTAAAGCACCGATGCCAGCGCGTTGCATGGAAACGACTTAGGACTGCAAGATATGTTGGCTGCCGCCTCGGATTGAGAGCTTCCAGATCGCGTATTTTATTTTCTAAATTTAAAATATAATAATGAAAATATATATATAGATACACATTTACTGTTTCGATATAAACAAAAGCAGCATACGAGTCTTCTTTGGAAATGTGTTGGCAAAGAATAAAAGTGTTAAATACAGTTTTATTTAATCATTGTCGACGGTTTGCTCTTTGACACAAAGAAAAAAAATAGACAGCAGTTTAACATGACTCACAACGAAGATGAGCATAAGCGTGGAAACATGGGAATGAAAGGACAGAGTTGTTGGTGGGAATAAAAAAAAATCAGTGAAAATATATAAAAATAAGTTCATGCTAATACTATATATACATATTCATAATATATTTTATCAAGAAGTTATTATTTGATATGATTACGACGAGTCTTGCTTTGGAGAAGATTCCAGTTCACCATCGCGTAGGTTTGCGGGCACTGCTTGGTCTAGAGAAAAAGCCGTGATTTATTTGTATTTCTGATAATTAATTTACAGAAACTTAGCTGAATTAAGGAAAACGAACTTACTTCGAATAAAAGAAATATATAAGAGAGTAGAAAAAAGCAAAAGAAATAGAACAACTTGCCGATAAGCTTGGGCTGTGCCAGTTTGAGCGAGTTCATAATGTCGATGAACTCTTGCTTACTTCCGCGTAGTCGCGGGTTTAGACGCTTCTCCTCGTCCACCTTCAATTTCGTTTCTTTCTTATTTAAGTTATTTTTTTTTCTGATTTTTTTTAAATCAACAATTTAAAATTCGCTAATTTATATTTTGATTTATGCAAAAAAGGTATTATAGATACATACATAAATATTAGTGAACAAAGTAGAACTTTTGACAATTAAGCTAAATATTTTAATTGTTTAAAAGAAATTAATCAATACCGTTGTTACGCTGTGCCCCTCGTAATCATGTCCAGGCAGAAGGAGGAAGTCGTCGGGGAGAGAGAAGAGCTCATTCCAGACACTGTCGTAAAGAGCGGAGGAGCTACCTAGCGAGAGAGAGAGAGAAAGAGAGAGAAAAGGTGTATGACAGAGAGGGTGTTAGAGAGAGGAAAAAGAAGTGAGGGAGAGAGCGAGAGAGAGGGCAGAAAAAGAGAGAAAGGGAGGAAAAAAAGGAAGAAACCTTGCTGGAAGTCTGTTCTTCCGCAACGGCGAATAAGCAGCGTATCACCTGTGAACGCAAGCTTCTCCCTGTGCAGAACATAGCTGACGCAGCCTGGAAATGAATTCTTCCTCACTATCTTACTGTTTCCCCCCTCTCTCTCTCTAACTCTCTCCCTTCCCCGCTCTCTATCTCTCTCTATCCTTTCCCTCTCTATTTTTCCCTCTCTTTCTTTCTCTCTCTCTCTCTCTCTCTCTCTCTCTCTGTCACCATTTGTATGCCCTGGCGTATGGCGCACTTCGATGGTGACGTCACCGAGAGGTAGAAGTTGCCGATGCGAAACATACAAGCCAGCACGGCCTCCTGAAGCACGTAGTTAGTTAATGGTCTGACCCTTTGGTCGACCCAACCGACCCTTGTTGTGAAACATTCATTGTCAGCAAATGGATCATTTACTTGATGACTGACATGTCTTATTCATGTATGTACATATATTTTTATTGGAGAATTTAGAATAATCTGTAGGTTCTCCCTCTCCTCTTTTGTCTCCCCTCTCTCTCTCTCTCTGTCTCTCTGTTCTCTTTCTCCCGCTCTTTCTCTCTCTCTCTTTCTCTCTCTCTCTGTCTCGGTCTCTCTCTCACTCTCCCAACCTGCTTCAGTGCTCAGGACACTCTGCATGCCCGGGAAGAAGATGGCCAGCCGTGCCGTGCCTGTGATGTGATCAGCGTGCACGTGCGTGTTCAGGCCGTAGATCAGGTCGAGGCCGAGCTCGCGAAGCAGCTGAATGGAAAGCAGAAGCTCTCTCTCTCTCTCTCTCACTATCTCTGCTCTTTCTCTCCCTTGTCTCTATCTGTCCCGCTTTGTATTTCTCTCCTGCTCGTTTTCTCTTTCTGTCTAGCTCTCTACTTCTGTCTCGCTCTCTCTCTTTCTCTTTCTCTTTCTTTGCATTCTTTGCCAGAACACGCTGTCCTGCTATACAGCTCTCATTGGCCTTTCCTAGATGTTCGCGTCTTTTTTGACGTTTCATACGTGCATTTCCATGTATTGTTTCTCTCTGTCTTTTGCATCATTGATTTCGACTTTCTTTAGGATAATCTAACTGGTATGTGAAAGTAAACAAAGCGAAAATAAAAATAAAAAAGAATTACAAAATGAAAAAAAGACTGACTTTGGCATCTCTGTCTGCCGTCTCCTTGACGGGATCTATGATAGCTGCCTTTCTCGTCGCCTTGCATCCGACAATGTACGTGTATGTACACGAGACACGCTCGAATAGCTATGAGGAGGCATTTATTTATTTTTATTATTTTTTTTTTTTCTGATTTTTTTTACATGTTAAAATAGATTAAACAGTTTGCACAAATACATATATGAAATGTTGTAAGAAGAAGAAAAAAAATCAAAATCGACTCATTTCTATAGACGCATATGATGAAAATATTTCTAAAGAACGGAATACCTAGGTAAAGAGAGATAAAGAGAGATAATTGATAAATAAAACAGAAAAAAAGAATGTTTGTTTTTACCTGGCGGAAAACGATTGATGAGCTGTTCATCGTGTACTCTTTCTCGTAAGTGGCCACTAACGTTGCACAGACGTCTCTGTCTCTCTCCTCTCTTTATCTCTCTTTGTCTCTCTCTCTCTCTTCTCTTTCTCTATCTTTATCTCTTTATCTCTTCTCTCTCTTTCTATCTCTCTCTTCTCTCGCTCTCTCACTCACCACAACTCGTCTTTTATACCCTTCAACCCTTCACCTGTTCGCACGTAGCGGGCGCTTGCTCACGTTTCGAAATCTTATCGGCCTTTTGGAAACATGCTGCTTTCCATCTCTGCTTCTCTCTACTCCCCTCTAACTCTGGGTTATGACTCTGTCTTGCTCTCTCTCTGTATCTCTCTCTCTCTCTCTCTCTCTCTCTCTCTCTCTCTCTTTATGTCTCTTCCATACCTTTCGTTGAAAGATTTTGAATGAAGAAATTATCTTTCTTATCACAAATATTAAAGCAGAGGAAGGCATCAAAATTGTGAGCAATAAAACAAGATGACAACGTACTTTGTGGTGAAAAATAGTGTAAAATATCCTAGTGTACTTTTAAAATGCGTGGTGTAAACTACGTTTAGTGCAGCTGGCGGCGCGAAAAAAGTTCATTTGAATATCAACAACAGTTACGCGTAGCAATTTCTCTCTGTTGTTTTTCATTTTTTCTTGTTTTCGTAGGTTGTCTTGGTTGAATTCTACGAGTGTTCTAAGAGTTTTGCTGTTTTACAGGCCCGCCATCCGCCGTTTTCAAGCGAATCGCCCGCCAATCTTTCAATCTTCGACTGGAAATCTACATGGCATCCCGAAAGTGCGCGGTGGTTTCTGGATCTGTTAAAAGCCCAATCTACTTTTGCCTATTAAGGCAATTTACTCTACTCGCAAAGTTGCTTTCAAAATACCAAAGAGCTATACTTGAACTCATATTCGATGTCTGGAGATGCGCAAGCTAAGCTTATTCGAAGCTACTGAAGTTTACTTCTGAATTGCTCTTGATGGAGAAGTCCTCTACAAGGAACTTGCGAGTTCCACTGCAATTTTTTGTGTTGTTATTGGCATATCTGGATGATGTTTAATCGACATTTTATTTTGATGAAATACAGCGGCGATCACTTTTTTTTTAGTTACGGAACAATACTTCTTTTCTGATTAAGCCTTCCTATCTGACACGCACTTTCTTTTTCTGAATGAAGTCCTGCGCACTTTGCGATAATAATGCGCTTTTTTCTCCCTTTCTAAATCAAATGACTTCCTGCTTGTGCGAGCGATTCTTGTTGGAAGTTGTAAAGTCATGCTTTTTGTTTTTTTTTTCCACTAGAAACCTTTGTAGGCCGGGAATTATGATTACTTCTTCCTTGTTACCAATTATAGTATTCAAAATAAAAATCAGGGGAAAAGGATGGTCCACCATCTTTTGTGCGCCGGAAAAGGAAGGTCGATTATTATTGGAACGAACAGTTTTTTTTTAAATCAAAAACAGAAAGGGATTACGTGCCTGATTAAGGCCAAAAGCAGGGTGGGTGTTTCGCTTCGGACCAGTCTTTTTACACTGATTGACACTATATTGTATTGATTGCGCTCTTTTCAGGCGTCCGGCGCATCACTCGCGCGAGGGGGGCGCGCGCGCCAAGAAGCCATCAGAGGAGCGCGAGGGTGTCGAGGTGGTGTGCCGCCTGTCGCCCTACGACTTCTCGGATCCGTGCGTCCTGGCCATCGATGACTGCACAGTGCGCTGCTCGGCGCCGCCCGGGCTTGTGCAGAGGAACGGCGGCGGACTGCCGACTGTAGGTTTTTAATAGACCTTAAGTTGTCCAACTTAAGAGACCTTAAGTTGTCCATCGCATTGATCTTAAGTTGTCGAACTCAAGATCATTAAGATTAAACAGAGCAAGTTGCCTGGCAGTAGCAGCACCCTTTTCCAGCCCTATAAACTATATTTGCCTGTACTCAGTTATGCTTTTTTTTAATCTTAAGTAAAAATACTACTACCTTGGTTTAAAAACCAAAGTAATATTAAACAAACTTTCTCTTACCAAGTCATCAGCGGGAAATACCGAGTTTCAAAGAGTTCTCGAGAGAGAACATAAGCTCATTTTTCTTAATTGCAAAAAAACAATAATAATAATTATATTATTTTCGAAACCTCGTATTTCAGCCCGACCACTGCTTCAAGTTTGGCTACGTCTTTGACGACTCGGAGACGCAGAAGCGCGTCTTCGAACGCTGCTCGCTCGACCTCATCGAGCAGCTCATCACCGCGCGCAACGCACTCCTCTTCACTTACGGAGTTTGTTGGATGCTCTTGATCATTGAACTGTGATCTCTGGACTCTGACACATTTTTACTACACTGTTTACAAAGTTAAATCCTGTGTAAAATATCAGAGCGATGATTGTGAGAGAGAGAGACAAGTATCGATCCAGAGATGAAAACCCCGCCGGTGTTGGTGGTGATCCTGGTGATGAAGAAGTAGTGGTCCACACCCACTTTTCCAGTTGATCCTCCCACTCACCCATGTGTGATGGTCGAATGTGTATGTTTAATCCGGTGAAGAAAAGGCCGCGGGGTTCATGACATCTCTCGGTCCCGCCCATACCCCATGCAAATCTTGTTTTGTGAGCGGGTGTTGTTCATTTAACTAAAACAATTTATTTCAACATATTTTAAGCGTTAAACATGTTTGTGCCGTACTAGTAACCCCCTCCTCCACTATTTTACATGTTTAATCAATGTAAAAAAAATAATGTACCCTGTATTTCATCGACCCACCCCGATTTCAAAGCCTCCCCAGAACTAAAAGCCACATTTCGATTTTGGACGACCTAATTCTGGTGTTTACTCGCACCACCTTGGTTTCCATTCCCCAAACTCCCTACCCACCTATTTTATTTTAAAATAACATTCGACAGTGTTATTTATTCAATGTGATTTAATTCAAAGTCCTTTTCTGCAGGTGACTGGTAGCGGGAAAACCTACACAATGACCGGGAATCCGTCGCCCGGCAAGGCTGGCATCCTTCCGCGTACCCTCGACGTCATCTTCAACTCGATCGACAACATCACACCCAGCTGCACCTTCTTCCCGATGGGCCGCAACTCATTCGGCGTCAGAGACGCAGACGAGGCCGCCAATCTGCGCAGGGAGACACCCCTGCTGAACTCGTCGGATGTTGAGGAGAGACCGGTCGAGAGCGCCAAGGTTTGTTGCGTTGTTGCCTCTCTCTCTCTCTCTCTCTCTCTCTCTCTCTCTTTCTCTCTCTCTCTCGAAAGAGAGAGAGAGAGGGAGGGAGAGACTCTCTTCTTGAACCTCAACACATAGACACTTATCACTCTTCTACCTAGCTCTCATTTATATAATGGATAAATCTCAGCTCTCTCTCTCGCATCTCTCTACCTTGTCTCTCTCTCTCCTCTCTCTCTCTTCTCTCTCTCTCTCTCTCTCTCTCTCTCTCTCTTTTCTCTCCTCTCTCCTTCCCTTTCCAGGTTCACGGCTTCAATGACAACTACGCTTGCGCTGTCTTCGTCTCATACGTCGAGATCTACAACGACGTCTGCTATGACCTCCTGGACGAACTCCCCGATGGGTTGGTGTGGAGTACGGTAAAATTGTAATGCTACTTTAGAATTATAGTACATTACAGTACTACGTTAGAATGATAGGGGTACTGTAAAATTGTAGGAGTACTAAAAATGAAAGGAAAGGGGTTATACTGTAATCATGTCCAGTTTAATCTAATGGAGGGGGGGGGGGTAAGAAGGCTTCTTACAAATATTTATTTTAATAATATGAAAGATTCGTTGAAGAAAATTCTCGCATGCTCGTTTCTCGACCCGCCAAATTGTCTTTGCACACAAAGAAGATTTCTCGATTGAACTCTCTCATTTCTTTTATTCTTTCTCTGCGGGATCAATTAGTTCGCGCTGTTCTCTCATTTTTCTATAAAGCTTGAAAATATGCATCGAAATCGATCCACGAAGTAACTACTTGTACTACAGTAAAGAGGCTGTCGTGGATGAGCTTAAATAATGTCTACCGTACTTTGTTGTTTGCTTCATATTCTTTTCATGAGAATTACCGTAGTTTTTATGGTCCCTCGACAGCCTCTTTAAAAAAATTGCTTGTTTCTTCCGAAAAAAAACTTTTCTTCCGAAAAAAAAATCTTCCGTTTTTTAAACATATTTATCTTTTTGCCCTTCCAGCTCACTTCCACGCTGCGCCGTCCGCGAAGACATCCGCAAGAGGGCCTACGTGGAAGGAGCGAGAGAGGTGGAAGTGGCGAACGCGGACGAAGCGATGCTTACGATGGCGACTGGTTGGTGGCATGGAGGAAAAAAGGGTGGTCCGAGGGACCCCCACAGAAGTGGGTGGGTTATACTTCCGCGAAGGCCCCCAAAAAGGATGGTTAAGCTGAAAAAAAAATTTTTGTAACGGATAATATAGGATGGGAAAGCCAAAAAATTGAACTGTCGGCTCTCAAAAATTGCGTGGGTTGTCCGGTTCGAACCCCCCCTCCCCCTTTTCCCCTCGTTGATGGAGAGAATGGAGGATGTTGTGGTGGAGTGATCGGATACGGTAGAAGAGTGGGTACCAGGGGAAAAAAGTACTGTCATTTTGGCAGACCCACACTGATTTTTGGCCTTCTCGAAGCGCTACCCCACCATGTTTCTGAGTTACATTTAGGCAGAAACAGCTAGCCCACTCTAGTTTCCGGACCCATTACCTCCTTCCGCTACCCTAATTATATGGGTCCTCGACAGTGACTTTTATTTATTCCTCTGTGGGTACATCTAGAGGAATGGTGGGTAGAAGGCCCTTCGAAATGACAATTGCTTCCACAGTCCTGAGGAGCCTTCCCAACCCAGTCCCCCGATGGTCAAGTCAAGATAATTAGATAGATCAGAATTAAGAGATAGATAAGAGAGAAAAAAATAGGAGAAAGAGGGGATAAGAGAATTAGAATGTAATTGCGGAGGAGGCTGCCAGGTTGACACGGGAGCTAGCGAATTAGCCAGAAGAAAAATTGTTATCTGGGTGAAAAGAAAAGAAAACGAATGATGCTTTCAGTTCTCCGAAGAGCGCAAGGAATGTTTGGATTAGAAATGAAGTGATATAAAAGAGGGAGATATATCTTAATGTTGAGGAATCAATGATAAGTGAGATTTTGATATGATATTGGGAAGAAAAGAATAGTACTAATACTTGCGCAATTCAGTTGCAGAAAAACATATAAAATGGAATATAAGATAAATATTGAAATTAAAATAGAATATAAGATAAATATTGAAATTAAAATAGAATAGAAAATAAATATTGAAATGTCTGCCGTTCTCCAGGAGACGCGCGCCGCCGTCGCAGTGCAACTCTGCTGAACGCGGATTCCTCCCGTTCGCACTCGGTGTTCACGGTGAAGTTGGTGCTGGCGCCGTGCCAGCAAGACAGCGTACTCCCGGTTGTGGACGCAGGACAGGTAGGTGCTCCATGTTATTTATTTTTATTATTTGTATATATCTTATCATCAAAAATATTAAATAAAATATAAAAAGTTTGAAAGGAAAATGGACATTAATAAATTAGCTTAAAAACTCGAGAGAGAAAAGTAGCATGTATTGCATATTCAATCGGAACTGACTGTGAGGTGTATCATCTCGTGATTGAGAGCTTAGAAATTGGAGTGGTTTATTAAATTATTAATAATAATTATTATTAATTCCTTTATTTTTCTCCCAGGTTCTCTTCGGGCAGCTGAGCCTTGTGGACCTTGCGGGCAGCGAGCGGCAGAAGAGGACGCTGAACACGGGCGAGAAGTTGGCGGAGGCATCCAGCATCAACAATTCACTCGGCGTCCTCCGCAGATGTATCCAGCAACTCAGGTGAGCAAAGGAAGCAGGACGAAAAAAAAGATACTGTACATTTGATGAGAGACCCACCCTGCGTTTAGGGGTATTCATTGATTTTGTGGTCAAATTTTTGAATGATTTTTTGGTGATTTTGCCTCGGGAATCAGGTGACCAACAATCATTTAACCAAAAATCATCAAAATATAAAATCAGGTCACCGCTCTTTTAGGCCTCCCTTTTGGCTGTACCCAACCATGTTTTGAATAAGATATAGACAGAAACAGCTAACCCACCCTGGCTTCCGTGCCCAAGACCTCCTTCCCCACCCTAATCTTCTGTGTAATCGACAGTGGCTTTTATTCCCTGAGGGAAGGGGTGGGCACTAGAGAGCTCTTTTAATGTGCACCCACATCACGTTTAACTTTCCCCATACCCCTTACGACTCTCAGCTATCAAAAACCCGGCTCTACTCTATTTAAGTATGGACAAGTTTTTTTGCCATTAAAAGGATTAGATATAAAATGAGATGAAGACGAAAGGTCATTCTTTTTTGTAGTCATTATCAAAGATTAGATATAAAATAATAACAAGAGCATAATTTTTTTATTCATAAAAAAAATTATTTAAAAAAAAATTGCATTCTTCTTGAGGGCCAATCAGCGTTCGCGCCGAGCAGATCCGGTGCCATTCCGAGAGATGAAACTCACGCACCTCTTCAAGACGTTCTTCGAGGGCGGCGGAAAGATTCGCATGATTGTATGCGTCAATCCACGGCCGACCGACTACGCCGAGAACATTGTTAGTTTTGGCGGGAATTTAAAATGTAATTTTTTAAAAAAGAGGCGCGGGGATTCTACTTTTATGGAATTAACCGTTCTTCTGGAGCAGAGAATACACATGCCTACACGGTCGACTGCTGCTTGGTTCTGTGAAATAGAGACTGTATCCTTTTAACCTGCTCTCATGGAGGCTCTGATTAGGAAAACTGCCTTTTCTGAATCGAAATCAGCTAGAATCTGACTCGGCGTTTAAATGCCCTCTTGCATTAATATTTATTTATTTATACTCACCTCAGTCTCCGCCAATCTCTAATGTTGAAAAATATTCTGAAAAGGGGATGATATCGAGGAGTTTTTTTTAAATGCACTTTCCAGAGGATCCACGGCTTTCCTGTGGGCAATTTTAAACGGGAGAAAGGTCCCTGGCACAAAAAGTATTTAAAAAAAAGTATATAAATAATGATCTGCCTTTTCTTCCTTCCAGAATGTCCTTGGATTCGGCGAGGCGAGTCAGAAGGTGACGACGGCACGTGGCGCCGAGCAGGCAGCACTCGCCGCATTCGACTCGGTCCGCCCCGCGGTCCCGCGACGATTCTACACCAAATGGAGCGGCGAGATTGACCGCATTGTCGCAGGTTACTGTAGTCTCGGGGTATATTGTAGTCTCAGGGTATACTGTAGTCTCAGGGTATATTGTAGTCTCAGGGTATACTGTAGTCTGCCTTTCGCTGCAAGACTCGAAAATGGAAGAATAGAGAGGAGATTTTTGTGAAGACGATCATTTTTCATCTTGCTTGGAGTGGTCCTTTCTAATTGTGAGGACTCGATGAGTATAAAATGATGGATGTAGATGCGGAAAAGTGGACAGAATGATAATTAAAGAGGGAGAAAAAGGGCAGCGGAAACAAAGAGTAGATGTCTTTATATATTGCATCCTTGCTCGTTTTACAGTCTGAGTCCTTAAAATGCGTGAAATCATTGATTGACAGTAGAATGAATAATAAAATGAATAAATAGTAAATGAATAATAAAAGAAAACAATATATAAATTCAATAAATAAATAATATATTCTGCCAGGAATGGAATCGGATGACCTGATGCTGACTGACTGGGACGCCGTGAGCCGTCAGCTGCAAGACGCTGCCGGAGATGACGATGGAGCCATTCAGAGACGCAGAGCATTCCTCTCCACACTCATCTCACTCGACAAGGCGACCGCGGAGAACATGCTGGCGAACAGTTAGAGAGAGAGAGGGAGGGAGAGGGGGGAGATAGAAGGAGAGAGAGGGAGAGAGAGAGAGATAGAAAGAGAGATGGAAGCGAGAGAGAAAGAGGGGTATAGAGAGAAATTCAAAAAATGGGCTGAGAGAAAAATAGAAGTATACCTCTAGAAGGATACTCCTTGGTTTTTTCTCTTTGTATATATTTTTTTATTTCTCTTATCTGAGTCTGCTAAAGCACTCCTTTTAACCTGTCCTTTTTTCATATCGCCAGGGTATTATAAATAGATAAATTTGTAAAATTAACTCTTGTTAAACAAATATTAAACTTGATCGATTTGAGGATCACAACTCGAGCCGAATCTGCGCGGTGCTCTCTGCACGATGGACTACACGAAGGAGAAGCTGGAGAGGGCGGAGGAGGAGGTGACGGAGAACGAAGCGGCACTCGCGAGACTCGCCGCGCACAACAAGCAACTCGCGGTAAGGGAAACCCCCACCCTCAGGGGCAGGGAAGAAAAGGGTTGAGGTAAAACATGACCCCACTTTGGTTTTTGACCGGTCAGATTTACCCCAGTGATTTTTGATTAAAATTTTTTACTTAATACGAGACTATTTAAAAGGAGATTTTGATTAAATAATGTCATTTTTACAGAAATTTATTTCCCCTGACCCCCCTTTTTTACCCTGAACCTATTATCTGAGCGGCGGTTTGTTTGGATACGCTTATTCTCAGAAAAAATTTTTTTTTAGCTACCCCACCCTGATCTTTGACGCCATTTGGGGTCTACCCCACCCTACTTTTCGGAGGCATGCATCCACCCTTTTCTTCCCTGCTCAGGGGAATATTCCCCTTCACCTCAAGGAAACAGGAAATGGGAATCCATCCACCTTAATGGAGCGGGATCCCCCCCCCCAGCTCAAAGAAAATAGGAATTTATAGAGCTAGCGCCTTAATGTAGAAAGCGAATATCTTCTTTTAATAGATATTTTTTAGCGAAAAAAGTAGCTATTCACTTTTATATAAACGTAATTTTAAATACACCCATGAACCTTAAGATTCAGTGTTTCTCACGCTTGGAATCTCTGCGATTGTTGGAATTTATTAGGGTAGCACAAAATAAAAGAAAACGACTTGACACCTTAAGAAAGCGCTCCCAAGTGGGTGATAAGAAGGAGCCAATGATGGAATTGTGAACATTTTTAGTGGGCATTTTATTTTGCAACTCAAATATAGAGAAGATGTCTCCAGGCAAATTCCGTACTATTTTACCAATTTGTCGGTGACGAAATTCTCAACAAATTGATCCTTATTTCCAGCGCGAGAATCGCGGACTTCGCCAGAGACTCGCGGAGAGAGAGGAAGTGGACGAGGAGATGCTCATGAAGGAGGAGGACATGAGGAGGCAGAGAAAGAAGGATGCGGAGAAGTTGAGGATGCACAGGGAAGAAGTCAACCTGGTTAGTCAACTACTCTTGTTCTCTCTCTCTCTCCCTCTCTCTCTCTCTCTGATTCTCTTTCGCTCTTTCTTTCTCTCTCTTTCTCTCCGTCTCTCGCTTTCTCTTCCTCGTTCTCTCTGGCTTTTCTCTTTGTTCTCTCTTTCTCTCTCGGTCTGCTTCTTTCTCTGTCTCTGTCTGCCTGACTCTCTCTCTTCTCTCTCTGTCCGTCTCTCAATCAACCAAGTAATGCTCTCGCTCTCTCTCTCTTCCCCTTTCTATCGTTCTCTCTCTCAGTATCTCTCTCTCTCTCTCTCTCTCTTCTCTCTCTCTGTCTCCCTCTCTCTCTCTCAATTCCTCCTTCCCAGATGCTTGATATGTGCACGTCTCCTTCGGTTGCCCAGTTGAGCGAGAAGTTTGGCGGCAGTCAGCTGCACCTCCACCAGCAGCAACAGCCACAATCGAGCAAGGTCTAATCAGGGTTATGAAATAATATGTCCCATTTTTATTCAACACTTAAATTATATTTTGTATTTGATAATTGATTCAATTTTGTCTATGATAAAAAAATCAAGGTATGGGTTCTAAAAGTTTTAAAATTAAATATTTAAAAAAGAAAAGTATATTTTAGATGAGGGATATGGAACCTCATTTTAACAATTTATAAATTATATTTTGTATTTAATAATTGATTCAATTTTATCTATGATTAAAAAAAACAAAGTATGGGTTCTAAAAGTTTTTAAATTAAATATTAAGAAAAAAAGAAAAATATATTTTAGATCAAGGATATTTAACCTCACTTTCACAATTTATCTTCAATGGACAGGCAAAGAGACATACAAACAAACTCAAAGTTCCAATTTTAATATTCAAAAAAGAAGTAGAAAGAATTTGGATGATGGACAAGGCGGCCACCAACACGGCGTCCAGCACCGAATCGCGCCGTCATGAGAGAGAAGCAGGCAGAGCACAGCACAACCAGGGCGTCTTCAATCCCAAGTACCAGCGAAGGTTTGTGGTTTTGATTACACCCAGTGGTTTTGCATAGCCATTGGATTTGAACCCAATGGTTTTGAACCCAGTGGTTTTTCACCCAATGGTTCTATACCCAATGGGTTTTGCTCACTGAAACACATCTACAGCCTGGACGGGCATCTGATGCGGACCCATGGAGTATACTGTAGACACGAAGATTTCGTTTTGTAGAAAAGTCAGATGAAAGAACCACTATAAAAAAGGAGCAGTGAAAAATAGAAACACGGGAATCCTTGTAATAATTTAATTTAACTTTCTTTTAAAAATCAATAAACAAATAATAGTATATATAATAATAATAGATATATTTACGACGTCACAATTCTAAATAGTAATCTTGGCCCATTGCCAGGTCCAAGTCGGCGCCTCGCGTCATGGCGCATCAGCCGACGCACGCGGTGCCGACGGGCGGAGTGCTGCGGCCGCGCCTCCCTCCCCGCGCCCGCCAGACAACTCGACCGGACGCGGCCGAACTCGAGAGATGCACAGATTATCTGCTCACTCATCAGGAGGTCAACGAGAATGGGGACATCGACACTTCCATCTACAAGGTCAGAGAAATTTAAAACAAAATGGCTGGAAAATTCAGGCCATCTTTGAGACAGCAAAGAAACAGATTGAGAATGTGTAGTTCATCCACAGAGAGTTTGAAAGGATGAAAATGTCCTAGAGACATTGAAAAAACTACTAGGCTGTCAAACAATTGCGACATTTTGAAAGCGAAAGTAGTACAGCCAAGAGTACGTTTAGAATTGTTAAGTGAAAACTTGTTGCGATAGTTGTAACAATAGAAAGAAGAAGAAGAATATGTTCAGGAAGAACGCAGCTATTATGAGCGCATGTCAATCCGCTCTGAATATCTCGTTTGAGAGGGTACGGTAGGATATCCCGTTTCAGGGTACAGTTGTAGAGATACAGTAGGACAGCACCGTCAAGTCGACTCTCTCTCCTAGACAAGCACAACTTCAATGTTGTCTTAATTTTCTGTTCTATTCAAACGCTTTTATCGCTTATGTAGAACGCTTTTAAAACCCCTGTCACCAGTAATATTTGTGGCACTCTGGAGTCTCTTTCAACTATGGTTGAAAAAGCGCCCCCAAGTTCAAACTGACCTTTTTTCCCCTTTCGTTCAACATTCCCTATGTTCTTTCTCATTGCTCCACACCTATGCCATTCCTCTCCTCCATTCTGAGTTGGGCATTCTCGCTACCACTATTTCTTCCACCTTCTCAGGCAGGCGTCTACTCAATAAACATAACTAAATAAACATGGACCACCTCCTTGTCTCCGTCTCTGTTGCTCCTCTGTTGCCCCCTTTTCTTGAAGTGAATTTTTTCAGCCATAATTATCAATTTCAGGGCGAATGCATCCCAACGGCTGGTGGAGGAACGGCCGTCCTTTTCAATGACGTGGAGAGAATGACTCACGAATCGCCCAACACCGCTGCAATCCCTTTCACCCACCGGTTCTAGTAGGAGCGAAAAGCCGGCCAGTATAGGATGCGACGAATTTTATTAATTCGAGTAAATTTGCGATCCTTTCAAAAATTTAACTTCATGACTGATTCCTGACTCTTATTTTTCTCCTCCCTTGATTATCACGAAGTAGTATAGAATTTCACACCTTCATTTTTGGTACCTCTCAAACCACAACCACAATTTTGACATCGGATTGTCTTTTAATTGGTTTTCTTCCGAATTTCCTGCTCTTATAATTTAGCTAGCCCGTCACAGAAATTTAACCGAATCCAGTTGAAAATGGCGACTTATTGGACTAGATGGCATCATTTCTGTCTTGCGCCAAACTCACCCCTTATCATATCCTCGCTCACTATTGATTTGCTGTGTTCCTCCTCTCTCTCATGATTACTTATCCATCTCAACTATATTATTTATTCATCAACTATATCGGTCTATTTATTCTGTTCAAATATCCAGACAACAGAAGCAGGCTCATTTAGCACTCGTTAGCTCTTGCAATCATTCAAGCCTTTCATTTTCTGTAGCAGCTTTCTCCCTAATTACTTATTAGCTTAATCACTGTAAATTCACACGTGGAATAGCAGAACGTGAATGTTTTATCCTTTGTGTTCTTGTATACAACTCGGAGCAATTATCTATGGTCTCCGTGCAGAATAAAATAAGCGGATTGATTCAGAAAAACTCACGTGATTATAAAACAATCTCGCAAGTGAAAGAAGTGGGAGGACAGGAAATAGAAGGAATGTCTCGCGGTTTATAGAAATCACATTTGGGGACTAGGAGGACCCAAACAGATGGTATTTGGGGGATGCTGGGACAACCCGATCTTAGACCTGTCTCTGGCAAAGAGGGAAGAACGTGGTAAGTGAAGGGTTAGAGAGAGAGGGAAAGAGAGGTAGAGAGAGAAAGAGAGGTAGAGAGAGAGAACGAGAGGTAGAGAAAGGGCAAGAGAGAGATAGAGAGAGAAAGAGAGGCAAAGAGAGAGAGAGAGAGAGGGCAGGGCGCGAACGGAGGGACTGCCATGCCACTACTCGGGAGGAGAGACTAGGATGTGGGCGGGAGCCGGCTAGGAGAAGCGCTATCAAACGGATGCGGGAAGGAGGTTAGAACCAGAGAGAGAGAGAGAGACAGACAGACAGAGAGACACAGAGAGACAGATAGACAGAGAGAGAGAGAGAGAGAGAGAGAGAGAGAGCCAGAGAGAGAGCCAGAGAGAGAAACAGACAGACAGAGAGAGAGAGAGAGCCAGAGAGGGAGACAGAGAGAGACAGAGAGAGAGAGACAGAGAGACAGAGAGACAGGCAGACAGACAGGCACTGAAAGAGAGAGAGACAAAGTGCCAGAGAAGGAGACAAAGAGAGAGAGAGACAGACACAGAGAGACAGATAGACAGAGAGAGAGGGAGACAGAGAGAGAGGAAGAGAGAGAGAGAGAGAGACAGACACAGACAGACAGATAGACAGAGAGAGAGACAGAGAAAGAGAGAGAGACAGACAGACAGACAGACAGACAGACAGACAGAGAGAGCCAGAGAAGGAAAGAGAGAGAGAGACAGGCACAGAGAGAGAGAAATAGCCAGAGAGGGAGACAGCGAGAGAGAGAGAGAGAGACAGAGAGTGCTCGAGCGGCACCACCACCAAATGACAGCACGCATTCGGCGGCCGCATCTGCCCACTGCATCCCTCGAGGCCTCTCCCCGCAAGCAGAAGTGGAGAGTTCAGGGTGGGCCACCGGCGGAAAGCAGAGGCAGACGACGCCATGGCCAGAAAGGCATCAGTGCCGCATTCGCCTGTAAGTTCATTATCGATAGCAATATTGATTGATTACGATAGACATATATCGATTGAACGATCTATTGACCAACTTCCTCTCCTTCCTTACCCTCTCCACCGATGGCCTTGCATATGTATGTACATTAGCAAATGTATTTCTATTTTACATATTCACATGGATATCTTTGACAGTACCAAGGAATACATGTGAAGAAATAATAATTCCAAAATTGAATGTGCAGATGGCTATAAAAATTGTTCATTAAGAATTTGAGCAGAATAAAAGTGATAATCTCGCGTGGTTCATCAATCTCGAAAAGGCAACAAATTTCAAAGATTTTATGCCTCCCTTGATTCCCGCCAATGAGAGCGACAACGAAAAAACTCACTCTTGAATTTGTATCATTTTGACAGACACAAGTCATCGTTGTTACTGATAAGTTGGAATATAATACAATAGCAACCGTTTTATCGAAAAAATTTGCTGCTTTGGTATTTATTAATTACTATTGGAGGGTCTACTGCAGATGTATCAAATAAGATTTTCAGCCTCTGCCTTTCAGGTGAATGTGCGTCACAGAACCACCTGGACATTTCTCATTCATTTCGCATTGATAAAAGTGAAGAGAATCAGTGTTGTTAAAATTAATATAAGCATAGTGGAATATGAATGAATATTTTAGGAAATATTATTATTTTAAATAATATTTGTTTCAAAATAATCAATGAAAAATTTTCTTCACCTAGTATTGACGTTTATAAAAGTAAAATGCATTTCGTTCACATTGTTTCGTCCGATATTTTGGGCAATCTAATGCTTGAGTATTTTATCTACGAATGGAAAGGATATTCATTCATAAATAAATGAGGTGAGCGATATTAAGTTAAGGAGACTTTTAGTTATATTTTTACATACTAAAATTTTTTATTTCAACACACTGACAAGCTTCAATATATTTTAAAATTTTCAGCACCCAATGTTAGGCTGAGTTTTCTCTGTTCCCTTGCTCATGCTTTAACATCTGCTGGTTGAATCTTCTTTTTCTTTGGGATCTCGCGATTTAAACAGCCCATATAAGCGCCCTGGAATAGACAAAAAACTAAATTTTGACAAATTATATTTTTTTACAGATCGAATGCATCCGATGAAAGCGAACTACAAAACTGTTGTTATCCATGAAATGTTCTAGCAGTGCGATTCATATAGAAACTCATGTACTTATGGTTAGGAACAAAAAGGCTAATTGTAAGCAATAAAGTAGTGTTTTACCCCGTTTATTCAAACATTGCGAAGAAAAAATAATTGCATACATATATTAATTGTGTGAGAGAGAGAAAGAAGCAATTTTTACGAGCAGCGGCAGCAGTTTTCAATGGCGCGCCAGTAGCCAAGAGTGCCCGTTTCGTTGCAGCCACGCGGGCCGCCGTTGTGTAGACGGGCGATGCGCTGACACTTGCCGACACCGCCGCAGTTGCTGGCGTACCGGCGGACGTACATAGTTCTGCAGTGCTCATTCTTCCGTCACCTTTTCGGCCGCAAATGGTGGACTCAGAAGTCTCTCTCTCTCTCTCTCTCTGAAATTGTCACTCTATCTCTGTGCGGCATTCGTCGGTTGGTCGTTTTTGTTCCTTTCTCACAATTTCTTTTGCCTAGACGCAGGTTGCGGCGCATTCGAAGTCGTCGTCGCATCTCTTCCAGGCCGCTTCGGTCGACTCTCCGTGACGCTTGCCCGGCGTCAATGTAGTAAGGCGCCTTGATCTGAAAGAGAAAAAAGAGTCAAATATGAAAAATATAGCAAATTAAAACACTTTTCGGTGCTGCGAACTTATTGTGATGGTAACTAGAAACAGATAGATCTTCATCTTCAACTACAGTACCGCTCAGCGGCCAGGGGTCAATGTTATAGCGGCTATAGCCAAAAGAGGCCAAGCGAAATTAAGGCCTGTAACATTTTTGTTTTCAGAATTCATTGTTATTTCTGTCTTCAGGGCAATGTTCTGCATCCATTAAGCTCAAAAACTTTACAAAACAATGCATATTCACCAAATGGAAAATCTTATAAATAGGTGGTGCAGGAACACCACAATTAGTAGTGTGTGACTGTGTCATCGTTTCAGTGAAATTTATAAAGGCACTTGCTCGAACTGTATAACAACTTTAAATTACAGTTTCAAGCTCTATTTTGCATCCTTTTGTCTTATGAAGATACTTTTAATGCTACAAGTGAAAAAGGTATGGCAAAAAATCTTGCAAAAAAATTGGAAGAAATTTGCTCAAAAGAGGAACCGAACACCGGCTCTTCGTCTCATGCACATGCTAAGCATACCAATGCTCCATCCAGCCATAACGTTAGCCAACTCGAAACAATTTTAGGGAACACTTTGACGTCTTTTAAGAGTTGTTAGAGTCCATGCCATAAAAATTCATTGCTTTCAGTAGTGTTCTGTAAGTTGCCACATTTCAATTTCGAAAACAAAGTTTCGGGTTGTCTCCTCTCCTCTCATCGGAATATATTTTTTACGAACGAACTTTCCAGATTTGAATTCCAAACGCACAGAAAAACGTTTGCTGCAATTGGGGTTAGAACCAGAGGTGGAACGGGCCCGGGCCGGCCCGGCCCGGCCCGGCCCAAAATGAGGGCCGGCCCAAATTTCTAGGGCCCTCTAGGGCCGGGCCGGGCCGGGCCCAACCTTGGGCCCGGCCCTGAGCCCGATTGGGCCCGTTGTTCGCAAAATTGCAAGCGAGCATGGTCATGACCATCCGAACTCTTATTGCTCCAATTGACCATACCTATAGCAGATCAGTAGTCAGTACGACTCTCATTCCGCTTCGGAATGAAATAAATGAAATACCTTTCATCGCTATTCTAGTTTGTTGCTGGGCATTTGTATGCGGTTTTGTTGCTTATTTTCTGATATTCAGTGAGATGCGCGACACAAGTAGCTCGGAATACGACGTGGATTCCATCTGCGAAGCTGACAAGAAGATTCTGCAGAAGATCTTTGGTGCGATGCGCTAACATTTTCTTAGCGATTTTGCTTCGTTAAGCGTTTCTTCATAACGAAATATTTTAACTTCAGGCAAGGTGTTCGGGACAAAAACGTGTACTAAGGAGCAACTCCGGGTACTTTGGAGGAGAAGCGCCAACTGTCCACTGCCATTGCCAAGTGGGTCTCGGAGAACTCGCGCCCATTCTCCATTTGTGAAGACAGCGGATTCCGTTAAAGAGGATGCTAATAAAATGATCACTCGGAAATATGTTGAATTTGACATTTTTTTAAAAATCGGGCCCACCGGGCCGGCCCGGGCCGGCCGGGCCCAAAATTCAAGGGCCCGAAATCTGAGGGCCGGGCCGGGCCGAGATTCTGGGCCCTAAGGGCCGGAAGGGCCCAAAAAAGTTGGGCCAATTTCCACCTCTGGTTAGAACCTGTGACATGCAAAATCGGAGGCTGGCGCTTAACCCACTGCGCCACACTTATCACATTCGTTCGCCTCCCAAGCCAAACTTTAGCAGTGGGTGAGCCACCTACTACGAAAATTTTCTCTCTCTCTCTCTCTCTCTCTCTCTCTCGATTTATTCTCCCTTTCTTTCCTTTGAATTGCTTCGCCTCCTCTTTGAGTTCTTTTTTTGATTCTCCTTATTTTTCCTAGTCAAAACATTCGCCCCGGTTGGGATTCGTACCTGCGACGCTCAAAACAGCACGAATCCCTACCGGGGCGAATGTTTTGCCTAGGAAAAATTAAGGAGAGTCAAGATCGGAGCTCAAAGTGGAGGATTGTTCAAAGCGAAGCAAAGAGAGGGCAAATCAAGACGAAACACAGAGACCCAATTTCAAGGTTTGGCTTGGTCGAAGAGACATGATTGGTGTAGCGCAGTGGGTTAAGCGCTAGTCTGCGATTTTGCAATTCAAAGCGAAGAAAAGGGAGAATAAATCGAGAGAGAGATAAAATTTTCGTAGTAGGTGGCTCACCCACTGCTAAAGTTTGGCTTGGGAGGCGAACGAATGTGATAGGTGTGGCGCAGTGGGTTAAACGCCAGCCTCCGATTTTGCATGTCACAGGTTCTAACCCCAATCGCAGCAAACGTTTTTCTGAGCGTTTGGAATTCAAATCTGGAAAGTTCGTTCGTAAAAAATATATTCCGATGAGAGGAGAGGAGACAACCCGAAACTTTGTTTTCGAAATTGAAATGTGGCAACTTACAGAACACTACTGAAAGCAATGAATTTTTATGGCATGGACTCTAACAACTCTTAAAAGCCGTCAAAGTGTTCCCTAAAATTGTTTCGAGTTGGCTAACGTTATGGCTGGATGGAGCATTGGTATGCTTAGCATGTGCATGAGACGAAGAGCCGGTGTTCGGTTCCTCTTTTGAGCAAATTTCTTCCAATTTTTTGCAAGATTTTTTGCCATACCTTTTTCACTTGTAGCATTAAAAGTATCTTCATAAGACAAAAGGATGCAAAATAGAGCTTGAAACTGTAATTTAAAGTTGTTATACAGTTCGAGCAAGTGCCTTTATAAATTTCACTGAAACGATGACACAGTCACACACTACTAATTGTGGTGTTCCCGCACCACATATTTACAAGATTTTCCATTTGGTGAATATGACGCGATTTGCGAGAGAATCAAAATGAATCAAAGAAGCCGCGGACATAGCCAAAATCGACCACCTTGGATTTCGTTCAAAAGTTCCTAATATATGCTTTTTGATACGAGGAATCGATTTGACGTGGTCTGGGAATCGAAAAATGCGTTTTTAGTCTGTTATGACGGCTGGAATTATAAGGCTCGTCGCGCATGGAGGCGAGTTGGATGCACGCTTGAGGTCACTGCGCCGCACTTTGTTGAGATATTGAAACGAAAATTTACTCCATAATAGCCAAGATAATGCTCTAAACATCTAAAAAATAAAAAATTGAAAATTTCCAACTTTAAAGTTTTTGTAGACTTTTAACTTCGATAGAGCACAGACAACGCATTCCTCAAAATACCAGAACCAAACCTACATGGTTGCATAGATCATGAAAAGAGCTTTCGAATGCACTATAGATTGTAGAAAACTTAGGATGCGCTGAAGTTTCCCATTCGATATTCCAGGTGCAGCAGTGCAAATCAGCATGTTTGCGGTCGCATCCGACATTTTGGCTGCGCAGTCTCGCGCGCAAATGTGCGGATGCTTCTTTTAGACTTCTTTTATTGTTTATCTTGTACATCACTCAAGATTCTAATTTACGTGAACATGTTTTACACTGAAACTTTTTGGTTTTAATTCAATAGCAATCAAACATACAAACGATTAATTAAAAGACAATAAACTCCAGAATAACAAAGAGTATAACGTTACACGCAAATGAACAGTAGTGACAATTACTTCCGATTCTTTTTCACTGGCACTTCTGACTCAGTATCTTCAACGAATAAGTCATTTCTAATCTCGTCAATCTTCTCGAAGATTTCCACTTCTTGATCCATACCTACGTCTTCGTTCTCCGATTCAGATTCTTCAGCCATTTTCAAGTGGCAGCCCCTTCTTTGATCTGGATGGTTCTGTAGGAGGCGTAGATGTCTTACAACGACACCGTGTGCTTGTTTGGTTGTAGGGATTTGCCCTGGGCGGAATTTCGGCCGTCCGTTCACGGTGGTAGCCGCCATCTGCTTTACGATCTTCGCAGCGTCAGCTCTAGTTTGTTTCTTCCAACATTGCTCGGTTGCTACCTTAAGATATCATCTTTTTCATTTAAACCGTTTAATGATAAACTAATTGCGGATTCGTTTATAATTATACTAAAATACTAATTATTGAAAATAAAAATCATTAAAAATTACCATGACAAACGTCTTTGCTTCGGGGTCAATTGTCTGACGGTTACTAGACTTCAGGGCAAATCCACGTTCCAACTGTTCCACTACCACCCCGTCGGCTGTTCCAGATAGAATGTCAAAGGCTGAGGCGGCTTGGAGCGCACCGACCGTTTCAGCTCGAGCGGCGAACTGGGAGAGAACGAAATCGGTCAGGGTCTCTCGCACCAACACTGGATGATGGTCTTCTACAAGCTCGTGTCGTTCAAAATCCGCGTAGCTGTTGAATTCCATTGAACAGAATTCCGCCCGGCATCGGAATGCTGGAGCATCAGTCACGGGGGCCCGGGCAGGGGGAGAACGAGAGCTTTTCCCACCCCAGAATTCAGCATCACCAGCAGTGAAACCGCCTTCACGTATCAGTTCCAGGGAGGCGTCGACTGGGTTAAAGCGGGAAACATCATCTACCCGCCTAACGCCGATGCCGAAATGCTTGTATACGCGTAGAGAGGCATCTTCGAAGGTTACGTGGGACAACTTGGAGATTACATCCATTGAGCAGGCCTTGGTGACAGACGTGCGAAGGCTGCATAAGATGACCGAAGTGCCCGAAAGTGGAGTGCCGGATAAAATGGCTTCGAAAAGTTGAGCGGGCGTTGCCACGTCGTATCCGGCGTCGCAGCGTTCGATCGCTTTTCGCTTCGCCTGCAGTTTTTTGCTACTTAAAAAAATATATCAATTTCCATTTTTGAATAGTATTACGATTTGTTGAATAAGTTAACCTGAGCGGCCATTCTGTCGCAGGCGTCTTTGCCACACTGAGGCTCGGAAAATGAGTAGTTAGTGACAGTGGCGACATCGTTTCGCTTGTTGTGCTCATGCACGAACGCCATGAGGCCAGCGCTTCGATAACACCCTTTCAAGTAACAAAAGGGAATAATGAAAAATGATACTTTGTCATGTATGTACTTACCTGCGCAATCGCTGCGCAATGTCACCGTCTCAATTCCTTCATAGCGTAGTTGCTGTAATGCGTAAGAGAGCGTGGCTGCAACAGCCGCGGAGTCCTGCAAATTTTGGATGATGATGGTTTTGTAGTTCATTATTATTATCTATGTGTGTTTAATTTTATTTCAACTATCAATTTTATCTTTAAAAAATCATACAATCTGTTAACATACATTCATACATACATACACGAATGGGATACATACCTGCTTAATTGTTTCTTCGAAGATGAAAAAGAAGGTGTGCTGTTTGAAGACGTCCGCATCAACAGATAGTGAATGGATGATGTGCCACGAGATTCCCTTTAAAATTTGTGATTATTAGACGCATCGCAACAATGAAAACTAACCTTCTTCCCGAAGTAGGCGGCCTGTACCTCTCGACTAAAGCGTGCCAGGTACTTCTGCGCCTAGTCACAGGTAATGAGAGCACTTTTAGGGGAAAGGTTCTGTACAATTTCCGCCTTTATTAGTGCTGAGTGGGCTGAACGGACGATGTGATTGCGGAACAGTTGAATGTCGTTAAAGTAGATTTTTGCAGATCCACGGCGTCCTTTCCATGATCGCTGAAAATAAATAATGTTAAATATTCACTCTTTTAACGATGAATATCATTACTAACGGCATATCATTTGCAAATATTAAAAGACTCTCCAGAACGAGGTTTCGAACCGCGTCCACCTCAGCGCAACTGAAATTTCTCTAAACTGTTATTACATACCTTTTATTCAATTCCAAGCGTATGAAAAGGCACCTTTCGCACTTACATGAGTGTGGTCGCAAGGGGATTGAAATTCCGAATTCATTGGATCACTCAATGCATGTATACCGCAGTGAGAAGCGCAGCTTAAGTATAGGATGAGTGAAATTAGATTCTCCTAATTTTCAGCGTCTTATTTAGACTTTAGAGTGACGTGTACACGATAGTCTGAGCGAAGATAGTTTCGTGCTAGCAAAAGGCGGCGCTTTAGCGCGGCTGCCGTGTCACCGTCAATGCCTCGCATCGTAGCCACATGCTCTATCAAATCGTTTAACTTGTCGAACGCCTGGAATATTTATTGTACAATGATAATTTTATTATCATGCTTTTCATTTAATTTGATTATTTGAGTAATTTTTACCTCAAGAGCGCAAACCAATGTTTCGTCTACGCAAGATAGACTCCGCCGCTTCATGGGCAGGACGACATCAATAATCTTAAACGCAGTTGATCGAGTGAGCAAATGCTGAGGCTGATTTCTCTCCTCGCACATCTTCGTGTACAAGCGAAAGAGTTCGTATGAATTCAACTTCCGGAGCGTGCTGGGTATGTTAATAACAGTCCCATCAGTGCGCTTTACTTCCCTTTCACCGAATGGAAGGCCAGCTGCTGCTACGGAGCTGAAAATTTTGTCTCTTAAGTTTTTCTTGTTTTTTTTTACATTATTGGACGAATGAATGAATACGTTCGTTAGGAAAGTGACGAATTCTCGAACCGCCTTCTGATCATAACGACATCGGATAATGGATTCTTTCTGGAAAATGTATCTACAGCTAGGTATGCATGTTCACTATCGCCGATAATCATCTAAAATCATACCTCTGGTTTGGTTCCGCTCGACGCTAGCCTTTTTGCTTGGTAATAGAAGTAAGAGGAGACGTCGATGTAAGGCTTGATCTGCAAGTTAGATTCTTATTTCTGTCACAAATGATCTGCGTCTTACATGAGCTACATCGCAGATGATCTGCATCACAAATAATCTGCCTTAAAAGTCTTATTTCAGTCTTTTATTTAAAACAATAGCCATGGTACGTGACAATAAAAATACAACTTGTTTCGGGGAAATTCAAAAAGTTTCACTTTAGATATTCAAACCTGATCATACGGAAGGCTAGTAACAGTAGCCAGCGCGTACAGCTTCTCATCTCTTGTACAAGCGGAATTAAATACCATTGCAGCATCTTCAAGCAGTCGAATCAGATTTCCCCGCAATTTTCATTAATTTACTTAAATTTCTTTTGGCCAATCGACCGTCATTGTTACTTAAATTTCTTTTGGCCAATCGACCGTCATTGAAATATTAAAAGCTGACATTGACAGAGTTGGCCTGCATTCTAAGAAGATCGATTCTAATGGCATGATGTTTGAGCTCTTCTTTTGCGTCAGGTGCATAGACTTCACATACGGTCTCCAGAATTTTTCTTACTCCTACTGCCTTCCGCCGTTTCGTTCTCTCACACGTTTCGGACCATTCTCTTCTTCTCTCCAGGTTCACAAGATTAAACGATTCCGCCAAAGCTTTGACTCGCTCCTTGACCTGAAAGACTTCAGATACTATGGCACGCTTCGTGGGCTAAAAATCGTATAGAATTAGAATTTTTAAAGTAAAATTCGTATGTGCTTATACTTATCAACTCTATTTTTTAGTTAAAACTCATAAGAACGATAGAAACGACTAGCCTTGGGATCTGCGGTGCTTGCCGTCTTTTTCGCATATGGCAATTTAGACACCACCGATTTCTGCTCCAATTCGCCATCAAAGTCTGAGGTTGATGATCCTTCTTCAGATTCCTGTGAAATCTGAAAAAAAAAGATCTATCTCGAATCCATTGTAGCCACCAAATAGAGCACCTGTGACGCAGCAGGGCTGTCCAAAAGCATTTGCTCTCTGTGAAGTGGGCACAATCCTTAAAGACAGCTAATTACATCTACTAGAATACTGGAAAATAAGTATTACAAAACATACGAGAACCTGGCCACATGTGTATGTTCGCCTTCTGTAGGACGCGCCTGCAGTCCCCGCGATCCATAGAAGATGAATGGTTAACTGTCTTTGCCTTTCTATGTCCATCAGCGACACTGCAGCAGTAATTTGCGTTCTAAATCAGTACGAGTGAGATCGTATGCGCATGTGCATACAACTGAAAGCCAACCTTGAGAACTGCATGCCTGAATCGTTGATCGTCCCAACCAACTCCCAATTCATACAAATGAGCTTCGCAAACGAAAGAATCCAACACTTCTTCCGGCTTAAATGCAGTTTTTTTTAAATTTTGCTTCCTTTGCAGACCTGATGATGCTGAATGCAAATAGTCTTACAGGATTTTGCCAGTCGTAGTATGCAGCAATTCCTCTTGTGAAAAGTAGATCTGCCTTATTGCTGCACCCAAAGAGTTCCCCTGTAGAATCTTCAACGAGGGTCTTCATACTGAAATGTAAATGAAAAGAATATCACAGATCATTCACAATGCAGCTGGGTAAAGCTATTGAGGAGATTTAAAAGTGTCTGTTCATAGCTCAGTCGGTAGTCATCGGGAACGACAGTTTTAGGGTGACGAGTTCGATTCCTCTCGTGGGATGGATTTTTGCATTATTTTACCTTGTAATTTACAAAACAATCAAATGCATAAATGAAAGGAAATTCATTTAAAGGGTAGAGTTACTAGAACATCGAATTATACTGCATAGCGGACATGATTGCAACAAACTGTTTCTATGCGATTTCTCAGCGTTTGTTCTCTCTAAGAGTTGGCAATATGAAGTATATTAAATATGTTTAGCATAGTACTGACCTGATAAGGGACCCTTCACATGCTCGAGGACGCCATCGATGCGGAACAGATATAGACGGGGGAAATCCCCGTGTAACGAAACAGCTCATGCCTGATAGCAATGAACAAACAGTGATAATTTGCACATTAATGGTAAACTGAAAGTGGCAAACGATTAACTGTGAAATAATTTATACATACATACATAAAGAGATGTTCATCATTAGATATGTCATTAACTGAACTTAATAAAGGATAGTACCAAGGCAGGGCATCATGAACCATATCAAAAGTCAAAATGCAATAAGGGAAACCCTGAGGCAACTGTGTCTGCATATTGATCGGTGAAGTGGCTAGTTAGACTTGCACTTTGCATGCCCTTTGTACGTGCTCACTTGCACTTTTGGGGTAGTGGAGGATGGCCCCAACGATACAGCCATACAATTGATTTATAAAATCAGTTCGAACAGACTGCTAATAGAATGTGAAAAGGAATCATTATTTGCATGTATGTAATATCATACACATGTTCTGGAGTTTTTTTTATTATTCGTTTGTATTTTTTTTAATTAGAATTTATAGTGATATACAAGAAAACAATAAAAGAAGTATACATACATAAAGCATCCGCACATTTGCGCGCGAGACTGCGCAGCCAAAATGTCGGATGCGACCGCAAACATGCTGATTTGCACTGCTGCACCTGGAATATCGAATGGGAAACTTCAGCGCATCCTAAGTTTTCTACAATCTATAGTGCATTCGAAAGCTCTTTTCATGATCTATGCAACCATGTAGATTTGGTTCTGGTATTTTGAGGAATGCGTTGTCTGTGCTCTATCGAAGTTAAACGTCTACAAAAAATTTAAAGTTGGAAATTTTCAATTTTTTTATTTTTTAGATGTTTAGAGCATTATCTTGGCTATTATGGAGTAAATTTTCGTTTCAATATCTCAACAAAGTGCGGCGCAGTGACCTCAAGCGTGCACCCAACTCGCCCCCACGCGCGACGAGCCTAATAATTCCAGCCGTCATAACAGACTAAAAAGGCATTTTTCGATTCCCAGACCACGTCAAATCGATTCCTCGTATAAAAACGCATATATATGGAACTTTTGAACAAAATCCAAGGTGGTCGATTTTGGCTATGTCCGCGGCCTTTTTGATTCTCTCGCAAATCGCGTCATATGCATTGTTTTGTAACGTTTTTGAGCTTAATGGATGGAGAACATTGCCCTGAAGACAGAAATAACAATGAATTCTGAAAACAAAAATGTTACAGGCCTTAATTTCGCTTGGCCTCTTTTGGCTATAGCCGCTATAGCCGCTTTAACATTGACCCCTGGCCGCTAAGCGGTACTGTATGTATGTAACCTGGAAGTATCCGCAGGAAAGGGTGCCGTTATCCATCTTGCAACCAAGGGGCTTGCATCCAGATTCGTGGTAGCAGATGCAGGAGAGACAGTCGGTACAAAATGCGCCGACTGCTAGGGCAGCAAGCACGAGGGCTAAGTAGCCGTATATTTAGCTTCATATAAATAAATATTTTTAAATCTACTTTTATATAAATATATGTAGGCATACATAGTACATGCATGCATAATTTCAATTGAATACATAAAAGTAGAGGTTCATCGTGCAATTAATTAGAACACACAAAATGAAGGAGCTTACCGCAGAGTGCAAGAGAATCAGTCATTCTAACAAGTACTCCCTTTTGGCCACATATAGCAATGTTTTCTCCAGCCTATTCCCCTCTTCACAGGATAGAGAAGCCTAGGAGTCTATAATGTAATCTATAATCAGTCGTTGCACTCTGCTTCTTCCCTTTATCTCTCTGTTGTTCTTCAAGTCTTCCTCTCACATGGAGAACATTCTGACATGGGATGGCACTATTTCGTACCAGTACAATTGTTCTCATGATTATACACAACTGATACGGCGGAAAACTTTTCAATATAAAGCAATGATAAGGGGACATTGAATGACTCATGGAGAGTCAAAAAGGGCGAGCAAGACGAAAGAGAAGAAGGAGAGAGTGTGAGGGTGAGAGAAAAGGAGAGAGGGAGAGAGCACGAGAGAGAGAGAGAGAGAAGAGATTCCGATCGTCAGCCGTCGTAGTAAAGTGCCTCTTTTTTGACGCAAAACATCAGGGTACTGCTGCGCTATTAATCAAAATAAAAGTGGCACCAGTTTTTCGAAGATGTTACCCCCTTGTCAAATGAAAGTTTGAAGGCAAACTGGGCCCACTTTTCGTTCGTGTCTGGGCCCTGTTTATATTGTTTTAAGTGGATATTTATGTCAATCTAGGTAATTCACTTTTAATGAATAGAAGTTAAAGATGAACGGCGTGTTGATACCGATTTGGTCTCGCCGCCGCTCCAATCTGCATTATGTTCGGCAGCATTCATTGGTGTCTTTTTTTGTCTCGCAAAATGAAGCGCTCCTCCACGAACGCTTTCGTATGTCACCAGAGCGCGCGGGAGCTTGTCCAGGAACTCACCGCCGCACTCAACCACTACACACACACTCAGAGACTGGGCAATATCTCTAAGCAACCAGACAAGCATCACCATCGAGACAAGATTGTTAGGAGGATAAAAGAAGGAGTTCTCTGAGTGATAGCGAGTGCGACAGAGAGAGAGAGAGAGAGAGAGAGAGAGAGAGAGAGAGAGAGAGTGGGAGAGTGAGAGTGAGAGAAAGACACAGAGACAGGGAGAGGAAGAGAAGATCGGCAGTGAGAGAGAGAGAGATAGAGAGAGAGAGAGAAAAGGAGAGAGAAGGAAGGAGAGAGAGAGAGAGAGAAAGAGAGATAGGGAGAGCGAAAGAGAATTGATAGAATTGATAGGGATGATAGATGAGACATTAATGGAGTAAGCGAACTAAAGATTTAATAACAGAATACGCTGCTTGTCGAGATTGCCGTGACGAGCGGATAGCCTGGTAGTTGGTGCGGGAGACATGAACTGAAACCGAGAGAGAGAGATAGAGAGGGAGAGAGAGAGAGAGAGCGCGATCGAGAGAGAGAATTGATAGAGCTGATAGGGAGGAGAGATGAGGGAGTGAGTTGAAAGGCGAGATGAGCGGGAACTAAAAGGAAGAGCGGGATCTCTATTGTTTCGCTCACTACACTACATACATATATGTACATATCGAGCATTCCTTACATCATTTTGTCCACTTTGATCATGACGTTTGATCAAGTGAAATGTCTCATCGATCTTGCACAAGCAACACGATTCGTTTGCTATTTGAAGATTTATTTATTTATCGTACATGAAATAAGATGCGCGGATGGCTTCGGTGTCTACTTTGACGATGGCTAGAAGCCATGCAAGGAGTGTGCCAGCGAAATACCGTACTTGTTCTCATTTAAATCATAAATACTTTTAAATGACCACGCATTAAAACCGAAAAACTTAAGCGATCGCTCACTATTTCTTTTTTTCTTGACAGCAATGACAATTTCTCGCCGCCTTAATGAAAGTGCTAAACACTGATTACTAATCAATTCTAATCAACGGAGACATTCTACGAGATCGCGCCCAGACTCTGTGACAACATTTCTTTATCGACAAGCACTCTCTGCTGTCAAGCACTTTTGTGCAACCAAATGCAGTATACGAATTTTTAATTTATTCAGTAAATTATGGAAGCGCTTCATTTCAGCTCGTGAATAGCCAAAAAGTGGCTTCTAGTGATCACTGACGGTGATATTTATGCAAATTTCTAATCGGCGGACTCATTCTCACTTCGTTCTGTCTTCTTCTCCTAAGGCGGCGGTCTTCTCTCTCTCTCTCTCTCCTTCTAATAAAGCTTTCTCCCGCATTGCCTCCTCTTCACACACACACACACACACACACACACACACACACACACACACACACACACACACACACACACACACACACACACACACACACACACACACACACACACACACACACACACACACACACACACACACACACACACACACACACACACACACACACACACACACACACACACACACACACACACACACACACACACACACACACACACACACACACACACACACACACACACACACACACACACACACACACACACACACACACACACACACACACACACACACACACACACACACACACACACACACACACACACACACACACACACACACACACACACACACACACACACACACACACACAGAAAGTAGAAGAGAAACGAGGTAGAAGAGAAACGATTTGATCGAAAGCCGAAAAAGTCTATGTAGTTTAAGATCAGGCAATGTAGGAGAATAGAAAAGAAGGGCAAGACAGAGAAAGGTTATGAGACGGCGAGACAAAAAAAATAGTAAGATTAACCTCTCGAAGGGGAAAGGAAATGAGAAGTGGGAGTGATAGCGTAAAGGAGTGGAAGAGTCAAAGGAGAAAGGGAAAAGAGAAAGACGGAAAAGAGAGAAAGTTGGAGAGTTCATCTCTGCCGAAGTGCGGTTTCGGCTTTGCTTGTTCGGCAAGTCCAGCAAAAAAGGGCAAGGCAGCGAAACTGAACGAGCAAGAAAATCTTTTCGATAAAGCGATATCAAAATCGTATGAGAAAAGTCTAAGTGTAACCGCGAAAGTCGCCTTACTCTCTCTAGGCGAAAGATACAAATAAATCACGGCGAGTACTGAAAGTGGTGCATAGATGGGCGCAGAAAGTTCCCGGTGCGGCCTGATCTATGTTTCCTTTGAAGACATTCAGAGACACATCAATGAGTCGCGTTCGCTTTTCCAAGCACATTCTCCTCATTACAGGCCATGGCACGTTGTCGGCAGCGCCATTTTCTCTGCGGGCTCTTGCTAGCTGTTCTCGCCATTGATATCGTCAGAGGTTTTACTCAGAAAAAAAATGACTGAGATTACGATAGCCTAATGTTCCACGAATTCTTTAAGCGGGCAAGTGTTCGGACGTCTGCAAGCCCCTCCTGAACACAACCCTGCCGTGTCCGCTGCGGCCTAAAGGCGAAGATCCTCCAGTGCTCGCTTGTGCGAATGACGAGCTTCGTGATTCGCAGCACTACCGCACCGGCTGCCGCATCACCTCCTGCAACTCTGGAAACATTCAGGCGAGTGAGGAGTCTCACAAAGATTATCGGCTTTCTTGCTCTCAATCATTGAAAAGTTCAAGTGCACTGAAATGTTACAGGCCGGTAAGGCCCAATATTTTTGCGCCATTTACCATCTCTCGTCAATTCCAGTTGCATACTATTCTTGAATATTATATTCATTCCGTGCCTTAATCTTTATTTATCAATTCCAACTGCAATATACTGTTCAGATCGCACAGAATGGTGTGATCAAACAACACGCGTTCCTCCAATGCAACGAGCAGGGAATGGTGCGACAGTAGTAACAAATTCTGCTACAGCGCAGATTCGCCAGCGACATGCAGTAAACATCCAGGTTAGGGTATCTAAGATAGGTTGGTTTTTGTTCACATCTTTTATATATACATATACATATATATATATATATATATATATATATATATATATATATATATATATATATATATATATATCTTTATCGCTTTGCCCAGCATTGAGGTAATGAGTGTAACAAACTTATGTATGTATGTTCGTTGCATTGGTTGCGGTCGGGGTCAAGCAAGGGGGGAAAAGGTAAAATTAAAGAATGTAAAGAAAATTATCATGATGTAACATTATAACAGTGACTACGAAAAGGAGACAGTGAATATGAGGAGACATGCTTCTCTAGTAATGAGTTTCATAACCGAATCACACGATAAGATAGACTAGCACGCCTATAGCGAAGTTATCGAAAAGAAGGAAAAGAAAGCCTAAGAGAGGGACCTCGGAGGTTGGAAGAGTATCGAGTGGGAAATTGGAAAAAGGAAGTGGGTTCAATAGGGGTAAGATTACATACTATTTTGAAGGTTGTAACTAAATCAGTAACTAGCCAACGTTGTTCTATAGAGGGCAAGCCGAGGGTCTGCAAGCTTTGATCCTTCCATACATACATAAGATAGCAGAATACTTCTCAATGAACGATTGATATAAGATTTTTTAGCTGGCTGTTCTGCATGTAGCAGACCGCGGAAAGCCCGCGGACACTGCAAGCCAGGCCTAAAGTGTTTTGACGAAGAGTTAATCGAGGTGCTCATCCCCCCCTCAATTCATTTTCCGCTAAGATATTTAAATCTACATTTCAGAGCGTTAACACTCTAAACGGATGTAAAATGTGGAAGTGCAACCCTGGCTACAACATGCTTGTCAGTTCCGAACTAATTGAATAACGACATGGAGTATCTATCTGTGTGTCAATGGCAGGGGCAGGTAATTTTTCGGCCCCTGCATGTTTGTTTGTATGCTGCATTTAAATAAGTTTCCACTTGTTCACACCACACAGAACGAAAGGCAAATGATATGCATTTTTACATACCGTATTTTCTCTATTAGTGCCCCTCCCTCTATTAGAACCCCCCCCCCTCTAATAGTGCCCCCCTCCCGCAAGGGTATTGAAAAATAGTACCCCTCCCTCTAATCGAACCCCCCCCCCCCAATAGTGCCCCCCCCCTAATCGTCGAAGAGACGTACCTGGAATCTATAATTAAGGTGTGGGATAATCTTCCCAATTAACTGATTGTAAATTCATTCAAAATATACGGTAAAACTCATATTCCAGTGATGATTCCATTGAAGTAGAGCTATGATTCTTAGTTTTTGAGAATAAAATGTTGTTATCAAACTTTTAGTCAAACACATTGAAAAATAGTACCCCTCCCTCTAATAGAACCCCCCTCTAATAGTGCCCCCCTCTCGCAAGGGGATTGAAAAATAGTGCCCCCGGGGGCACTAATAGAGAAAATACGGTATATGAAGTTTATTGTAAAAATAAGCAACCTATTTTATCTACAAGTACCCCGGGATACTATTGTTCAATACAATTGCGAAAGAGGGGCATAATTAGAAGGAGGGATTCTACTTGAGGGAAGGGCAAAACTTTTCAGTGGAATAATCAAGGGGTGCTATTAGAAGGGGTTCTAATAAAGAGAAGAGGTAGTACAAATAGAGAAAATATGGTATACATATGTATGTATGTATGTGTCTATGCAGGTAGCAACGGCCTCGTTCGGTTGGGTTACCGTTGCGGACAACGCCGAGTGCCACCTGAACAGAATGTTTCGTCTCAATGGTGTCGACGCCTTCTATAATTGGGAAGTCTCATGCGTGCCAAGTTAGTGTGCAATTCCATTGGAAAATGCTCGGTGCTTCTCTCCTCGTACACTTGAAAGATTTGCAGTCGTGACTTGCAACAGTACGGATACCCCGAAGTGCGGTGCGAATGCGGAGTGTGTGGACGACCCGAAGGGAGCAAAATGCAGGTGAGTGCATCTCAAAAGGACTTTGGGAAGATCACGAAAAACGTTACTAAGTTTTTCTTTCTTTTTAGTTGCGTAGCCGGCAATAAAGAAATCAACGGCTCGTGCGTGGAAGGCTCCAAGAAAGGACTTGGTAAGAGAAGAGACAGTGTGCACGTGTTGCACATTTGTAATAATGCCCATAAGTCCTAAGAAAGATCGCAAGCTTGTAGTGGGTGTAGCTCAGTGGTAGAGCAACGAACTCATGAGTAGGTGGTCCCGGGTTCGAATCCCGGGGTGTCCAATGATCTTCGCGCCTTTCGATTTAATCTCTTCGTTACACATTCAATAGATGGCCGCCGTACTAAGGTGTCCCTTTTCTGAGGCTAAACCTGAGCTTGCTAGCATGAGGTTAAGAAGGTTATCACCTCGTATTAATCTCCTTATCTTCATGTCAGTTACCTCTCACAATCAGGTTTACCTCATTGTCAGAAAAGAGACACTTTACTATGTACGGCAGAGGAGAGTAAATAAAGAATCTTAATTGTTAGAGGCAAGCAGAAAGACTAAAGGAGTATCCGGCCCACTCTGATTCTCTATTCTCTCTCAAATGGTGAAAAACATTTTCTGAATAATCAGAGTCTAGGATTTTCATCTACCCGAGGAATCTGTAATAGATTAATCAGTGAAGAATAACTAAACGTAATTGTACTAATACAATCGAATGCAAACATACATATATGTATATATATATATATATATATACACAGAAGTAGCGTTATTACATTCCGCGACAGCAGTACACATTTACAGTCAATAACAAAATCTAGTCCTAATATAATGGTTGGCTTCTTCAGACATTGTCTTCGTTCTGGATGGTTCGGGAGACATCGGCGAGGACAACGCGGAGAAGGTGAGTAGTGAATTCCAGAAATAAAGAAGAAAAATAAAACAGAAAATCAGAAAGAAGTTTAAATGGAATCCTCACCAGAAACACTCATTATTTGCACGATTATTAAGTCACTAAAATATAAATCCTTGATTGAAGATGAAGCACTTTGTCAACGAGTTCATCTCTCAATTCGATGTCGGATTCGGTGGCACTCGCTTTGCTCTTGCGACACCTAATGACGGCGAGAGTCAGGTCGGAGACTCATCTATTTTCCACATTACCCGAGGCTCAATCTCTCACTCCCTCTCTCACATTCTCTCTTTCTATCACATTCTCTCTTTCTCACTCCCTCTCTCACATTCTCTCTTTCTATCACATTCTCTCACTCTCTCTCTGTTATAGCTGCTATATCTCATAATGCTTGATAAAACATGCAATAGAGACGTCAATTGTTCAGGCATACTTTCACTTCAAATTAAACGATTTCGTCAACACTACGAAACTGCAGGCTGCCGTCTACAACACAGTGTACTTCTCCGGAGTCAGCTATACACAATTATTCAACCGTCTCTATTGTTTATCGTTTTTTTTTATCGACTTATTAGTTAAGGAGGAGATTTCTTAGTTAGCAGGTACATGAGAAGGTTTGCTTTGCAGGGACGTCGTACCTGCACGTCGTATGTCATTGAACAGGCGTACGACGAATTCTTCGTCAGAACATATCCAGAGGTTAGAGTTATACTATGTAGTAGGCTATTTAGAGCATAATTATGTAGTAGGCAATTAAGAGCATAATTATGTACTAGTAGGCAATTAAGAGCATAATTGGTAGCTCTAGACAAATCGGATAAAAATGTTAGATTCAAATGTATACTCGAGAGTCTTCCTTGTCCCAGTACCCAAACCGACGCAAGATTATGATCGTGCTCACTCACCACGAACCGTCATGTACCGCCCCGGGAGCCGACAGCGTCGAACGCCTCAAGAGTGTCTGCGATGGCCAGCGCAGCAAGGGTGTGGAGAACCTCAATTCCTTAAAGAGGGCTGTCCAGAGACCTTAAAATCTACCGTAATCCCCAAGAAAAGAGCATTTGATAAAAGAGATGCAGGCAGCAAAGTACGGTGGATTTTAAGCTCCATGGAGAGCCTCTTTATGGCTACTCTCAACCAAAACATCTATTTGCGATATCTCAGGAGCGAAGTAATCTAGAAGAAATAGCGGTAAATTATTATTACTACCGGCAACAGTCATATACTATACGAGCCATCGGCACTTACAATTAGCTAAACGTGAAGCAATATTGCCACTTTCAGGTGTCACTCTGTTCGCAATTGGCGTCGGAGAAGAAGTGGAGGAGACGTCTACACTGCAAGCGATTAGCGGAGGCGACAAAAACACATTCCACTATGGCAGCTTCGAGGTGGGCATCTCACTCATTCTGGCGATGTTTTTGGAATTTCCTTTGTATAAACATATCTTCGATCAACGCTCTAATCCAAAAACCGGTAAGCTATTGAAGAATGAATGCTCGTAGTTCCTGAATTGCAGGATCTCGACGACCACAATGTTGTGCTTGATCTCCAGAAGGCTGTCTCTGCCGACTACTCAAGCTAAAAAGCTGTTATCTGTCTGATTCACCTTTGCGAAGGTTTTCAACACCTTTATTTGTGCTGACATTTCAAAAATGTATTCGATGATTCCAATAAATGTTTAAGTGATAGCTTAAGCAGCATACCCAACAAGGCTGCTAAAACTGTAAAAATAAAACATTCCGATTGATGAACACGCACTTGATAAAGTTAATGCAAACATCACGACATTCTTGCCCAAAACATGTCCCTTCAACCCCCTTGCCCCTCTGACTCCAGTCTGGTATGCGTACTTGCTCAACACAATGGAAATTCATATACAGTGCCGTGCAAAATTCTATTAACTTTTAGTTTTTTATTCATAACTTCCTTCAAAGTTAATGATAGTCAATGAAATTTTCAGGGTTGCTTTTTTATGCTGTCAGACTTATAGTCACAGAGAATTGGTTTCACTGATCTACTATAAAGCCAGAAAAAAATCAATAACTCAAATCATCCGGGTTGCACATTTAGGCATGCCGAACCAAATGGGTTATTTCTTTGATATTTGGGTTGATTGTATTGGATTAATGATTTAGTTGCATTCTCGAACATCTCTGCGATAAGTTTTTTGTCTAATCGCTATTTAATCATATGCTGTTATATGCTGCCAGCTTTCAGTTCGCGATCCATGAACTCAGCCAGAGATGCAAAAGGTTCAGAAGCATACAATAGATCATTTACCACTAAGCCTATAGCGATAATGATTTTAAAATATTCAAAACTCATCATTAGACTAATTCAGCTTGTTACTTGAGCTGTGAAAATTAGGTGCTAACTATTTGTTCAAATTTTGAACACCACGGTTAACATTGGTCCGGTGTCCCGACACTTCGTCAAAAGACACGTCGTCAATTGACGTTTCGTCAAAATTTTTGGTTACATTTCGTCAATAGGCATTTCGTCAAAATAACCCATTGGTCCGCACGGCAGACGTGTTAAAAGTGATGTTGTGTTGGGGTCCGTTTTTCAAAAGCGATTTTGCATATCTAAAATAATAGCTAATAGGCTTTTAAATCTTTAGAAGTCCTATTTCATCCCTGACTTCATGAACCCACAAGATGCAGTAGATCGTTTGAATATACCCCTGGCATATTGTTGTACGGTGTATTGACGACTGTCTGTTCTAGACCTATCACAACTTTAAATTAGAAAATTGAGATTAAGACTATTGAGGAACACTGCTGTATCGGTTAAAGTGATTTATGTCTCGATCAAAACATTTTCGAGTTTAGTTTCTTGGCTTTCTATGCCAGGGGTATATTCAAACGATCTACTGCATCTTGTGGGTTCATGAAGTCAGGGATGAAATAGGACTTCTAAAGATTTAAAAGCCTATTAGCTATTATTTTAGATATGCAAAATCGCTTTTGAAAAACGGACCCCAACACAACATCACTTTTAACACGTCTGCCGTGCGGACCAATGTTAACATGCCTAAATGTGCAACCCGGATGATTTGAGTTATTGATTTTTTTCTGGCTTTATAGTAGATCAGTGAAACCAATACTCTGTGACTATAACAGTATAAAAAAGCAACCCTGAAAATTTCATTGACTTACATTAACTTTGACGGAAGTTATGAATGAGAAACTAAAAGTTAATAGAATTTTGCACGGCACTGTATTTCTCGCGGAAAAAGATGATAATCAATCTCCACCAAAGTAAACAATAAGAGCAGTGGAAAGTATTAAGAGGTAAAATATCAAACTTTTAGACCTAGGTGAATCCTGGGCAAATATTGAGAGTGATTCGTGCAGCTGGATATCTACAACCGAAGCAGAAAAGAGGTTGTGCATACTTTGCAGTCTAAATAGCAGCAAGGATATCCTTGTTGCTATCTCAACTGCATTCGGAATCTGCATATCACAATGAATATGCAGAGTGTTAAATGGGAATCATAAAACAGAAACGAACAGCTATGGTGGCGAAAATATGTGTATTATTTGGAACTACTACATAAAAAGATAGTTTGCATGCTGAACTATATGTATACTTAGCAAGAGGGTCACCAGGGCAAGACAGATATGAAAGCAGTGAATGGGCGACGAGAAAGCGAACAGAGATAAAGGGAGAGAGGAATGGAAACATTGAGAGAATGATAGAGAGCAAGAGATTCAATGAGAGAACGAGAGAAAAGAAGAGAGAGAGAGAGAGAGAGAGAGAGAGAGAGAGAGTCAAGTCATTATCGCGGATATCAGCCGCTCTAAATCATTGGATCGAACAGACAGTTCCTAAGTAAGCAGCGCTGATGCACTCGCCCTGAAAGAAGATGGAGATTATTAGCTATTTTTTTTATTACGTCTCTAATAAACCAACAAGACTAGAGCAAGAGAGGTTGAGAGAGAGAGACCAAGAAGTAGCGTTACTCATGTTTCTGTTAGGCTTATACAATGGAAGCCTGAGAAGGTGGCAGAAATAGTGGGAGTTGCGAGCAGGGATGTCCAAGGCGGGCCGAGCCCGGGCCGGGCCCGGGCCGGGCCCTGGGCCCGGCCCGGCCCGTTGCAAAATTGGCAGGCCCGGGCCCATATTTTGAAGGTAGGGCCCGGCCCGCTTACCACCCGGGCCCGGCCCGGCCCGGCCCGCTTACCCATGAGGCCCGGCCCGGCCCGGCCCGCATTTAGAAAAATGGGCCCGGGCCCGGCCCGGGCTGGACCCGGGCCTTACCAGGATGCTATCTGAGCACGAAAAACTGCTGCGCTGCCTTGGATTAATGTGATTTTTCTTTTTGCTATTCAAATTGTTGTCTTACAACAATGAATTTAGAATGGAGGACCTAATGGCAGAGTGTAATTGAACTATTCTACAGTTCTCCGACGTGGCAAACACCGCCGAACTTGTATTTTAGTCATGCAATATTTATTTACATGCAAATTTTAGTTAATAAACATATAATATGTTAAAAATATCACCCCCAAATGACCGAGAATATTCTATTATGTTTTCTCTATCACATGAAAGCAGGCCCGGGCCGGGCCCGGGCCCGGCCCGGCCCGGCCCGCAAGGATAGTGGGCCCGGCCCGGCCCGGCCCGCGTGGAAATTTACGGGCCCGGGCCCGGCCCGCCTTAATATTTTTATCCTGGGCCCGGCCCGGGCCGGGCCCGCAGTTGGAAGGGCCCGGCCCCGCCCGGCCCGCAAGGGTAGCGGGCCCGGCCCGGCCCGGCCCGCAAGGAGGGCGGTCCGGGCCCGGGCGGCCCGGGCCTTGTTTTGGACATCCCTGGTTGCGAGAACTCAGAACCGACAGAGTGGGATAGGTGGAGAGACGAGAAAGAACATAGGGAAGTTCTTTTTGTGTTCAAAAGAAGTTCAACATAGTAGTACTATTGTAACAATTCTTCGCTTAACTGTTCTAAACTCACTCTTGGCTGTACTTTCGCCTTCAAAATGTCACAATTGTTTGACTTGATTGTCCAAGACTCCTTTGCCTTTGTCAATGCCCAATGACATTTTTCTTCCATTCCAATTTTGCCGAGATGGATTTTCTTCAACTTAACTTGCCATCACGAATATTGATTGATTTTTCTCGTAAGTGTTTTTAAAGTTGCATCACCTTGCACATGGACATGTCGATGTCTCCATTCTCCTTGACCTCCTGATGAGTGATATTACTAGTGGTTCTATCAACAACTGTTCAGGCTGTAGATGTGCTTCAATGAGCAAAACCCATTGGGTATTGAACCATTGGGCGCAAAACCACTGGGTGGAAAAAAAACCACAAACTTTCGC
>CALZFC010000356.1:817500-885000 GCA_945643635.1 Allodiplogaster sudhausi
AAGGAGAAGAAGCTGGAGAAGGCAAAGGAGAAGTTGGAGAGAGCGGAGGAGAGGAAGGAGAGCGAGGGCGCGCTCGCAAGACGCGCCGCAGTCAAGGAGCTCGAGGTTAGGGGAATCCGACCCTCCCGCCACCTAACAATAAGGGAAATACTCCCCCATCCCAGGGGAACAGGAAATGAGAGAGAGAGCTTCTTTAATTAGAAAAGCAAATTTCTCCTTTAAATAGATAATGTTTAGCAACAAAAAAGGTGCTTATTTTGCCTTCAATATAATAGATATGTTGTCTCGAGAGAGACAAATTGCGTACTATTTTACTACTAATTTGTCCGTTGCGCAACTCTCAAAGAACAGATTGATTTGTGCTTTCCAGCAGCCCGAGACGGTGGAGATGAGCATGATGTCTCTGTACTTCGTGTTGAAGGGCATGCTGGCGTCGGGTGTGGTGCAGAGGCGGTCGAAGGCGGCGATTTCGAGCAGTTCGAGCAGTTCGACGGCGGCGGCCACAAGCAGCAGTTCGAGCCACGTGACGTCATCGGCATCAGTACCACCAGCACATCCGCAGTGGTAGTTCAGACAAGCAGCCACTCAGCAGCGTCATCGAGCGCCGCGAGCCATGCTGCAGCAGTCGCATCTCAACGGCCGCAACGGAACCGACGACCACCTCAGCGACTGAATCCCAACCCCTCTCTCAAAAGTTCCCAGTGACTCTATTTTTGTCCCCATTGATGTTTTTGTGTTGTTTTGTAAGATTGAATAGTTTTGCCCTGATATGATAATAGCGTGGCCATGGCGAGCAGAAGACAGACCTAAGTTCGCCTACTGGCTGGCCCCGCACCCTACTGTAAACCTAAGCCCCGCTACCGTACTCCAATTTACGTCCCACACTATAGTCATCCTGACTCCTTCCTTCAGTTGACTCCCGTCTGCCCCGCTCCCCGCCTGCCGACTATAAGATGCAGCTATGCTTCGCCCTTTTCATGTTCGCTTTCTTTTTCTCTCTCCTTTACTCTCTCTCTCTCTCGTTCTATCTCTCTCTCCCTCTCCTTCTCTTCCTCTCTCTCTCCTTTTCTCTCTCTCTCTCTCATTCCCTCTCTCCCCCTCTCTTTCTCCTTCTCTTTCTCTCTCTCCTTTACTCTCTCTCTCTCATTCTCTCTCTCCCTCTCCTTCTCTTTCTCTTTCTCTCTCTCTCTCTCTCTCTCTCTCTCTACCGTCGTTTCGCATTCTCTAAACTGCTATCTCTCAGAATCTCTGTGCCTCACTATTTTTATACATATTTCCCTCTCTCTCTCTCTCTCTCTCTCTCTCTTCTCTTAACTGTCATTCATCACTCCCCTTTCCTCCTTTTGACCCTTTCTGGCCCTGCGATCCAATTGCTCAGCATCTTTTTATTTAGAGATGTTAACCAGAGATGTTAATTTCTGTTTTATCAATTCCATTTTGTCGCTCATAATCATTCTAATTCATTGGTAATGCTCGACCGAAATATTATCACATCATTCTGAGTCGCCCGTTCAATTATGAACAAAAATAAAATATAGTATTTTTCAATGTAATATAATATTGCGGAGCGTGGTCACACAAAATGCAGCGACTATAAATATTTAAATGCCGTTGACAGCAGTGATATTGAAGATATGTATATGTATATGTATGTGCAGCAACTATCGAGGCTAAAAAAAACTCGAGAGAGAGAGAGAGAGAGAGAGAGAGAAGGAAATATAACAAAAAAAGCACTTCATTTGAAAGCTCCTTCTGCTGCAAAAACTCATGGTCAGACAGAATTTTAAGCGGTTTGTTTCCTTTCTCGGTGTCTCTTCTATGCGTATGTTAGAAGTCGTCAGTTTAAATGCACATAATACCTACATGGTGTTCAAGGTCCATTGATATCTCATGTAAAATCGTAGACCGGAAGGTCCAAGAATCCATGAAGTCGCTACACGACACGCCAACAAACTCCACCGAACTGCACTGCACTACTTTCGATAGCCCGGAACCCCGGGCGTCTGGAAGAGCTGGGTTGCCCGAGCACACGATGCCATGTAGTGCCGTGACGTGCATTCTAATCCCTGAGTGGCGTTTTCTTTTCTTATTTAAATAAATTGTTTCGAGCGATAGAAAAGATTAACTTCCAGGCAACAAGAATCCTAGAGGAAAAAAAACAAATGTTAATGTGGCCGTCTAACTGATTTCATGAAATGGTAACAAAATATCTAAATGCAAAGTATAAAAGGAGGTCTTTTTTCCACATGTTCTTAACAGTCTCATGCTGTCTGCGCTCTCCTCTTCAACTTCACTCTGTCGTCTCAATCTCTTGATATGAGGCGGGCATGCTGCCTATCTCATGATAGGAGTATCAAGGAATATTATTTCGCAGCCTTTCGTTCTTTGCTCCAATTTTTTTTTTTGACGAGTCACGGAAATAAATAGTAAAAAATAACGCATGAATATGAACGCAAGTGCATATGTATATAGCGGCTGAAGCAAAGAAAAACACTCGGACACGTGAAACAAAAAGAACGAGAGGGAAAGAAAATGAGACAGCGTTTGAGAAAGAGAATGAGATAGAGAGATATGTAGATAAAGGAGAATGAGGAAACAAAAAAAAATTAATAACCCTCTATAATTTCTTTTGCTTGCGGACACTGTAGATCACCAACGCTGAGCCATTTATTGGAACGAGAAAAAAGGAGAAGGGAGGGGAAAGCGGCCGGCTCAAGTGGGGAGGAGGGACTTTGAAGCTCGAAGTCCGTCGCTCGAGCTTTATCAACTCGACAGTACTGACGAGAGCCTTCGCGATTCACGGGCCTGAATATAATAAGTAATACAATAATATATGAATATAATAATATATGAATATAATGAATATAATAATATATGAATATAATAATATACCATTATAATAATACATATATGAATATAATGAATATAATAATATATGAATATAATAATATATTAATATAATGAATATATGAATATATTTTTATTTTAACAAAAATAAGTGCTACAATCTGGAAAGCTCAAAGCGCTCTATTCTATAAAAACATCGCAATTTGTCTTTGTTCATCAGCGACTGCTTCGAAGTCTTCTCCGACCAGACAGTCGTCTTGCTCGCCTTGCTCTTCTCGCTCTCCTTCAATAATTTTAATTCTCTTTTGACTGGTAAAAAAACTATCAATCCTGAGAGCTAATATCCTGATGACTCATTAATTCTAATAGAGGTCGTTAAATAAATTGAGAAGTTGAAGAGAGAGAAAATACCTTCTTTATCTCTACTGTCTTCTCGGTCTTCGTCATGGATATCTGGCTCTTATCACGCGCCTTCAACAACTCGCTCTTCTCTCCACTTTCCTTTCTCTCACACGTCTTCTCCTCATCCTTGGTCTCTCCTTCTTCCTTTCTCTCACACGTCATCTCATTCTTGGTCTCGCCTTCTTCCTTTCTCTCACATGTCCTTTCATTCTTGGTCTCTCCATATTCTTTTCTCTCACATGTCTCCTCCTCCTCCTTGCTCCTTCCAGTCACTGATTTCTTCTTTGACGAACTCTGCGGTCCGTCCTTCTTCTCGGTACCTTCCTCCTCTCCCTTCTCCACGTTTTTCTCCGCCTTTTCAATCGCCGTCTCCACTTTTTCCGCTTTCTTCTTCTCCTCCTCGCTCTTCTTTCCTTGCATTTCAGCAACCTTTTTTCCATCGCTCGGCTTAGCCTGTAAGAGGAGAATAGTTTTTTTTCTTGCTTCGCTAACGTGTCAATATTGCATTTTAGTTAGAATATGTTATCTTACTTACTTAACCCTAAACCTTAAGTTCTTTCTTTACTCAGCCCTAAACCATAAATTCTTATCCAGTTCAGCCCCTTCTCCGCTCACCTGGCTCTTCTTGACTCCGCGTCGGGGAGACGGGGTCTCCTTCGCCTCAACCGTCCAATCGTCCTGAATTAATTTTTTTTTCCCGCCAAAATGCTGTTTGAAATTAAATAAACATAAAAGCGTTGATTATCTGACGAACATCTTCGTTGGTATGATCCGCCTTGATGACGGAGAAGGCCTTTGCGACGGCAGACCCTCGGGCACTGGGCCGTTCTTCACAGGCACGCCTGTTCACGAAACAAATCATTTATAACTATAGGGCTCGTCTGTGTAACAAGAAGAATACCAAAATCGAATATTTATTTTTTGCATATGGTCAATAGTGCGCAGACGAATTTAAGCTCGATATTATTTCTTTAATGAATATACGGAGTTCCGTATCAGTTCACAAATCACTGGGAAGATATGTGTTTGTTATTGATAAAATATTTGCAAAAAATACGTGATTTGACAAGAATCCTCCGTTGAGAATCATTCTCGATTCGTTATACCTTTTTTTTCGCTATGACGGAGTTCATTGCGGAGTTTGTCGGCTGAGCCGCGCCGCCTGGATCTCGCTTCTTAAATCTATGTCAAGCAATCGATGTTACTCTTGTATTTTTATTCACAGTTATTTAATTTTTTTTTTGTAATTTGAATTTAAAAAGGTTTAAAAACAATGAAGACTTACATTTTGGAGCAAACGAAGAGCAGTAGGAGAAGATGGGCAGAGGAGAAAAGTAGCCAGATGGGAAACATGGGATGTGGAGAGGGATCAGAGAAAGGGAGAGAGCGATCAGAGGGTCGACCACTCGAGGCAGCTACAACATATGAAGATGGCGATAAAAGATGCGGAAGACAGCTTTCGCTATTTCCTTATTAACGACATTTGACTTTTTAACCTTTTTGAACGTTGTAGTTCTTTAGAAGCAATTTATTCTTGTGTACTTACTGCTCTAACCCTATATTAAAAATCTAGTATGTGTGAAGTCTCATGTATTCCCATTGCGTATTTGTTTTCAAAATATCAAAACATTATGGAGGTAGGAGAGAATGAGAGAGAGAGAGAGAGCGAGAGGGGAGATGATGAAAGATAGTTAGAGAAAAATTCAGAAAAAAGAAGCTCAAATGCGACAAATCGCACGTTTGCGAGTTGTTCTACACAGAGAAAAGTGACTTTTCGTGAATATTCCCCTTTTCTATCGATGTTGCAACTTCCCTTTGCCTTTCCCTCTCATTTCGCTCGTCAACTCACCTGCCAGATGGCTGGTCTTCCATTCGCTCCCAGCTCCGCTCGACTTCGTTTCCCCTAACGTTCACTTTTATTTTATTACTCGCGTGCTCTCCCAATTCAGAACAATATTGTGTATTACTTTTTGCGCAACATGTTCTTCCCCTCCACGACTTCCCAACGTAAGTCGTTCTGTAAAACAAATAATAATAATGATAAAGGAAGGAACATTTGAGCAAAAAGCAATAAAACTTCCAATTTCAATGTTTTCCACTCCGTCATCGACAACTCTTCTCAGCGCGCTCGCGGTTCTCGTCTCTCGCAAGCTTTGCCGGAATATTATTCATATATTTTCCCAGCGATCAGCATTGGCGGAGGCAGCCAAACCGATTAAATGATCGCATTTTCGCTCAACCTCTTTCTCCTTCTCTCTCCTTCTCTCACCCTCTTTCTATTTTTCTCTCACTCTCTTTCTCCTTCTCTCTGCTTCTCTCACCCTCTTTCTCCTTCTCTCTCCTTCTCTCACCCTCTTTCTCTTTTTCTCTCACCCTCTTTCTCCTTCTCTCTCCTTCTCTCACCCTCTTTCTCCTTCTCTCTCCTTCTCTCACCCTCTTTCTCCTTCTCTCTCCTTCTCTCACTCTGTTTCTCCTTCTAATTCGTTTGCTCGCTCTCTACTCATTCTGTCTTTCGTTCTCTAAACTCATTTTCATCTATCTTAAACTCTTTATCCTTCTCTCCCTCGTACATTCTCTCGCCCTCTTTCCCATTCTCTCTCCGTGCCTCTCACTCTCTTTCTCCTCTCCCTCTCTCTCTCTATCCCCAACTGTCCCTCGTGACAGTCTGATTCTTGCCCACCGCTTCTCCGCTTCCTCTCCACCTCCATGAGTCCTACCGCGATCCGCTCGAGTTATGGTACGATTCGCCCCGAAATGCCTGCCGCGTCAAATCGACGCCAGCGGAATTAGAGCACGCCTACAGTATCCCGTCACTTTAACTGATATAAAACACGGATTGTCCTTACCAAAGTATCCGTTACCTTTAACGGTTAAAATGTACGAATTTATTCGAACTACACATCCTTTACTGCTAACGGATATTATTCGTTTCGGCTGTCTCGCCGTGTACTTTCTTGCTGCTAACAATAAAACGTTGTCTCAGTGTATTTCTGCGACTACAAGAGGATGAAATGAAATTTTTTTTATTTCCCTTCTAATTCAGAATCGAACTAGCAACCGCAGACTCACAGAGAGCCTTCATATAGAATTGGGCGAAATCGTAAAGAGAAAAGAGGTCATCATGAGTCAGAACATATCCAACAAAGAAGCGAAGAAGTATATGCAAGAAGAACATCACTTTTTAAGAAGAAGCAAATTCACATGTCTTCAAAAAAGGTAAGCTTTGGATTCAGGCAAAAAAAAAGAAATGTAAGAAAACAAATGACAAATACAACTTTCAATCATTCATTCTAAAAGTGACTTTTCTTCTCGCGGGCTTCTCATGAGTACCGTACCCCTGCTCCTGGGAGACGCTCCCCTTCTCATGAGAAACCCTCTCCATTTGTGCCATATTGATTCTCTTCACAGATCACCTGAAATAAAAAAAATTTTAAAATATAATTTCGGTGTTACCATTTACATATTGTAAAATAGACTGGAACATTCCTACAATTTTCAAATTTTTTTTTTTTATTTTAAAATTAAAACAGAACGAACTTACTTTTTCTATGCAAGGTCCAGACTGCGTGCGCGAGCGATTCAACTGACTTGGATTGACATTATCCGATCCGCCAACTAAAGAAATATAGTCAAATAATACAAATATATTCTAATTTTCTAAAGATTTGTTTTTTTAGTCGAAGAAATTGTTTAAAGAATAATAATAATAATAATAATAATAATAATAATAATAATAATAATAATAATAATAATATTTAAAAAAAAAAATAATAATAATGAATAATAATTATTATTATCATTACTATAAAAATGCCAGCACGGCTCACATCAGCGTACTTGCAGACGCGGCCATTCGTGTACGCAAATCATACAAAAATTACGATTCAGACACTTTTATATAAAAACAAGGAAAAGGAATATTTCAGCTTCATATATAATAAAGTATTTGAGTAACACCATAAATGTCATCCCCTCTGACCTCTCTTCTTGTCTTCCAATTCCTGTCGACGTTTAGCGATTTTTAATTCTTTTCGAAGTCCCTCGATCGATTCGTCCAGATTCCAGCTGAAATCAGAGCAAGAAATGCTCTTCCTCTGTTCATGGAATATAGAATTGAAATTCTTAGCCTATCATTCTCTAATCACTTTCTCCCTATCTCGCTTCCTCTTTCTAACAGTCATTTTCTCTTGCTCTCTCTTTATTTGTCATTCCCCTCCCTCACCAATACCATCTCCTTCTGTCCATTTTCCTTTCTAGTCATCTCTAGGCTCTCTCTCATTCTCTCGATCTCTCTCTTTTCTTTCTCTCATTCTCTCGCTCTTCCTCTCTTACTATCTCTCTCCCTCTCTTTCTCTCGCTCTCTCTTACTCTCTCACATTCTATCTCTCATTCTTTCTCTCCCGACTTTGTTAACCTTTCCATTAGCGCCTCGCCGATTGTGTCCATGACTTCCATACGCCGTTCGATCTTCTCCTTGAGAATTTGTTCGAGTTGTCGTACCGAATTGAAGATCCCCACCGTCGACGCAACCGGCTAGGAAATATACAGATAATGATTGGAAATTTATTAAGAGAGCATGTCCGTAAGCTTCGAGCGCAGCCTGCCCCGGGAAAATTGTTTTCGAATTCATTAACGGAAAATAATTTGCTTATACAACTCGACCCGCTCTTTTTAATGAGACTAATTTCGTCATCATCCGATTTTTTCCCTTCGGGATACACTACCGTAACCCTGAAAATTCATTGAGCCATAAATCCGTTCAAAATCTGTTTTGAGAAACGATGTACATATCATTCAATAGCATTTCGAAAGCGAAATTCTTGTGCGAAAGGACAGTGACGCTACTTTACCTACTCTTATGACTTATAACAAAACATTATAGACTTAAAACTTTATTGAAAAGGGTTCATCATGTAGCAAATTTCACGCTCTTCCTAATGATGTATGTTTTGAAATGCTGAAATGTATGTAAAGTAGTTTTTTAAGCGTTCTAATAGTACAGAACGAAATTTTCCATAGAAATATAAATATTTCAATAAAAGAATGTATGTTGCATTTGAAGATCTCTGTGAGAGCTCTTAGATGAAATGCTAACGATTTTGTAATATTAACATTGAGCGTAGTTATGGATCGATGAATGCGCTTGAACGGTGCCTCGGCGGCCGAAAATGTGCCATTTTGACCGACTCGCGCGCATTGCTCGCGTCATAGAAAAAATTGGTACGCTCGGATTTTTCTTGAATGGTGATTATTTGATAGCAAATTTCACTAATTTCGGTACTCGCCATAGCCCAATCCGTATTTTTGCCAAGAAATTTTTATTTGTATTTTAATTTGTATCTACCTTCCTTTGCGGGATTCAAAGCCCATACCAAACCTCCGGTTTCCCAACAGCTGTCGACAGTGGTCTTTATTGCCTGGCCAAAGTTACACACAGATTTCCTCTCAATCGGAAGCTGTTCCCTTTCCCCGATTCAGTGTCTTTGGCTACCGTACCACTTGGTCGTCGTCTCCGCAGTCTGTCGTGGAAGTGGCGGCATCAGCTAACGCCGTGCCGAGAACGGTGACTCTCTTGGCCGTTGGTTTTGGAAGCGGAGAAGCAGAAGGCGCATCCGCAACCTTTTTCTGCTCACGTCGCCTCATCTGCTCTTCCAGACTGCATCTCTGGAGAGAGAGAGAGGAGAGACAGAGACAGAGAGAGAGAGAGAGAGAGAGAGAGAGAGAAGAGAATAAGAGAGCAAGAGAGAGAGAGAGAGAGAGAAAGAGAATAAGAGAGCAAGAGAGAGAGAGAGAGAGAGAGAGGAGAATAAGAGAGCAAGAGAGAGAGAGAGAGAGAGAGAGGAGAATAAGAGAGCAAGAGAGAGAGAGACAGAGAGAGACAGAGAGAGAGAGAGAGAGAGAGAGAGAGAGAGAGAGAGAAGAGAGATAAGAGAATAAGAGAGCGAGAGAGAGATAGAGAGAAGAGAATAAGAGAGCAAGAGAGAGAGAGAAGACAAGACCAAACAAAACGAAGCTTCGAACCCTGTTCTTCTCTTCGGAAGCGCGTTCTTCCGCCTTCTGCAGAACGTTTTGTGATATCGCCAGTTCTTCGACGAGGCGCAAAGGCTTCAAAACTACTTATTATTAGCACTTTTTGAGAGAGGGGAGGGGTAAATTGCAATTCATATTGCGAAGACGCCATGAAAGAAAGCGCCACCTTTGCAGTCTTGGCCGCGACGCGACCGTAACGCATCTCGGCCGCGACGCAACCGCAACGCGTCTCGGTCGCGATGCAACCGCAACACGTCTCCAGGCTCTTCTCAGCAAGCGCAAGGCGTACTCGTATGTCGCGTAGCTGGGACTATAAATTCACTTTTATTGTTTATCCCATGACTATCATAATTGTTACGGCAGAACACTCTTTGCTATAAGGCATAGGTCAGGATTTAAATAACGGAGTGTTCCATGGCGAGGGGGGAGAAAACAGAAACTGAAGAAGGAGAGAGGTAGAGAAAAAGAGAAAGAGAGAGAGAGAGAGAGAGAGAGAGAGAGAGAGAGTAAGTGAGAGAGAGAGAGAAATAGCGAGAGATTGATAGAAAGAGAGAGAGAGAGAGAGAGAGAGAGAGAGTAAGTGAGAGAGAGAGAGAAATAGCGAGAGATTGATAGAAAGAGAGAGAGAAAGAGAGAGAGAGAGAGTGAGTAATTGAGAGAGAGAGAAGAGAATAAGAGAGCAAGAGAGAGAGAGAGAGAGAGAGAGACAGAGAGAGACAGAGAGAGAGAGAGAAGAGAGAGAAGAGAATAAGAGAGCAAGAGAGAGAGAGACAGAGAGAGACAGAGAGAGAGAGAGACAGAGAGAGAGAGAGAGACAGAGAGAGAGAGAGAGACAGACAGAGAGAGAGATAGAGAGAGAGAGATAGAGAGAGAGAGAGAGAGAAGACAAGACCAAACAAAACGAAGCTTCGAACGCTGTTCTTCTCTTCGGAAGCGCGTTCTTCCGCCTTCTGCAGAACGTTTTGTGATATCGCCAGTTCTTCGACGAGGCGCAAAGGCTTCAAAACTACTTATTATTAGCACTTTTTGAGAGGGGGAGGGGTAAATTGCAATTCATATTGCGAAGACGCCATGAAAGAAAGCGCCACCTTTGCGGTCTTGGCCGCGACGCGACCGTAACGCATCTCGGCCGCGACGCAACCGCAACGCGTCTCGGTCGCGACGCAACCACAACACGTCTCCAGGCTCTTCTCAGCAGTCGCAAGGCGTACTCGTATGTCGCGTAGCTGGGACTATAAATTCACTTTTATTGTTTATCCCATGACTATCATAATTGTTACGGCAGACACTCTTTGCTATAAGGCATAGGTCAGGATTTAAATAACGGAGTGTTCCATGGCGAAGGGGGAGAAAACAGAAACTGAAGAAGGAGAGAGGTAGAGAGAAAGAGAGAGAGAAAGAGAGAGAGAGAGAGAGAGAGAGAGAGAGAGAGAGAGAGTAAGTGAGAGAGAGATAAATAGCGAGAGATGGATAGAAAGAGGGAGAGAAAGAGAGAGAGAGAGTGAGTAATTGAGAGAGAGAGAGGGAGAGATAGAGAGAGAGAACGGAGAAGAGAAAAAGCGAGCTAACCATGACACTCTCAAGTGACACAGGCTCGTTCTGCTGCTTCGCTTCGCCAGTTGTCTTAGAATTCTCCTACAAAAGATGATGGAGTAAAACAATGACAAATGGTAACTTAAGGAGAAAATGGTAAGTAAATACATACATGTGCATATGTATATAATAACGAGAAGGATAAGATTTGCAATCCTTAAGTTACCTTAGAGTACCAGACGTGCGTCAACTTTGGGAGCCCTGTTAATACTGATGAAGGAGACGGTAATGGAGATGGCTCCATGAGGATGGCCGTTGGTTTCTCGAGAGCATTCAGCGGAGAGGACATGTGTTGAGAATGAACCAAATCGATGCGAATGTCAAATGTTGTAGCGCAATCAGCATCTGCTGCGTAAGTCGCAGATAATAGCTAATTAAATCCTCCTGCTAATTGTTCCAGATCAGCGGATCGTGCTGACCATGAGTTCACGGGACGTGAATAGGAATAACATGATCAATTAGAGAGAGAGAGATAGAGAGAGAGAGAGAGAAAAATTAAGAATGTAAAGCATTTCCTAATTATGTACTGAAACGCAGCACCGATCCGGGCTGGTTTGTTTTTCCCTCCCTTGAGCCAACCTCAACGGGTATGCATCTGAGCATTTTTCTTTCTAGTCTACGCCACTTTTATTTCTTATAAAATACATCTGAACAGAATTGCAGGAAGATAATAAGATAAATTAAAAATAAAATCAATATATATATACCGTATTTTCTGTATTAGTGCCCCCGGGGGTACTATTTATCAATGCCCCTTGCGAGAAGGGGGCAGTACTAGGGGGGGAGGGGCTCTATTAGAGGGAGGGGTACTGGTTTTCAATGTGACTGACTAAAAGTTTGCTAACAACATTCTTTAAAAAAAGAGATTTATTGCTTACAATCAGCCTCAATTTATTCATCACTGGAATATCCGTTTTGCCGAAGATTTTGAATGAATTTGCAATAAGTTCATGGGGAAGAGCATCCCATGCCTCCAGGATCCATTCGAGGAATGTCTCGAGCTGAGGTATTAGACTATTAGGGGGGCATTATTGGAGGGGGGCGGGAGACAGAGAGAGAGAGAGTGAGAGAGAGAGAGAAAGAGAGAGAGAGAGAGAGAGAGAGAGAGAGAGAGAGAGAGAAGCCTCGTCAGCAGACCAATCGCGACCAATCATGGCCAAACAACAAGTCCTATGATGACATAAGCTGTTGTGTATTGGAATTATTAATGAATAATCCGCGACTAAAGTACGAAAGGATATAACAAAGAAAAAAGGGAGATTTCCTAACCAAAATGGTCCTTTTTTCCCGTTATTTACAACATTTTAGGAAGTCTTAAACAACTAAAGCTGAGCGCATCATGATGAGCCGAGCGTGTAGTACCGATAAAAGATAACTGGTGAGTTTCATTTTTTATGTTGCAGTGTTGTATATTTCATTCCTAGTTCACTTTGACACGAAAACTTTTCGCACTAATTTAATCGAAATATTATTTCTTTGCTTAGTTGTTTAGACAATTATCTATTTTTATTTTATTTTTCATGTATAAGTATCACAAGAGTTAAAAGTAATTTACTTATCTTAGACTGGTCCGTGTTCATTTTCTTCTGGTTGGCGGCCGCTTGTGTTGTTTGTGTTTTCTCTCTTTAATTTATTGTCCGCTACAAACTTGAGTAGAGTAGGTTTTCGAAGCAGGCATCCCTAATGATGCTGAAATTATTCTGTTCCGGATTCACGCGCTTTGTTATAGAAGTTGAGGAGGTTTATGAATTTGAAAACTTGACGAGATTTTCACGAAATGGCCTGAATGGGTGCGGAAGATCAGCAGCTATCCAAGAAGGAGAGGAGCGAAGTTGCGAGGGCAGCTTCTATCAGGGCAAAAGCTGCTGAAGCTGAAAGGTTGTTTATATATTGTGTGTTTGTTATCTTTACCTGTATACCAGTTGTTATTGTATTTCCTTAGTGGTATTGAGAATTTTAGGTACTATTGTACCCAGAGGTTGAAATTTTTTTTTCAAAAAAATTTTTTTGCTCAAATTCACCCCCAATTAGGTTTTCGGTACGAGAAATACGAATATCATACCTATTTCTTTTCATTATGTCATTTTCACATTAACTTTGGTAAGTTTAGGGACGTAGAATGCATGTTTTGCACAGGGAATAAAAGCCTTGCCGGAAGGTATTCCAAAACAGGGTACGCTAGGCCAAAAAATGAAGTCGAAAAATAGGCTAGCGTAGTAAAAAATCTAATTTTGTTCAAATATGCGTTGATCGAAACGCGCCAGCGATCAGTTATGAGTTTGCCAGATTGTACGACAGCATTCCTGCATAGAGTGTAAAGCGGCGAAGGATGGACAGCAAAAAAAGGAGCTCGTCGGCGTTTACCCTAGTCTGTGAGTATACTTCCAGGGGGTTGTTTTTGTCAACCAATATATCAAATTGTAGAGAAAATTCGGGGAGGCAGATTGCACCATTTTGATACCCGAAATAACCACTTTTTCAAAGCCTAAAAAATCAAACATGATTCGAATTACGCGGCAAAATAATTTCATACTTTCAAAGCAAAATTAATGAGTTTATATTGATTTTTCCAGATAACAATATGGTGCAATCTCTACAATTTGATGTATTGGATGACTGAAACAACGCCCTAGAAGTATGCTCACAGACTAGGTAAACGGCGACGAGCTAAATATTGGATTTAAAAATATTTTTCAAAGTGCATCACAGACAAAATTAGTTGAGGAAACTATTTTCTCCGTAGTCTCTGATTACTTTTAGAACCCAAACACTAATCTCGTTGACATTTTGTTTAAAAATTGTGTTGGGTGCGTTAGGTGACCTTGTTTTGCGCCTCCCGAGGCACTTCCACGTACTTTGCGACGGTGATTAAGTGAAGCCTGGGGATGAAATGAATATGATATTCGTATTCCCCGAGCCGAAAAAACCCCTATGGTGAATTTCAGCGAAAAAAATTTTCGAACATTTTTTTTTTCAAACCTGGGGTATGAATAGTACAATAGTACCGAATTTTTTAAAATAGTAGCTGCAGTGGTGAAATAGGTCTGACCCACGACAGCGTACTATTAAAAATACAGTTTTTCATTTTGTAACCCCCGAGTTGGCCGTTTGATCATTTGTAGCCCCCCGGCCCATGTCCAGAGACTGGCGCTATTTCAGCACTGGTTATGAGTGGCTGTTGAAAGTGGGCACAGTTCGACTTTTTAAAATACGTCTACGCCAATTATATCATCTTTTCCTTTATTATTTCTAATGTATCTTTTATCTAGTGGTACCTTATTAGTTTTTGACCTATATTTCGGAAAAAAAGGTTTTTTTTTTTGGGAGACACAAGTTCAATTTTTTAGGAAATAAAATCTTTTTAATAATTATAAAAAAAAATTGAAGAAAAATACAATGTTTGCAGGAAATCCGAATCACTGATCGGTGGTGGTTTCGGAGGAGCGGTGTGCTCAGAGAACATGCCCAAGGCGAAGAAGATTGTCTTCGCGTCAGAGGACGAAGAGGAAGAAGAGAAAGAAAAAGAGAAGGAGAAGGCATCAGGCAGCGAAAGTAAAGGAGAGGAAGACGATAGAGAAGAGAAGAAGAGACCCAAGCTGTTCGAAGAGGACGAAGATGGAGAGGAGGAGGAGGGAGGAGGAGAAGAGGAGATTCTCATCAGGAACAGGCACAGTGGAGTCAAGGGTGAGATATGTAGTTATTATAAAAATAGTATATGTAATTTATATGTAAAAAAACGAATTCGTGATTAATAATTTTAATTGAATTTTCACTTCGAGAAATGTTCCTTTTTTGAACAGTTTTATTGATATTATATCTGGACAGTGCATTGGGTTTTTTTTAACTGTTCTGATTTAATTTTAAAAAAAATGTAAAAATAAAATTAAGTAGCAATACTTCTTTTTTTAATTTGAATTATTAAAAAAAATCTTGAACTTTTTACGGCGATTGTGGAGAAGACAGGACAAGTTGTCTTTGTGTAGCTGGTTCCATTTTGCTATACGAAATTTTAGTTGATTCATGCAATTCAGATGTTGAGAGATAGTAGCCTGAGTGAGAGAGAGAGGATAGAGAGAGAAATGATTAGACATAGATTATCATGTAATCTTTTTGTAATCTCGTTTATCATTTAGGCGCTGAACTTATGAAGAGAGAAGCTCGCTTCGGTAATGACGAGAGATTCCGAATAGGAGCATCATTGCTGGAAGAGGGAGAAGAGGAGGAGGAGGGAGAAGAAGAAGACGAGGGAGACTTGGAAGCGGAGAAGAGGTGAGAGAAAGTTGTTTATTATTTATTTATTTCTTTATTTATGTTTTCTTATGAATGAATATAGAATCGGAATAGAAACATATTCATTTCTATTTATTTCCCCAATGTGAAGATAGAATCGGTGTTCCGATACTTCAGAAGCATATGAGGGCTTTGTGGCTTTAAAAACACTGGGTGCTCTCCATGGCGAGGGGGGCGTGTGAGAAGATTTTTCTGTAGATGACTTTTAATGCTGTTTTTTTTCTAAAGAGAGGTAGACGTTTGTAAAGAGAGGGGCATCATGAATTATATATTTTTTCTTGGGAAGAAAATTTTTTTTCTTTTTGGGAAGAAAAATTTTCATTAAAAAAAACCTAAAATATTTTGCAGAGCTCATATGGACGTTCTCTCCCGCGTCCTATTCAAGGATCTACAAAAGGCCAAGAAGAGAAAGGAAAACGAGAGAGGAGAGATGGTGGGAGGAGCAGAGAAAAGGGGGAAGAAGGAGAAGGGAGCAGCAAGGCCGTTCACTCGATTCGACCCAGACAATCCGGAACATGTGGAGTGGATGACAAATCAGATCAAGGATAAGGAGAAGAAGAAGAAGGAGGAAGAGGGGGCAGGGGAGGAAGAAGAGGAAGAAGGAGACGGAGAGAAGGAGGAAGATGCAGCACCCGAGAGTCGACGGATTGAAGGAAGGTAAGCAATGAGTGTTTTCTTGACATTTTAAAGAGGATGTCCAGGACCGTGAAATTATTTAAAAAAAAAAAAAACAAGAAAAGAGCATGCAATAAGAGAGACGCGGAAAAGAAAGAGTACGGTGGAGTTTACGCTCCATGGACGGGCTCTTTAATGCGAGTTTTGTGAACAGATACGAAATGATAATACGAGCATACTGTGTCCTATAAATAGAGACCGCAGTAAGCAAAAGTTTGACACAGCGAACTCGGGCCGGGTGCTACCGTACCCGTTATTTAAGCACAGCTTGCCAGCGAACACGACATTTTTGAGTTTAAAATTATTTCCGCCGCGTTTTCATAGCTGTTGAGATGCTTTTTTTTCTTTATCGACAACAAGGTAGGCAGTAGAAGGTAAAGACGCCATTTTGACCAGTTTCACTGTCCATTCTAGTGGTCAAGAGCAACATGAAACATTTTGCCTGTATTTTCCTCGCCGCTTAAATTGAGTTAAATCCCTATTATATATTGTCGTGGTCAACAAGTTTCCATGTTTTATTTAAAGCTATGGTCTTTCTAAATGCGTGCAGAAATTTTGGAGACACCGCGGAGCAAGACTTTTTAGATATGATCAAAAATGTTTTGTTTAGCATATCAAGGGGATTTTACATTTTGAGCTGAAAACCTATTTTATACTTTCGTGGTCAACAGATTTCTTCGTTTTGTTTAAAGCTATGACCACTCTTTATAACTGCACAAAATTTGAGGGTGGTGCGGAGCAAGACTTTTTAGATATCATCAAAAATGTTTTGTTTAGCATATCAAGGAGATTTCACATTTTGAGCTGAAAACCTACTTTATACTTTCGCGTTCAACAGATTTCTTGGTTTCATTTAAAGCTATGGCCTTTTTGTATAACTGCACAAAATTTGAGGGTGGTGAGGATTAGTTGAGCAGGAGCATGCATCGTCTGTAGCGATCATCTGACCGGCCAAACTTCATTTGACATAATGACATGCATCGGCAGGTATACTGTAGGCGTCACCATTCTCCACAGGAATAAGCATATTAAAAAAGACTTTTAATTACTTAATTTCAATTTTGTTTGGGTTTCTGATTATGGATTTTGGTTTCTCGTCACCAAAAACCCCCAGAAACATCATTAGTTTACATTGCATTGCTATTTGAAAAAATCATCTGCGGTCTCTACCTATAAATCAAGGAAGCAGAAAAGAAAACTATATTTTATGTTGATCAATAAATTAATAATTACCTAATCGTTGGACAGAAATTAGTAATACAATATATCTTTATGACTGATACATAACTAAATTATTATTGGGCAGAAAAGAAAAGTTCAAGTTATAAAATGCGGTTTTTATTAAGGTTCCTTGGTGAAGAGCATCCTTGCGGAGTTGTTAAAAGCGAATGGCGGTGTGGCAGAAGAGAAGAAGCCTTTCTCCTTCTTGTCCGCAATTGGAAGAGCAGTGGAGGAGGCTAAGGGCAGAGAGAAGGAGGAGGCGATGGAAGAAGAGGATGAGAAAGAAGAGAAGGAGAAGAACGGAGGAGAGACAGCGAGGGAGACGACGAAGAAGGAGAGGAAGGTGCTACAGGTTAGGACGTTGAATTTTTCTTTCATAATACCACAAGCATAAAATTATAGATGCAGCAGAGATTTTTGAGGTTTTTTTTTCACTGGGAAATTTAGTTTGATTTTTTTTTAACAAATGAGAATTTGGAAAATGTATTGAGACTGATTGTGAGAATACTTTGAAGGAATGGATTACATTTGAATTATAATGGTTCATGCTTGTTTTCCCTTATCCCAACATATATATTCATATATTCAGCTCTATATTTGTTGACGTGTAAGATTTATTTATTTAATTGTCGATTGATTAATTAATGGCTTTTCTCAACAGGAAGTGCACTACGGCGGCGCCTTCTTCATCTAGACCCTCGAAATGCGCATCAAGAGTGTGGTCGTCAACTTTAGTAGAACGCAGAGCATAGAGAAAAGGCGGGATGGGCGGCGCATCGGGAGTCCATCATTAAAGTCAGCTTTATTTCACTTCACTTTCTCGTCACTGTCTTAGCCTATTTCTTTCTGTGCCCCTCTCCTTCTGTCTCTCTGTCTCTCTTTCCCTCTCTTCCTCACACTCTCTCCTCTCTATTCCCCATCGCTGTCTCTTTTCTTCCTCTTCACTCTCTTCCTCTTTCTGCTCTCTCCCTTTCTCTCTCTATCTCTCTCTTGCCCGCTGTTTCTCTCTTTCTCTTTCTGTCTCTCCCACCTCTCCCATTCTCTCTTTCTGTCTGTCTGTCTCATTGTCAGTGCTGAAATAGTACCTGCCGCTTGAGTTGTGCCGGGGGGTTACAAACGGCCAATTGGCCTGCCCGGGGGATACAAAGTGAATGATGCACGGTGATTCCGGGCCTTCGGCCCGGGAGTTACAACGCTGTCATGAGTCAGACCTAGTTCAGCACTGGTCTGTCTGTCTGCCTCTGTCTCTCTCTCTCTCTTCTCTCTCTCCTCTTCCTCTCTCTCTCTCTCTCCTCTCTCTCTCTCCTCTCTCTCTCTCTCTCTCTCTCTCTCTCTTTCTCTGTTTCTCTCTCTATTTCTCTGTTTCTCTCTCTCTCTCCTTGCAGAGTTCTCGAAATGGAGATGCTTACGCAGCGCTTTGCCCTGGGCATCGACCAGAACGAAGAGCAAATGCAGGCGGCACTCGAGCGGATGAATGTTAGACTCAATGCGCCAAATCAGTTGAAGGTACGGATGAGAGATAGATAGAGAAGGAGGGAGAGAAAAAAAAAGCAAACGGAAGAGGGACAGAAAACTGTGATGATAAGAGAGAAGAGTGAAAGAGAGAGAGAGAGAGTGAGTGAGGAAGAGAGAAGAGGAGAGAAAGAGAGCGAGAGAGAAAGTAAGAGAATAGAAGAGAGAGAGAGGAGAGAAGACATGGAAAAGAAACGAGACAGAGAACTGTAATGTTGGGGAAAGAGAGAGGGGATCGAAAACATAGAAAGAAAGCAGAGAACTGTGATGTTGGAGAAAGAGAGAGAGAGGAGAGACAGCGAGAGAGGTGAGGAGGGAGGGGACAGCGAGCGAGAGGGAGAGAGAGAGAGAGATAGAGAGAGACAGAGGCAGACAGACAGACCAGTGCTGAAGGGAGAGAAGAGATAGAGGTATATAGAGAAGTAAGATTGGGAAGAGATGGAGGGGCTATCCTAGTTGGGGGGGGCAAAATAATTTTTTTTTCTAATTCACCCCAAATCGTGCAGGGGGCTTTAGGCCATGGGGAACACGAATATAATGTTCATTTTGTGTTACTTTGTCATTTAACTAAGTTACAGTATTTTGCCCCCCCCCAACTAGGATAGCACCGAAATGGAAGAAAGAAGATCAAATGGTAAATGATGTTATAGAAGGAGATGAAAATAGTTGAGCATAGCGATCGAACGAGGAAGGGTGTGGGAGAGAGAAAGAGGGGGAGAGAGAGAGTGTGTGTGTAAATGAGAAAAAGAGAGAGAGAGGGAATCAGACAAACTTGCCCAATCAGACGAACTTCCCCCCCCCCCCTTCCAGGATACCTTGTCGATACTGAAGCAAGAAGTGCGCGAAGTGGCCGAGAAGAGTGGAGGAGGAGAAAGAGAAGCAGAGGAAGGAGGAGGAGGAGGAATAAGAGACAAGCCACTGTCAGAAGTGGACGCAGCTCAGCTCAAGAGATACTTGGCAAGATGCCAAGATGGACTGGAGCAACTGGTCAGCATTGTCAATGCAAACCAGAGAGATCTCAGACTCATGCAGGCGAGTATGGGCAGTCTCATGTAGGCTCTATTTGTCTGTCTCTCTTTCTATCCCTCTCTCGCTCTCGAGAGGACCTGATAAAGAACGAGAGAGGGAGAGAGAGACAAAGAGAGAGAGAGAGAGGCAGACAAAGAGAGAGAGAGAGAGAGAAAGAGAGATAGAAAGAGAGAGAGAGTATGCCACTCCCTGGTCAGCCTCCATGTGTTGGTGATCTCGCTATGATTTACTAGCTTTATCATATTGACATACAGTGGGGAGACAGACGGTTAAGGATGGGAGGCTCGACTGTCTGTCGAACGTCCCTCCCCCAGCTGGAAGTAGAGCCTTCATGTTTCAGGGCGGGCTCTCCTGTACTATGTCACCAAAACAGTGAGAAAATCCAAACGGTGCGTAAAGAGTAGAGTAGGTCGTGAACGAAAATGGTGAGATGTTACAACAGCGGAGAGTTCGCAGAGAAAGAGAGAAGACTGATTGATATGTTCGAGAAGTAGAGAATTTGATGATGACCCCTCGCGCTCGCTGCCATCCTCTGCTTCGTATGAGCCAGCCATTCACTCAGCAACTCGGCCTACCTCCTCATCTCGTGCTTTTCTCTCCTGCTTCCATCCCTTTCTCCTGCTACCCTCGTAACCCTAAGTCAAGTCTTTTGTGAGCCCTCCTTGTTTCCTCCCTTGCCAAATTCTTTAAAAATACCTGTTGTTTTAGTTTATGCCACTCTTCTTCGCCAAGCGTGATTTAAATGATGTAGTATTTCGCCCATATATATATATATATATATATATATATATATATATATATAACTTTATCGCTACATTATTATATGTTATGCATTATGGTTGTTACTCTATTATATTTTGTAGAGAGCTTCTTTCACGGACGCTGCTGATCTGGTGACCATGCTTGGCGCGAGTCAGGTGGATCTGTCGGGCCCGGCATCTTATACAAGGTATTAGAATGAAATTTGAAACACTAGGTTGAATTTTGAAAATGTGCTTTGGTTAATATAGCACAGGTTGCTCTTAAGAAATGATAGAGTTGAAAGTTATCGCGCTGAGTGCTATTGCTGTGCGGGCAGTGAGAAGTTGGAGAAGAGTAGAGAGTGATGCGAGAGAGACATAGACAAAGAGGAATATATGGAGAGAGGGGTGGAAGACAGAGAACGCGAGAGAGAGAGAGAACACAAGGGCAGTTGGCGGGAATGAGGAAAAGAAGAGAGAGAAAGTGGTGGGGGGGGGGGGGAGAAAAAGAAAGAAGAATGAGAGTAGAGAGAAGAGAGTTCGACGCAGGCAATAAATGCCGCTTTCGAGTACTAAGCAAAAAAAGATGTGGAACGATGTTTTGAACCCAGAAACCAGGATAGCGTTGGTGAAAACGGGGTTTCCGCCAAAAATTTCCCTCAAAAATATTATATATATATATAAAAATAAATATATATATATATATATATATATATATCATTAGTATTATTCTTACTTTCATTTGATTATTGACCATTCACAAATTTTGTTTTGTACTAAAAATATTCCTCATTACCCCTACTTTTACCGATCTATTCCTGTCCTACACTATTTCCATTTTTTTAAAGAAAATGTCGGGCTGTTTGTTGTTTATTTTGCAGGAGACTAGGGGAGGGAGGGAGAGGCAGAGGCGGTGAGGCAGAGAGAATCAGAAGGGGGCGGGGAGATGCAGAGAATTGGAGGGAGAGAGAGAGGGAAGGAGAGGGAGAAAAGAAACCGAGAAATGGAATTATTTTATTTACTTCATCATTATTGATATACCAAAAAAAATTCTGGTCATTCTCTTTCTCTCTCTTCTCTTCTCTCTTTTCTCTCTCTCTCTCTCTCTCTCTCTCTCTCTCTCTCTCTCTCGCTCTTTCTCCTTAGGCCCGACATCACGCCAATGCTTAGCAACTTGCGAACCCGCTGCACAGAGCTCATTTATAATTACGAATGCGTACATGCTGAAATCATCTCAGCCGAGCAGTTGTTTTCTGATAAAGAGGTCGGTGGATCGGTTACCTTGTTTTTCTCTCCTTCATATCTTTCTATGTTCTCCCGTCTTTTATATCCTTTCTCTATGCTTTATAGAGTTGGTGATTCTACCGAATCAATCAATAATGATAACCTCGGAAAAAAGAGCCATAATAAAAGTGAGTCTATAGCCCCTCCCGTCCTCGCAGGGTGAGGAAGAGAAGATGCGTAAATTTGTTTGGAGTCTGAGCGCCCGAATGCTCAACATATCGAAGACGGGATGTGCCATAGTTGAACTGCTCATAAGGCAAAGTTAGAGCTTTTTTTTAATACTTTTATTTTGTTGCGCGTTTTACAATTCAGTCAATTTTTATACGCTCTTTGATCTCTCTCTCTCTCCCTCTCTCTCTCTCTCTCTGTCTCTTTGTCTCGCTCTCTCTCTCTTTCTCTCTTTCTCACTTTCTCCCTCTCTTTTTCTCTCTCTCTATTTCTCTTTCTCTTTTCTCTCTCTCTATTTCTCTTTTTCTCTGTTTCTCTTTCTCTCTTCCATTCTCTCCCCCGCCTTCATGCTTGCTATATGACCTTCTTTTTCATCGCCTCATGTAAGACCTTCTTTTTAAAATCGTAACATTAACAGCTAATTGTTTTGCCAACTGTCTCCGTATTTTCAGAAAGAGAGCTTGACGCCTTCATTCGCAACCGAGAGCAGTCACCGTCGCCACCGTCTACAATTCCGCACTCTGGTGGCTATGGAAGAGTCCGTCGACAGATTTCAGCTGCACTGCAAGTTTATTGTGCACTTTAAAAAAATTATTTATAGGGTTATTATCTAACTATGAACGGAATGGTTATTAAATAATATATCCTATAATAACAAAAGGATGATAGTTTTCTTCATATGCTACATAAAAAATGTTAAAATAAACAAGAAAATTTGTAAAGAATAAAGCAAAACTGATAGAAGCAAATATAATTTAAAGGGTGATTTTATCGTCCGTCCGGGATAACTGTTGTATTCATTCACAACTTGGGCTTAATTTCCATTGGTTTTAGTTATCAGCAATCTTCGAGTGAAAAAAATCCTCTGTTTTATTGAATCGTATGCGGGAAGTGAATGGCCTGAGAGTGTTGAGGGACCATTTCCGGAAAGCGGTGTGGGTGTGTATATCACGGTTGATGAAATCTATCGGCAGTTTCACATAGAGGGAAGTAAAAGTGGATACTCTACCGTTACATTGTTTGAACACTACAAAATCATTAATGGGCAAATGGACTAGCTGCTGCAAAATTTAGTAGAAAAATGCAACATCCAAGAAGGCTCGTAAGGAGTATATAATGAGGCTGTTTATAAAGAGAGATTCGAGTGGGATATTCTCTCTCTCTCTCTCTCTCTCTCTCTCTCTTTTTCTCTGGTTGTTTCTCTCTCTCTGTCGCTCTTTCGCCGGCTCTCGCGCGTGCTCTCTCTTTTTCACTCTCATTCTCGCTCTCGTTCGCTATCTCGCTCTCGCTCTCTCTCTCTCTCTCTCTCTCTCTCTCTCTGTCTTTCTCTATCTCTCTCTCTCGCTGACTCTTCCTCTCCATCTCTCTTCCTTTCTGCCTCTCTCTCTCTCTCTCTCTCTCAATACCTCCTTTCCAGCTGGACTTGGGCACGCCTCCCTTGGATGCTCAGTTGAGCCTGCAGTTTGGCAGGAGTCAGCTACACCACCGCGCGAACCAGTCGCTGTCGCAGGTTCTATTTTTTCTATATTTCCTCTGAGCTGCATTTGTCTCTCTCTTGCTTGTTCTCTCTTTCTTTCTCTTTCTCTCTCGCTCTTTTTTTCGAAATGCTTGAAGCTACTGTAATATAAATTAGTAAACCATTTTATCATAGCACCGGTTCTTTCAATAATTTGATTTTCATTAAGAATTTATTTAGTGCATGCACAAATTATCGGATCCAGAGAAGAGAAAGAATATGGAGCGAGTATGCGAACGTCCGCGTAATCAGACGGTAAATCGCGCTCGTAGTGCAAGAGTGTGTGAGAGGGGGAGATTGTTGTTTAGTAATATACTCGAGAACTTCTCGTGTTTTCTTTTCCGTTCGGAAAAGATATCTCATGATATGTATAGTACTAATACTTTTTCCTGGTCTATTTCAACTGATCCTTCTCTTTCTTTGCTCGTTCAGATCATGTCCGCAGATCCTATGACGACGATCGATGCGAAGAATCTCGCTATGATACAGAGAATTGACGTGTGCAATGAAGCTATTCTCGACAAGGTATTTGGTCAAATTTTTTGGTCAACTTAAAAAAATAGCTTCCCCATCTTTATTTTCGCTACAAACGTGCGCTTTTTAGCCTGTGCCAACTTGCGGTTTGTATGGAATCCTGTCCAATTTTCTAATATTTTTTTCCTTTTTTTAAACCGCTCTATAGGCAGCAAAAATGGCAAACACCTTTTGTTATATGACTTTCTCATACAGTTTGATGTTTAGGGATCGTTATTGGGTTTTTTTTTTTCTAAAAAAAAAAGCCCTAACACTAATTATGTTGAAGGTCACTCGCACCAGGCTGTACAACTTCAATTCGCCAACAAAGATGTGGGAAAAGACGGAAGTGGCCGGCGCAATGTTCATCTACAAGCGAATCGACCATCCACATTACTCGCTCATGATTGCGAACCGCCAGTCACCTCAGGTTATTATTATAATTTTGTTTAAATATATTTATTTACTCTATTAATTAATTTTTTTAATGTTATTTTAAACCACAAATGTGAGGAAAATAATGAAAGCGAAACAATGAGTACTCATTGTCCCTGCTCAGCCGTGATCTTGACGATTTACTTCTTGCAGAATCTATTTGAACCTATCCTCCCGAACACAAGAATCAAACTCGAAAAGCCCCACATTCACTTCTACAACGAGAATAGTCAGTTAAAGGATGTTTACATAAAGTTTTAATTGCTGTTCTGATTACCCTTTTTTCGCCCTAAATAATGAGAATGCATATTATATTCCTTTAAATAAGTTGACTGTTTACAACAGAATTTTTGTTAATTATTCCACTTTAAGAGACCACGCGTGGCCTTTATTTCAATAGGGAAGAAGAATGCATCCGGATCTATAACCTAATGCGGACACTATTCATTGATAAGAAGGTTTTTGAGTTTATATTTTCAATTTGAGCGATTTTATCCTGTTTTGTGTTGATTTAACAACAAATTAATTAATGAATTAATTACTTTACATATTTTATTTTTTATTGTTTCAGAATTTGGTCAATATAATATTAGTTTTTAACCAGCGAATAATAACAAATGTACTCAATGAAAATGCCAAATCATTCTTCAGCAAGAGAATCATCCGCAACAGCAGCAGCAGCATGCGAGTGCAGTGAGCGCAGCAGGACTCGGACGTCATTTCCTTCCGCAGCAGCATCAGAACGCGACCACGCCCGGACACTTGGGGGCGGGCGCAGGGGCGGTCGTCGGAGGAAACCCCGCAGTCAGGAGGGACCTCACGCTCTTCTCCCGAGAGAGATCTATGCTCCCGTCGGCCTCAGGAGCCTCCCAAGGTGCTATCCCGATGAGAACCACCACTCATAGAAGCGCGACGGATGTTAATGAGGTTGGAGAGAGAGAGAGGTGGGAAAGTGAGGTGTTATTTCTATTTTTATTTCTGTTAGCAGCCTTCAATATATATATATATATATATATATATATATATATATATATATATATATCTAATCTATATCGTCGCAGCTCGACTCTGTGATGGTGGTACGCCCGACGGGAACATGCGGAGGCGAAGAGCGAGCGAGAGACGAATAGGTGGAGGGCTCGGATAGCGGCCGATCCGGAGATGGCCTCTCTTCTGCGCCGCCGCCCGAGCTGGACAAGCGGCAACTGGCTGCCGCTCTCTTGCACCTTCTCAACAATGACGACGACTTCTCGACCAAGGTGGGGGTTGGGGTGGGTTTTGAATTTTTGGTGGTGGGTTTTGGAGACGGGGGGTTATTTTTGTTCCTTTTTTGCATACTGAGATTATAATATAAATTATAAAATTAACTTAAGACATTAAGACAGGCTCTCATTGGAGGCTTATTAGCTGCTACTCTCTCTCTAGCATCCTTTCTCTTACAGTTTTACAATTTTTTTTGTTGTGATAACGCATCTTCCGCTTCTTGCAACACGTCGAACAAGAGAAGTGATATTAATATTGATGTGAGTAGCATGATTTTAAGAATAAAAAAAAAAATTTTTTTAATAGAAATATATTGAACCTTTTTCAGTTCCGCCAAGCGTACGCAGAAGCGCAGAACGGTCGACTGAACGTGTAGAAAGTCGCCGATTTCACGGGACATCGACCACTCCCACCCCCAAACGAATGGTACATCTTCCACCCCAATATCCACCGGCCCATCCCTCGTATTTTTGTTTCTGTTTTTTAAATGTCGGTATTTTGTTGCCAAATTAATCATGGATGTTTTACACTTTTTCAACTAATATAGGTCAACATCAATGATTACGTTTTAGACGCTTTCATGAATTATAATTGCAGCTGTCTATGCTTACATACTTTGAAGTATATTATAACATCCTGGAATCCCAATTAATTTTTCCCTTTTTTTTTAAATTGAAAATGACCACCGAATTCTACCTCCAGGGCATATCCTTAGTTTGCCGGCGTTGTGTTCAAGGTTTCACCCATTAACTTCCTACTTTCTTATGCTTTTGCTACTTCTTCGTTTAAATGCAATAGAATCGGGTGCGAAGCACGGAGGAAGTTGTTTTATAGTTATTTTAACAACTCATATTTATATCGGTCTATGCTCAAATATACACTAGGCGAAGAAGTCTAGCTCGTGCAATAACTGAGGCCTTTCGTAGAGGAGCTTTCTCTCTTGTTAGCCTTATCACTGTGTAATTCAACAAAAAAAGTGACTGTTTTACCTTTTCTATTCTTTTGTACAACTCGGATCAATATGCATCTACGATCTTGTGGAATAAAATATGTCAGCAATCGATTCACAGAAAGTGCCAAATGATTATAAAAACATAAGTGAAAGAAGCGAATGGGGGAGGACAGGAAATAGGAAAGGAATGTCTTGTGCTTTCTCTCTCGACATCTAGAAATCACTTTTTGAAAGATGGGTGCTAGAAGGACCCAATTGGGAGGGGGTGCTCGGACCACCTCCAATCTCTCTTAGACCACTACTTCTTGGGCGCGTCTCCCCACGTCTCGCTGATCCACCGAATCGTCTTAACCGGAATCTGTGGCCCGATGAGCGGGTTGAGCTGGTGGAGATAGACGAGGATCCAGAACATCCAGCAGCACACCGCCGTCAGGATGATCATTGTCTGGATGATGCCTGGAAAAGATTTATAAAAAATTAATAATAAAAATAAATTAAAAATAACGATTTAAATGTAGAATAATTAAATTTTCATTCCAAAGGAAGTGGCCACTATTCCGTTCGTATTTTACACGTCCTTACTCTCTAATGAACAAGAAACGCTTAATTATGGCTCCACATTAGCATTGTGAAGAAAATTGCAGAAAAAAATGAGATGGTTGCCTTGAATGGAACAAGAGACGACCAAGTATCATACTGTAGGCATTCGCTGGATACGGTATGAAGTTGCAATTCGATAAAAGAAGGGGATCATCCTTACAACGAAGCCTAACGATGAAACCAGCAATAAAAGCGAATGCGGAGATTAAGTTGTAGAAATATGGAGCCAGATTCATAAATGCGCAGAATTCATGGGAGGTGGAAGGCGCTAGTTCGATTTAAAACAACCATGAACATAGAAAATAGTTGAGATCAGAAAAGCTATGCCTTAAAAATCACAATTAATTTTGCTATGATTTTGCTTTAAAAAATTATCTTTTTTTCAAGCTTTGACAAGGAAATGTCCGAAGAAAAAATTGGAAGGAGAGAAGCAAAGTTATAGGAGATTCGCAGCGATGCTTGCTTTTAACTGATATTCCGCAGAAACTATGGAATTGTCATCCCTTTAAGAAATTACTGCTTCAACAATACTCTCAGCAAAAAAAAAGATTGGGGGAGCAAAAACGAATACGAGAATAACAAGGAGAACAAGAATTTCTAAGTTCAGAGGCACCGCACGAACCCTTGTTCGGGCCTTTCCTGACGAGGAACGGGCCTCCGGCGCCGACGGCGAGCCAGAAAGCGGAGACGGCCACCAGAGGAACGACGACGCCCATATCTGGAAAAAGCGGGGAAAAATAGATTCAAAATAATCAATAGAATATAATAAGCATATTAAAAACTAAGCGAATAACGTTTTTCCCGGACAGAAACAACAATAATACTCGCAACTTTTAGAAGAAAAGCAGTGTAAATGGAGAAAAATGAGCGTGAATAACTTTCTTTATGACGACAAGAAGTAAGAATAATCAGATTTTATGGTCAGAACCTTAGTGTTTCGATTGTAATCAGATTTTATGGCCAGAACCTTAGTGTTTCGATTGTTGCGGTAAATGGAAAGATAGCCGCAATCATGGCAAAGCAACCATATCACGGAGCATTTCGCGCTTGAATCACTCTTCAATCAACAAGGAGAAAGAATCAAATCGAAAAAGATTGTCGCGGAAACTGGCAAAGAAACCAATGCGAAACCCGAGGCATTGATAGAGCGCAATGTGGGCGGAGCATAAGGCCGGAGGTCAGGCTGAGCGAGAAAGACGCAAGACGCAAGACGTTAGAAATAAGCAACTTTTTAGGAGATTTTGGGCAGTTTTGCAAGGTTTTTCTGTATTTTTATCAAAATAACTGGTTTAGTTAATGTAAAACAGGACAAATTCCTTAAACTAAACAGAAATCAAAGTCAAAAGCTGCATTGAAAAAGTACGAGCTGAGGCGAGATGTGCGAAAAGTGTGTGAGATCGAAAACCGTCGTAGTCAACTGGGACAAGCTTTTGACTGAGTGCAGAATGGACATTCATGTTCGGTTGTTGTTGATTTCTTTTATTTGTGAGTATGCTATTAATTGCGTCTTTTTCGTATTCGGAAACCATCCAATGGCATGTTCTTTCTGCGCGAGAGGAAATATGGAGGAGTATTTTGACTTCGTCAAAGACGTGGTTCCCCTTGTGGACCTCCCGACACTGGATTAAGAGTGTATTGCTTGGAATATTAAAGTTTAATGAGTGAATGTCATTTTGCACTGTACCTCTCGATACCGAATTGCGAGTTGTATTGCTCGAATAATAGTTTGAGTTATCATTTTGCCCTGATTCTTCAGAGAGACATCAACTATGCCCAAGCTCTGTCCTCTTTGCGGCCCGAAGCTCTCAGCCTTCTGGTGAGGTTTTCCTTCCGAGTTTTTTTTTTCGCTTTTTAAAAAAAGTTTTAAAGGTTTCAACTTTTTTTGCTATGCAGATGTTGTTATTTTGCTTCGAGACAAATTATAGCCTCGAATTTGTGTGCAGTAAAGATGGATCTAAAGCCAAAAAGAGTTATAGGACTGATTAATGAACGATTTTCCTGCATTAAGCTTTGTAAACATGCTGGGCTGCTAATTGTTCGACATTCAGCGTACTCTTTTTTCACTTTTCATTTCTTTCCGCGCACAAAACATGCTAAATGTATATGAAAACGTTCACATAGCTAAAAAATACTGTTTAAGAATGAAAAATCAATCTTTTCTATGGTTACTATTTAGGTTTCCTAGTATTTTAACGATTATTTAATAATTGTATTATACTTATTTATTATCCTATTTGGTTATTTACTTAGTTTTTTTTCTATCTAAAAACAAGAATAAGATTAATTAACGTAATTAATTAAGCATGGTGATGTCGGTGTGGGGCGTCGTGTTCCTCGGCCTTCTCGGCGTCTTCTTCTATCTCCAAGCCGTGACACTCTTCCCCGATCTCCACTTTGAAGAGGGCAGCAAGATGAATGTCGAGTCAGTGCTTATTTCATTTTTTTTTTTATATTTTGGCTCCATAATATGTTTCAAAAACGTATATGGAAATGAGAAATGAAAAGAAATGTCGAGAATTCATTCATAAAGCACGAAGCTGAATGAAAATGAAGAAATCACTGATCCAATATTCCTACTTAATTCTGAATCAATCAATCAAGCAAGTAACGCTACTGATTCAAGAATCATTACGAAAGAGTAAGTGCGATTTCTTCTTCTTCCTTATTATGCCTGTTTTTAAATGTGAACTTCAAAAGAGAACTTTGATTTCCTTTTTCCCATTTTCGATGTTCTCTCATTACTCGAGATACCATAAGCATAAAATGTCTCAAGCAACCCTCATTTGTCAGTGAACCAAATGTTGAATTTTTGTTTGTTGTCAAGACAACAGTTTTTCATATATCTTTTATAAGATAGACGTTGTTAAGATAAAGTTTTTGCCAAATTAAAAAAAAATTCGCAAAAACTCCTAAACTGACCTCTATCTTTTGATATTTTGCGTTATCAATTCCATACAATTATATTAAAAAAAAAAACAAGTATAATAAGGTGAATGTTTTGTTTCCAGGGAGATCGAGAGCAAGTTCACGGACAAGGCGACACAGTGCTGGATCGCAGCCGGCGCCTATCTGGTCACGCTCATTCTGGTATTCTGGCAAAACCGCTTCAACACCGCATCAGTCTTCTAAGCACTCAAGACGAACGACACCCGGAAAATGCTCTCTCTGCCAATTAATTTCATCAATTAATTCCACTTTTTCACTTTTGACTCAATGCCCCGCCGGTTGCTATGAAATTTTATACATCACTCTCTCTCTCTCTCTCTCTCCTTCTTTCTTTCTCTCTCTCTTTCCATCTCAAGACGATGTAATCCATTACATATTACCGTAATCTCTTAGAATGCATAATTAGAGCGCACTTTTTACATCATTCAAAAATGCTCCCGCTTAAGAATGACCACCAAGAACATTCCTTTGCAAATTTCTCGGTCGTAATTTTTTTTCCACCTTTTTTTCGCGGTTTTTAGCTAGGTTTCCTCGTGTGTACAGAAGAAGATCAGAGGCTGTCATTTTGTCTCGCTTAGGACTATTTTATCAAGAAGATGCATAGTTGGATTTTCATTCATACAAGGCATATTTCATCATGAAGCCAGAACGGCTTTTTATTACGTCGAGAGAATAAAAAGAGTGTTTATGCAAGCTTTAAAATCATTTTATACAACAAAAGTCATGAGGTGTGGGATGGATATTGACATTAGGAAAAGTAACATGTTATCAGTGCTCCCTATCGATCGATCTTGGTGGTAAGATAACAGAGGGAGAGGGCAGTCATGAGCAGTTGGTGATTGGAAGGCAAGAGCTTGAAAAGTTACGAAACGAGGAAACTCCGTGAAGTCTGACATTACTGCTGTAAACCACAGCGTAAAACAGCACTGTCGCTTTGGTGAGCTTGTTCAATTATCTCTCTTATCGATCTATCTCTCTCTCTCTCTCTCAATGTCTCCCTCTTCCTCTTTATTTATCTCTCTCTCTCTCTCTCTCTCTCTCTCTCTCTCGTCAGCGAAGCCATAACTAAAGAGGAATTGAAGGATTTGATAGAGTACTGATGACGAAGACAAAAAAAAGAGGATAAAGATAGAATAGAGAGAGAGAGAGAGAGAGCGATGGAGAGAGGGAGGGAGAGAGAGAGAGGAAAGGGAGAAAGAGACGAGAGTGATGAGAATGAGATTATACCACTTCCATCGCATCAACAAAACAAGAACAGTAAGTGGGTCCATGGCATAGCGGAGGAGAGATCAAGACGGAGACAATGTATGATGAACTCCAAGGCTAGAAGAGGTTGGACCAAGTGAGATTTAAAGTTAGACTGTTAAGAGATTTGCTAGAATTGGTTGGCTTCACCGGCTACTCTCTCTCTCTCTCTCTCTTGATCTATCATGCTCTCTCATTCCTTCTCTCTCTCTCTCTCTCTTGATCTTTCTAACCATTTGCCTACTGAATCGAGTTAACTGTCCAGTACAGTCAAGAGTCTCTTCTTATCAATAACTGCAAACAATCCATTACAATGCAGTGAAGCTGAAAAAGTCATTTTGGTCTAGCTCAATCTTCAATTCTTTTCTATATAACACGTATTTTCAGCAATTCCCTGAACTCATTCCTGTTTAATCCATATCACAACCACGTGCAACCCTTCTTACCTTTTCATATGTTTTCGGCTTGCCTTCGTTCCAACTTGATCAGGAAACCTTGGTAACACAAATCTCAAATTGCATAGAGCATTTCCTGTACTCATTTCGACCGTTTTGGACTCATTTTCAATAAGCAAGAACATATTTTATCACCCATCACATGTCAAAAATAGAAGAGAGAATGTGTGTAATTGAAATGAAAGCCAGGAGAGATTTGATGAGGTGACGGACGGCGAGGGAAGCACAAAGAATCGACAAAACGAGAGAGACATCGATCGAGTGTCCATTATTTCTTGCCCGACTTCTTGATTCCACCGCCAACTGCAACAAATGTATGCACATTTTGAACCTATGCAAATTTATTAACCAAGTTTCCTGGCCCCTATTTCATTTTCATATGGGGAAGTACGCAATGAAGACCTCCGCCTAATTACAAACTCATCCAAATTTTAAGCAAATCATAAAAATTTATGAAAAAAAATTCCTGAAAAATCTAATGGAACCTTTAAGAAAAAAATTACTGAAATATCCCGATTCAAAAACTCTTTGAAAGGGAAAGGGTCAGCCAAACCCGGGAAACAGAACCGTCAACTCATCAGTTATGAAATGAAACCAATTCCAAAATAAAGTCCACATGTCTTTAGCTCCATACAAGAGTTTCGATCCATTCGAAACTCTGAACAAGGGATTCCAAGCAAAATAGAATTAAAGACAGGGCATCTACTATATTTAAAATAAAAGCCTAATCGAGCAATCAATTATTTAAAGAAAAACCGAAAAAGGAATAAAACCCTAACCGAGCGTTCCCATATTTAAATTAAAACCCTAACCGATCGTTAGCTAGTTTAATAAACCCCTAATCGAGTGTTCTCCTTTTTTAAAATAATTTTCCCTTAATTAAAGTAAAACCCCAACCGAGCGGTCCCTTTTGCGATGCCTTGGCAGCGGCCTCCTTCATCTTCTTCTCTTCCTCCATCTTCTTCTTCTTGAACTCGATCTCCTCCTCGGTCAGCTCCTTCTCGCCCTTCTTCGGCGCCTTCATCGGCTTCAGCTTGCCACCTTGACGTCCGGACATCTTAGTCTTTCTTCTTTTTGCTGGCTGAAACAAGGAGAAGTTCTGAGTGGTCAAGAATACACGGACATATACAACAAATATTCAAATACTTTTTATTTGTTATTGAGCGCGAGAGAAAGAAAACTCATTCATTTTTAGAAAGACCCTGCACCCACTCAAATAAAGATCTAAAAAATTAAAACAATACGCTGAAACATTAGTAAGAAAGCGGGCAAGACTGAACAACTACTAGCAAATGGAGACAGCAAGCTGACGAGACGCACTTAAAAAAGTATTGCACAACAACGCGAAATCGCATTATAAATAAATATATTATTTTCTTTTCCAAAACTGTAGCCTGAAGAAAACAATCGTACTTATTATGAATTACCTATGAAATGCCTACAGGATATCCTGGTTAACTTAAGAAAAAGAAGAAATTACGAAGAAGCGGATGAGTAAGAGTAAATAAGCTATCCCCATAGCGTTCTTTTCATGTATAAAATTCACAAAAAATTCGGCTAGGTGGGCGGTTTAAAAAAACGGTTATATTTTAACAAACGATAAGCAAATGGGAGAATATTTCACCTACCGAAAATCGGCGGGAAGAGAATAAACCGAACAAAACTGCTAGAACTACAGAAAGGGATGCGAATGATGCCATGGTTGGGCAATTCGAGAAGAACACTACGCATTTTGACATGAGTTAATTAGACAAGCCTTCGCACCACTCTCGTATGTGTTATACTACACTACTTCTTGCTACAACTGAGACAGATTTGGCTATCGTTTACTCCCAAAAAGTAATGCCCACATTTGTCACCAAACCCCCTATCTCCGAGGCAGAGTTTCACCATCTTGGAATGAGGATAAGATTAAAGAGAGGAAAAGGGGCGAGAGAGAGAGAGAGAGAGCGAGGCGAGAGATACAGCGAGTTTAAGAGAAAAGGAATGAATAGTGAATAAGAGAAATAGCGCAGCGTTAAGTGCTGAATTCGAGGCATCACGGTACAAAATCTACAAGTACCCATAACTGTAAGCACCGTAACCGAGCAATCGAATCATGAGATTCTTTTCGAAACAGTAGAATCGAATTCTGGACTCAAGCCACAAAACAGTAAGATTAAAACAAGATATTCTTCGCCATCCAAGATCTTTATACTCTTTTCTTGAAATAACATTCATGTCGGACATTGAATGTACGATCAAAATTAGGCCAGCCTCCATCTCCTTATTTAGATTTAGGAGAAAGAACATCAATAAATATTTACCATTCTTACTAAAGGCATCATCATTATAAAAATAAATAAAATGTTGTTTTTGTGAGGATCCTTCTTGACACAAATAATCACTCAATTGATAGTCACAAGTAAGAACAAAGACTTGTAAACAAGAAGTAAACAAAAGACTTGTAAACAAGAAAAAGAGAAGAAAAGGAGAAGAAGAATCTCTTCTTGATGGTTGTTGTTGCCTCCTCTCTTCTCGTCATTCTTTCTTCTTCTTCTCACGTATTGATCACCCGCTCGAGCTTCTGAATCCGGTTCAGCAAGAGGTCGCCATCTCTGGAGAAAAAAGGCGGTTTTTTTTTTATTATTTCAACTTGGTGAAAAACAGTTTCACCAAATTAACTAAAAAAAAACTTTCATGTCATTTATTTGCCACTCTAGAATATCAGATAGAACAAAATCGTTACATAAACATTTTTTTGATTGTTTTGAAGCCAGTTTAAAGGGTTCTCTTTTGGCAAAAATTTAAAAAAAATTAAAGGAGCTGTCTCCTCCTACTTGATGAGCGACTTGTAGAGATGATTCTTCGAGTCGGGCTGGTTCATCTCGATGACCCCTCGGATCGCGTCAATCTTGCAGTGGAGACGGCCCGTCGAGATCAGCCGATAGAGCTCGCGGTCAATGAACTCGACCGAGACACCAAAGTCATTGGCCTGGGAGGAGGAGGAATAATAGTTGCGAAAACAATTTCCTTTATTTCTTTTTCAAATAAACGAGTACATATTCACTTATATTATTGAAATAAATAAAAAAAACTATTTATGTCATAACCATTTTCGACCTTTCTCCCCAAACACTTGTACCACATCTCTTGAACAAATCAATAGTTATGAAAATAAAATTTCAAAATCATGGTCTTCTATCCGAGTTTTTCACCAGCCTACTTGAAAAATTCGCATCCTATGTCAGTCGGGTTTGTCTCTCCGTTCATCTCTCTCGCTCACCATCACCGCAATGCGGACAATCCTATCCCTTCTCTCAACCCTCTCTCTCTCTCTCTCTATTCACGTCGTCTGTATTCAAAGTAAATTGTTTTTTTGCACTTTTATTAATCAACTAATGGAAATATGTCCGAAGACTTATTCTTGGGTCGAAATGAAAACCACGGGGTCATTTTACAAAAAAAAGAGTAGGCCAAACCAAGGGTAACTTAATAGGGACTTTGAAATACAAGTAAAACTAAGACCTTGTGATAGATAATTATTTCAATACATTCAAATAAATGAATAAATCCCCACTTATATTATTAAGAAAAAACAGATACTTAAATTTAAAAGCGCGTATCGCATCCAATTACCATTTCTTTCATAACCATTTTCGACTTTCTCCCCAAACACTTGCATCACCTTTCTCAACCATATCACTAATCATGAGCATAAAGTGAGAAGTCTTGGTTATCTATCCGAGTTTTACCCCCCACCCTACTCGGGTGTAAAACGCGCATCTCTGCTCACCATCATTGCAATGCGGACAGTCTTGTAGGGAGTCAGGAATTGCTCGTATGCCCTGAGTCGCATGGTCCTCGAGTAGAAGTGAACATGCGGTGCGAGGTAGCGGTCCATGGCCAGACGCTGCTCCTCCATCTTGGCGAGGCAGCCAAAGAACTTGTCATATTGGCACTCGTAGAAGGTGGAGACGTACTCGCGGACGAGCACCAGAGCGCCGTCCGTGCCACCGCCAGTGAGCTGAAATGATGAAACTATATTTTTGTTAATTATCATAATTATAGAAATTACCATAATTATAGAAACAACATTAATTACTTGATTATTGCAGTAAAAACTCGAAAAAAATTAAAGAAACAGCGACAATACATTTTTTTGCTAATGGAACTATCGCTATCGCAGCCTAGAACTGGCGAGTATTGCGATAGCACACTACTCGCGCAGGAGAGAAAAACAGTGAGCTCGATCATTCTCTTCCAAGCCACACACTTTCCATGGGGTGTCTTCATAAACTCCCTCTCTCTCTCTCTTTTCTTCTCTCTCTCTCTCACTCTCTCAAATAAAGAACAAGGAAGGTCCGCCACCGACCTGCTCCTGGATCTCATTGCAGTGGACGACCTTATCGCGGAGGTTGGGACGGTCCAAGGCTGAAAATGAGGGCGTAGAAATAAAACTTTAACAGTTTGTTTTATTTATAAACCTTGACCCTATGAACACTAATCCTACATCAAAGGGCTTACAATTAGGCATACTCAATGGAACTAGATCTCAAAACAGGAATGTGACGAAAAGATTCTGGACAAAGCAACTCTTCTTCGTTCTTTTGCAATTTAAAAAAGGGGGGCTCTAAAAGGACCTCTAGCTACTTTCAACACTTTAAGACCCCGGAAAACGGGTGAGGGGGGCCGTCGATAGACTCACCAAAGAGGGTCGACACCACGGTGTAGAAGATGAGGTTCTCGTATGTCATCAGTTCGTACGAGCCGAACGTGGGCACGGCTTCGAGGAAGAGCGCGGAAGCGGCGGCGAACTCGCGGCGAGACATCAGGTAGAGCGCTTCGTAAGAGCGCAGTCGATTCTTGCGCTCCCAGTCACCTCCCTTTAAAGGGAGGAAGATAAAAGAATGAATATTATTTTATTATTGTTATTATTTCCATGAAATAAAGACGGTTGACTATTATATCTTGCTAGACAAGAGAAAAATAATAATATTATTATTCTAATAATTTATATGAAATATGGGTGATTGACTATTATATCTTGCTATACAAAGGTGTAATAGTGTTCTCGACTCTATAACAAGTTGCACACCCATCAAAAATACCATCAACGTTATAATGTTTTGAGCACAAACCACCTCTTTTTAAAGAGGAAAAGAAAAAAAAAAGATTTCTATTACTACTTCAAAGAAAAGATCTCCTAAAACAATAGTTTAATATAATATTAGCAATTTACCTAGGCTCTAACAAGTTATATGTCCAACAAACTTTCTGTAAATACGATCAGCATCCCAAAATCATTTGTGCACAAAGCCATATAACGGTCCATCGGCACTTGTATTTCAAGCGATGAAGAAGGTATCAATGAAAATTTAGGAAACATATAAAATCCCTTGTCGCGCTCTTTAAATCCCACATTCTAGAGTACAACTCAACAACTCTTCCCTCTCGGCTTTTCTACAATTATCTCTTCGAGACCCAGAGAAGGTCGAGTCGGGGTCAAGGAAGGTTTCATAAATCAGATTTGATCTGATATCTGATATCTTATCAGCCACCACCACCTCTTCCATGAGATCCTTCGCTTTGGCCATGTTCGCGGTGATCAACTCGTGATCAAGAAAGAAGAGTCCCAAGCGGATCAGATTGAAGACCAGATCGATACGGTAGCCGACGCCCACCTCAAAAGCAAGAAAAATTAACAGCAATTAAGCAAATTAAAACAACCTTAGACTTAACCTTAAAACCATAACCTTGAAAATAACCCTAAAAACTTTATCCTTTAATCTATGGCTGTCCAGGGACCCTCTTAAAAACTACCGTAATCCCAAGGAAAGTAAGACGAGAGAGGGAAACTGAAATATACGGTAGTGAGTTTTAACTCCATGGACAGCCTCGTCAAGTTAAAATAGTTGCAATGTAGTCATCTTAACAGTTCGATAATTCTATCATTGATAACAAGAGAGTGAGCAATTACGATAAGGATGACCTCCTTTACGAGTCCACTATGGTGTTCTACAAAATATTATCCTTCCCGTTCTGCATGTCTGCCAAAGAACAAAAAAAGTACAGTATCCAGGGGTTTCACTATTCTGCAGTCGGGGGTATACTGTTAAAACAGGGGCGTACCATTCGGTATGTGCAGTGAAAAAACCACTATCTCAGGTTTTAAGAGAAGGTGGTGGGGGGTGATGGAAGACATTGGGGTCGCTTGAAAAAACCCCGCCTCAACCACCTGGGGTCCCTAAAAGAATGAAAACCCCACCGTCTTCTCGTAGGTGTGTCTGAAGGCGAGGACCGCCGCGTCCTTGTCGGCGATCTGGCAAAAGTACTCAGCCTTGCGCAGCCACGCCTGGCGCACTTCGCTCTCGCCTGTGGAATTTGAGGAAATAAATTTTTAAAATGCATAAAAAAACAATTAGGTAAAAGTCTTCTTAATTCTTCTCCAATTGCCTCCTTCGTTCCAGTATAAAAAAAAGTCGCAATTATAAAAAAAACTAAACGGCAAAATAGAACCTGGTAAGCGAATGGCGCCCAAGAAAAACCCACTTCATTTGGACTCCGCTTTAAAAGAGTCCCTCTAATTTCCGCGCGCGCGTCATTTTGCGCGCCAAATTGTCCAGGGTCAAATTATCTTGTGTGTTGCCAGACACGAGAAAACAAGAAGAAACAGCGAGTGAGTCTAACTTATAATATAATAGCCAATATAATAGCCAACCGAGATTCTGTTCTGCATCCGCGATTTCCGCTTCCATCTCGCCGACCTTCTTCAAGTTGCGCTCCTTCATCTCGTCGTAGAGTTGAGTGTCGATGGCGCGATTCAGTTCCGTGCAGACGATTTCGTAGAGGGGCGCCATGTCGTACTCCTTGATTGCCTGAGAAAGATGACACGTGATTCGAGTTTTCAGCAATTAAATAACGATTATTGACACGGGTATTCTTAAACAAACTCTCATTCTCTATCATAGACTGAATATAAGATTATCGAGTCAATGTTATCAAATAGAAGAAATGAAATGGGAATTGCGATAATAATAATATCGCATATCAAGAGGTCGAATTCTCATTCTCGATGATTATATAAGGGTACTGAGTGATATTATTAAATAGAAAAGGAGTAAAACGAGACACTGCGTTAAAGTAGCTAATTCATCCTCATATGCGAGAGCAGAGAACTAAAATTTGGACTCCGCTTGATGGTGACACGTGGAAATAACATCATCAGATTAAAAATGCCCTTCCGCACAAGCAAGCTGCCCCTCTTAAACACGTTATATTCGTAAATGCTGCGCTTAAAAAGACCAGTTTGACGTAACAAGCACCTGAGGAACAACAAGTTTGCAAAGGTGAGTAATAATAATGATATTCCATCGTAATATCTCCTGGAAAGAGAATGTGGCTTGTCCATATTCTGTTTCCAACGGCCAACGGGCCATATTGACTCTTCGCAACTTGCTCTCAATCTCGTCATCGCATACATAAAGTCCCGTATTCGTGGCTGGGGAAAAGCAAGCGATTCTCGGGGACTCTTTTTGACTCTTTTAAAAGAAACCTTGAAGAGCTGCTGCCAAACTTGCTCCTTCTTGTCCTTTGCGTACTCGGGCAACGTGAGGAGGAAGCGGTACTGGGCAAGCTCGAGATCCGGATGCTTGCAGATCACCTAAAAAAAAAAAAAAGCCATAAAAGCTTCACTGGCGGAAAAAAGATGACATTAAGGTGTTCTGTAAAGGTGGTTAATTTTACACAGACTAAGCGATTTCCTGTGAGAATATTTATATAATAACAAAGAAAAATAACATTGAACTTTTGGAAACTTAAAAAAAAAAATAAATCAAAACGAAAAAAAAGAAGAAAAAATTGAGAAAACCGACATCCTTATCAGTTCGTTCACCCTCGCCCGGCTTCACCTTCTTCGGCTCGGCTTTCTTCGTCTCAGTCATCTCCAACTGAAAGAAAAGAACAGTTTGACCAACCAACTCTTATCGAGGCAAAAAGGGAAAATAAAAGGGAACGAAATGCATTCGAGACGCTTAAACTTTTATGTCATCTCGCGTGTTAGTGCCTTTTCCAAGAATTCTCCAGATCACGGTAGTGATCACACTAAATTTAATAGCAGCAGTAACGACAGCGCTTTTTGATCGCTTTGGCCGTCATAGTTCATATTCCGTGAATATTTTTTAGAGAAGATTTCCGCTAATAATTTTATAAGCTGGTATATCCAGCTAGATACAGTATGTTGAACTTGTTTTGCTGTTTCTCTCTCTCTCTGTCTCTCTCACTCCTGTCTGTCTCTCTCTCTCACTCACTCTCCCCCTCTCTATCTCTTCGTCGTTCTCTCGCTCTATAGCTCTCTCTCTCCTTTTCCCTACTATCTTTTTCTCCTTCTCCCTACATATCTCTCTCTCTCTATGGTTCTCTCTCTCTCTCACTTTCCTTCTCTCTCTCTCTCTCTCTCTCTCTCTCTCTCTCTCTCTCTGAAGTTCTCTCTCTCTCTCTCTCTCTCTCTCTCTCTCTTCCAACCTAGTTCTCTCCTCCTCCTCGACTCGTTCATCTTCATCGCCAGACTGTTCATCTGCCGCCGTGCGTCGAGTAGGTTCGGATGGTCCGTATCAGTGTTTCCTGGATGGAATTATTGTCATACTATTTTATTAAATTTGAAACGGATATATTTTTTTATTCAACTTATTAATATGCTAGGTGCTGGAAAATGTATTACAGCGCCACATCTTCCACATCTTGGAAATATATCGAACCGTGTAAAATGAAAACCACGGGTCCAAACGATAATTTATGTAGGCTGAAAATTATAGCACCAAGGCAGATTAACATTATAAGCAATAGTTTTTTTGCGATACAGAGAGTGAGCGTTACAGTTTAAATAATACTTCCGCAAATATTTTTTTCGCTGTTATGTAACTTGGGCTAAACACAGTTTTAAAATTTTGTTTCACTGCATAATCTTTCTCTCTCTCTCTCACTCTCTCTCTCTCTCTCTTATCTCTAGCACCCTCCCTCTCTTTCACTCTCTACCCCGCTTTCTCTCTCTCTTTCTCTCTCTCTCTCTCTGTCTCTCTCTCCCTCTCTTTCTCTCTTTTTTTCTTTCTCTCTCTCCAACATACCTCGTTCTGCTGCTCTCTCGTGACCTCGCGCTGTGATCTTGCCGAATCAGTAGGCTTTTCAATTCTGTAGAAAAAAGGTTTCTAATATTTCAAGAGAATATTAGTTATGGCTTAAAATATTTTATAAAATTTTTTTAGAGTGTTTATTTTGGTAAACTGCCAAAAAAAGAACTTCCAAACCTTTAATGGTGAGTCGCGTGCTCTCCTTCTCTGTCATACGGCGGATCAGCCATTCCTCCTCTTCGCATAACACATCGAGGCTAAATATATATATATATATATATATATATATATATATATATATATATATATATATATATAGAGAGAGAGAGAGAGAGAGAGAGAGAGAGAGAGAGAGAAACAAGTAGTAATAAACAATAAATAATCTACAATATATACAATTAGTAAATAGATAACTTGTATGTATATATATATTATGTATAATTCCAAAAAAATTTACATTATTTTTGAACGAAGAAAAATAAACCCAAATAGACTAAATATGTGTATAGAAACAATTAGTAATATATTCACGAAAACATTTTCCTTTAATTTTAAAGGAAGGAAAAAAACAAGAATTCCTAATAATTCAAACGAAAATGCGAGCATTCCTCGTACTTTTTTTATTGGCAGGCAAATTTATCAACAATACTTTGCTTAGACTACTTTAATATTGCCGAAATTAAAGAAAAAAAAAAATTAAAGAAAAATATGATGGCGATTAATTGTGTACATCGCTACTCTTTTCTGGCACATTACTTATATATTCCAGTGGTATTTAAATTTATGAAAATATCATTTCTAACTAAGGCATTGCAACTGCTGGCTTCCCGCTTGTCGGTTCTTGTCCGGTGAGCATAAAGTAGAAGATGCAGCCGAGCGAATAAACATCCGCACCCGGGCCGTACTTCTCGAAGTTGTCGACTTCCCTACACACGTCGGGATTAAAAACGCGGGTATTTTTAAACAACGATCCTCAGTTGTGGAGTACCCAGTAATTTCTGATGACATAAAGAGGGAAAATGAGAAAAAGGGAGAGAGGAAAGAGAAGAGAGAGAGAGAGAGAGAGAGAGAGAGAGCAAGAGAAAAAAGATAACTAACGGCGCCATGTATCCCGGAGTGCCGACGCGGCTGTGCGAGCCCGCCTCCATTTCCATCTTCTTGGAGCAGCCAAAGTCGGAGATTTTCTGGCAAAAATGTAAATCTTGAAAAATAAAAATTAAGACTCACAATAAAATTATAAACTTTGTCACTTATGGAAAAACGACATCAATTAATTTTAAAATCTTATTTTTATCAAGGCAGTTATCCGCCTTATTGATCACTATCACTGACACTTTCAAAGATCAGATCGTATACGTTGCAAAGAAACGGAAACAAACAGCAAGACATATGTATTTGTAAATAAGTAAATAAATTTAAAGTATCTTGTTGGAAATAAATGTAGAATGTTAATTAATCAAAAAATATCTTTAAAAAAAATATAAAAAAAACATAAGTATTTAAATTTAAGTTTATTATTTTTCTAAACCAACAACAAGCGGAGCGGAACACGGGCACAAACTGGAAACAAGGACATTCGCGGGCGAGAGATCGCGGTGGGCGATGTCGCGCAAGTGCATGTAATCGACAGCGGAGGACAGTTGGACGAGCACTTCCTTGGCTGAGAGAGAGAGAGATGGAGAGAGAGAGGGGGGCAGAGAGAGAGAAAGAGAAAGAGAGAGAGAGAGAGAGAGAGAGAGAGGAGAGAGAGAGAGAAAAGAGAGAGTGGGAGAGAGTGAGGTTAGAGAAATATGGAAAGAGAGAAGGACTAAGGGAACTAAGGTGTGATCAGCATATTCTTTAACTGTGCTTCCTCTCTGATTTCCGGTTTACCAGCGTTGGACCCTAACAAGGAATAGCACATAAAAATTCTCGTTATCATTGTTATGGTAAAATGCATTTTCTTTCGCTATCCTAATCGCAATCATTATTAGCAAAAGGACAAATTATAGAAATCAAAAATGTTCGCCAACCGTGCTCGAGTGTGAGTTGTCGACTCTTCTCCACAAAGTCTCTGAGCGAGCCCAGCTTGCAGTATTCCATTATGATGAACCTATAGAAGAGCATTAAAGAAGAAGAAGAAGAAGAAGAAGAAGAAGAAGAAGAAGAAGAAGAAGAAGAAGAAGAAGAAGAAGAAGAAGAAGAAGAAGAAGAAGAAGAAGAAGAAGAAGAAGAAGAAGAAGAAGAAGAAGAAGAAGAAGAAGAAGAAGAAGAAGAAGAAGAAGAAGAAGAAGAAGAAGAAGAAGAAGAAGAAGAAAAGAAGAAGAAGAAGAAGAAGAAGAAGAAGAAGAAGAAGAAGAAGAAGAAGAAGAAGAAGAAGAAGAAGAAGAAGAAGAAGAAGAAGAAGAAGAAGAAGAAGAAGAAGAAGAAGAAGAAGAAGAAGAAGAAGAAGAAGAAGAAGAAGAAGAAGAAGAAGAAGAAGAAGAAGAAGAGAAGAAGAAGAAAAGAAGAAGAAGAAGAAGAAGAAGAAGAAGAAGAAGAAGAAGAAGAAGAAGAAGAAGAAGAAGAAGAAGAGAAGAAGAAGAAGAAGAAGAAGAAGAAGAAGAAGAAGAAGAAGAAGAAGAAGAAGAAGAAGAGAAGAAGAAGAAGAAGAAGAAGAAGAAGAAGAAGAAGAAGAAGAAGAAGAAGAAGAAGAAGAAGAAGAAGAAGAAGAAGAAGAAGAAGAAGAAGAAGAAGAAGAAAATCTTTTTAACTTTTTCTTTATTACACGAACGCTTACACAGTAAGCAATCGAAAATTAACAATCTTTGAAATATTCTTTTTTTTTGTAAAAAAAAGTTTTCAATATATGTAACTAATTAGTTATGTGTATATATTTTAAAATTCCAAAATATAAAAATAATTATTATATGAGTATACTGCGAAGAAGAAGAGAACAAAAACGCGATATCAACGAACGTTCTCTCGTTTTCGGAGAAGCTTCCGTAGAACTCGACGATGTTGAGATGATCAAGCTTGGCATGATTCGCCACTTCAATCGAAGCACGAAATCCCATCGAAGCGTTCAACTGGAAAAAAGTGCCGAATAGAAATTTACTGAATAGAAACGTATATTTCTATTTAATTTCGGTAATTTATCTACTTTATTATTTCTATTTAGTAATTGTATTTTCGTCGATATCACGAAGTGTTACGAAATTAATATTCTATTGCCTATTAATTTTGTTATATTTCATCTCCAAGCTAAACACGGTTTTCATGGAAATACGGATTCAAGACTTTATTTTCGTTTTTCCTGAACTTTAGAGCTGGATAAAGCATGGGAAAATGAAGAATAAAAGAATACCTAAAGGATGAAATAAAGCACATTCGTTGTACCTCCTTTAAAGCGACAGTCCGATTCTGGAACTTCTTCCACTTTGCCTCTCCCTGTTTCTCTCTCTCTCTCTCTCTCTCTCTCTCTCTCTGTCTCTATCTCACGTTCTCTTTCTCTGTGTTTCGCTCTCTTTTCATTCAAACGAGAGAGAGAGAGAGAGAGAGAGAGAGAGAGAGAGAGAGTGTGAGAGAGACAAAAGAGAGAGTACGAGATTAGAGAGAGTGAGAGAGAGAGATGAGAGAGAGAACGAGATGAGTGATGAGAGAGAGAGTGAGAGAGAAGAGAGAGAGAGGAGAGAGAGAGGAAAGAGAGAGTGGAGTGAGCGCATTTGGAAGGCGGCTGAAACGAGGAGCGGCTGCCGCGGCGAATGTTCGCCTGCGCAGAACATTGCAGACTCCGCTGATTGTGAGCAGAGCATCGGAATGTTCTCCCTATCGGAACATTTCTTCTCCGCGGGCGAATTCGGGATGCAATGCTCCGCTTGAATGCTTTTCTCGGGCGAACATTCCGTTTTCTGTTCGGCAAAAATTGCGAAATGCAGAAGAAACAGCACAAGTCTAGAATACGCTCTGAGCGCCGCACCCTCTCCTCATTTTGGAATATATCGAATTGTGTATCATGAAATCCTCGGGTGGTCCAAACGACAATATTATGTAGTAGGCTGAAAATAGTAAGAATACGGGCCTTTACAAGCTAGATACAGGCGAAAGAATGTGGCGGAGCCTAACAACTAGAAACTATGTACAAAGCGGAGAGTAAGTTTGTCAAGGATACTTATAGACGGATTACATACATATGTATGTACATACATCAGGATCCCTTACAAAATTATAGACTCACTAATGTAAGTCAGATTAATATAATAAGCAATATTGTTGCACGATAGAGTGAGAGAAAGAGAGTGAGCCTTAGAGTTTAAAGAATACTTCCCGTCACATTTTTTCGCTGTTCTGTAACTTTAGCTAACATAAATATATTTAAAACCCGTTTCACTGCGTAATCCCATCAATTTCCATACACAACAAACCTTTATCCTTGGCAACACTTCCATCGATACATTCTACAAATTCTTCTCTACGAATCAAGCACACAACAGTAATACATTTCAAGTTAATACATGGACTCCGGAATGCACATTAAGCAGTAATCTAAAGTTACGCTAGATTCTTCAATTTCAATCAGCACCAAACGCAAAATGTTTCCCTCCTTTCTTTTCTTATGCGCTTTTCTACAAATATTATGGGAAGATAAACGTACTATGCAAGCGTACTTTGCATGGCGTTGCAAGACAAAAAAAATTATGATCACAAAATGAAATGCAAACTCGTTAAATGATGGATACTACAACCATTATTATGCTATTTTGGAATTGGTAAGAAGGAAGAATTTGCATACAAGTTGGACAGTAAGTAGTTTCTAAACCGTACGATTAAATAAATTGCTCTCCTAAATCTGTCACATTTACCGAACAAAAGGGAACCAATAAATAAAAAAAAACATAAATCTAAAAATGTTCACTGAAAGTTAAAGCTTGTAAAATCACATCAACGGTTTTCCTCCTCTTCGACAACATTTTCAGAACTGGACCCAGCCAGAATTGTTCGTCACTTCCGAGCTCCGGCGAGCAGTCGATGCAAGTCCACTCGGGGATGATGTCACCTTGAACGATGAGAGAGAGAGAGAGAGAGAGGATATAGAAAGAAAGATTGAGAGATAGAGAGAGAATGAGAGAGAGAGAGAGACAGACAGACAGAAAGGGAGAGAGAGATATTGAACAAAATAAAATAAAATAAAAATTATTTTTTCATCTCTACATAGATATGACGCTGTAAATTAGAGTCAAACCTGTAGTCTTTGATCAAACTCCAGATGGAGAGGCGTTTGGTGTTCTTGGCATTCTAAAACAGTAAAAACAAATTTTAATTCACTTTATTTTCAATTACTATACATATGAACATTGGCTAATAATTTATTAATGTTATTATTAATAATAATACAAAATATGATATATAAAAATAATAATAAATAACCTTGACGAGCCAGCTCTGCAAAGGGGTTCGCTGGTGACAGAACGAGGGGCTGCGAAGAAGAAGGAGCATGAGGCGGAAGAGGAGCTGATCGCACGGGCATGGAAGATGCTGTTGGCACGAGCGGAATGGGCGAAGGTATCAGAGGGGGCGGGGCTTGAGGCATCAAAGGGGGCGTGGCTTGAGGCATCAAAGTGGGCGGGGCATGCGAGAAGCATCCTCCAATAGTGCTTGGCTGGAGAGGCTGCTGGCCTGGCCATGGCGCGAGCAGCTCCGGTAGCAAGTTCGGGTCTGTAATTTATGTAAATTTCCATAATTTCCGAGAATTTACGTAAATTTCCATAATAATTTTCAGGCAATAATTCCTATCATACTACAGTACTTAGTCAAACTGGCATGACAATTTTTTTCGCATAAAACATCGCCTTTTATCCCTGAATACTGACTGTAAACTAGCGGGAAAAAGATAGCATTAAAATGAGAATAGATGTACCATAACGTAGGAAAAGATGGGAATCTGACGGGAAAGGGGACCAATACTCAGAACCCTGACCAATCTGCTGTCCCTGTGACGACGCGGAGTTCAGCTGCGGTTGCGAGGAGGCCCTTCGCGATACGGAAAGGGGCTGCAGAGCGGGCAGCAGGCAGCCACCACTCGGGATGTCCTCGTCTAAAATGGGAGGAATATAATATAATGTTGCCTATTTTTTTACTACAGAGATAGAGAGAGAGAGCGAGAGCGAGAGAGCCAGAGGGAGAGAGAGAGAGATAGAGAGAGAAGGAAAGTGAGAGAGAGGGAAAGGGAGAGATCGATAGAGAGAGAAATAGGGAGAAAGAGAGTGAGAGAGAGTGAGAGAGAGAGAGAGAAAGAGAGAGAGAGAGAGAGAGCTCGATTCAAAGAGTGAAAGAGAGAAAAAATATGCTCACTATACAGAGCCATGCGCTTCACTTTGTTGAAGCTATTTGTGGACGTTTATAGCCTTTAATATATGTTTTATAATATATTTTTTGTATCGGTAAAGTATAAAGGGGGTTCAAAGATCAAAGAACTAGAACCGAGAAGAGACGGCTGAGGTTGAGCAGAGGCGGGAACAGCCACCACACGAACATTGCGGTCGGAGAGTGCGAGTGGTCGGAAAAGAAATGGAAAATCACTCTCTTTCTCTCTCTCGCTCTCACGATATATATCTCTCTCTCTCTCTCTCCCTCCCACTCTCTCTTCTCTCTCTCCCTCTCTTTCCTTCTCTCTCTCTCTCTTTCTCTCTCTTTTCTCTCCCTCTCTTTCCATCTCTCTCTCTCTCTCTCTCTCTCTCTCTCCTCTCTCTCTCTATCCCTCTCTTTCGTTCTCTCTCTCTCTCTCACCCTCTTCCCTCTCTCTCTCTCTCCTCTCTCTCTCCCTTCCTCTCTCTCTCTCTTTCCCTCTCTCCTCTTTCTCTCTATTCGCTCTCTCTCCTCTCTCTCTCTCCCTAGCTCTCTCTCTCTCCCTCTCCCTCATTATCTCTCTCTCCCTCTCCCCCCTCACCCTCTCTCTCTCTTTCTCTCTCTCTCTCCTAACTTCCTCCCTGTCTCTCCCCCTCCTCCTCCACCGGCTGCATCACTCCTCGTCTTGGATGCTGCTCTGGGTGGCAGCTGCTGCTGCTTCCTCTTCTTCTTCCCTTCTGTCACTGCGAATGCGGCCGCGGCGTCCACTCCCATCTCGATTCCTAAAAAGAAAAGTAAAATCGAACGGATTACGGTATCCCTCTCTCTCATATCACACCGGTTACTGTATCCTGGTTACGATATCCGAAAGATCAGGCTCATAGTGACGCTTACACTTTACATTTTATTTATTTACCACAAATCATCCTTTATTTCCTTCTTGTCTAATTGTATACGTCAACTTCCACAATATTCTACACCATACAAATGTAAAAAAAATGTCTTAAACAAATTTATTATAAAAAATATATTTATTTAAATAAATAAATAAATAAAAATAAATAAATAAGAAACAAAAATAAAGAAAAAAATAAAAACAAAAACCCGTAGCCGTGAGCAGATCCACTTCGGGCGCCTTCGCCTGCACCTTGGCCACCAGGCTCTGCAGCCTCAGAAGTGGCTCGTGAGCGTGGAAGAGTGTTGCGAGGAACTCGTCAGCCATCTTCTGGAATGAATTACGAGATTTGCCGAGGATACTTTCAGAAATGTTTTAAAGGGCACCACTTTTTGGTTTTGTTTTGCATAACAAAAACAACAAAAAATTGCTCGAAGACTTTCACAACATTCAAGGTATATAATTAATTTTCTTAAATAAACAAGCTGTATGATTATTGCTATCCCACCCTCACGCTCTGAAGATCAGTCCATGGGAATATTCCTGCAAACTTATTCTTGGGATCAACATGAAAACCACGGGGTCATTTTATAACAGAAAAAAACTACGGGGCCAATCAAGTATAACTTATTTATTATAGTAACCTTCATACATATTATTTATATAACTTACAATTAATACATTATATATACATAAATATATAATATAATTAGTCATAAGTTACTAGTAATTACTTAGTCTAGCCGGGGGGGGGGGGGGGGGAGGGGGGGGGGGCGGGGAGGGGGAATAATAGATAGACAGACCTCTTGATAGATTGCAAGTACGGCCGGTCGGAGAATGCTGGCCACTTCGCATTGGAGAGTCGTGTGCGAGTTCTCAACACGCATCCATGCGTCTAGGAGGCCCTGTTAGAAGCCAGGCTTTTTACTTGTATTCATCTTTCGTTCTCACTCTCTCTCTCTCTCACCGACTCTCTATTTCTCTCCTTCTCCTCTCTCTCTCTCTCTTTCTCTGCCTCTCTCTCACTTCCTCTCTCTCACTTCCTCTCTCTCACTTCCTCTCTCTTTCACTTCCTCTCTCCGACTCTCTCTTTCTCTCTCTCTCCTCTCTCTCTCTCTCTCTCTCTCTCTCTCTCTCCCTCCCTCTTTCTCTAAGATACAACCAACATTATGCAGATTTCCAATCGACTTAGCCATCCGTTGCTTTGCTTGCAGGTTCAGTGCCTGGAACTCGCGGTAGGCGGGATGGACATTGGCCTGGAAGTGTGGAAACTTTATCATCCGCGAAGAATACTACGGGAATGGTTGAACCGGAGCGATAGAGTGACCAAGTAGAACAGGCTAGAGAGAGAGAGAGAGAGAGAGAGAGAGAGAGAGAGAGAGAGAGAGAGAGAGAGAAGAGACAAACGACGAAAGAGAGGATTTCTCTCTGTATTTCTCTCTTCTTTCTCACTACGCTAGCTCTTTTTACTAGAGTAGAGAGAGAGAGAGAAAGAGAGAGAGAGTGAGTGAGAAAGAGAGATAGAGAGAGAGGACAAGGAGAACAAAAGAGGGAGAGAAAGAGAGAGAGTAAGATAGAGAGCGAGAGATTGAGATTGTGGGACAGAGAGAGAGAGAGAGAGAGAGAGCGAGAGAGCGCGAGAGAGAGCGAGAGAGAGAGAGAGCGAGAGAGAGAGAGAGAGGGAGAAAGAGAGAGAGAGAGAGAGAGAGAGAGAGAGAACTCCCCCCACCTGACTCTGATCCGTGAGTGTCTCCTTGACCGTGAGCCAGTCATACAGCTTGTCCTGCCTCTTCATGACGACCTTCCTCGGAATCGCTCGCAGCTCTCCAAGCAACGCTTGCGAAACACTCAAATCTAAGTACTGTCAGAAAATGAGCAATTAAAATAAAATAATTTGTAATAATTGTGAGCAACTAACAAGACGCCAAATAAATAATTAAGATATTAAAAAGAAAAAAAACCCATTTAAGAAAAATATCTGTAAAAAGTATAAAAGCTAGTAAGATGACTACAAGTTAGAGAAAGCCGGCTCTTTTTATCCCTCTAAACCTCCCAAAAACAAAATTAAAGCGAGCTCAAAAATACATTAAAACTAGCTTTCTTTTTTCTGAAAAATTAAATATTTGCATCATGTAAATAATTAATTTTGAAAAAAATAGATAATACAAAGGCAAAAAAAACGATGGCTAACGTTGACTGCAACAATTGCTTAGTTGTGGATGCTAAGCTCCTCGCGTGGCCCGCCGCTTCCTCAACTCGCTTCTTAATAGAAGCGTCTGAAAAATTACATCATTTAAAGGAGCAAAAAATGAACGTTTGAATTCGCGCCCTTTTGCCCGAGATCCATATAGTTTACGGTTGCGTTTATGGCTTCTCAAAGTCATTTTAAGACTACACTATAAGCCCCTTCTGCATGAAAAAAAAAACATTTTCATAACTAGAATCTTGTCAGAGAATATGTTTAAATAACTTAAAAGTAACTTGTTTTTTTAATGAAATAACGGTTTTCACCGAATAAAAACATAAAAATTGAAGAAAAAAAGACAAAATCAATAAATACATAACCTTCTGTGACAGAAAGCAACTTGGTGCACTTTAGATTGATTGACGTCTCGAGTGAGTGAATGTATCGGTTGACGTAGAAGTTGAAGGAGACCGCCAGCTTCTCCAGTCTCACAAGTTCGGCGAGGCTCGAGTCGAACTCAACGTCGCGCCACTGAAGAATATACAGAAAAAAAGCATCATTTCATAAAAATTTTATTTTGTAAAAGGATAAACATTTCATAAATATTAATTTTTTAAAGACATCACTCCATAAATATTAATTTTGCAAAGCAATAAAGCTAATTTAGAAAATACCCACGCATAATACAATACTGCACCTACAGTGCGATTTTTTTCCAAATAGAAAACAATTATATTAGCTATTTGCATTCAACAAATAAAATTTATATTCAAATACATCTTTTTGAAATTTTGTCTACCCCTTGTACTCATCTTCATATACGTTCGCAACATCAAATACTGCCAATATTGTGAAGTAAAAAAATATAACCCAAATAAACCTTTAAAAAATTACTACAACAATAACTGTATACAGTTATTGCTTAAACAATATTTATAAATAAATAATATTAAATACAACTTCCTCACCGCATGAATACCAAAGAGATCGGCAAGTCTCTTCTTGAAGCGGTTGCTCTTCTTCACGAATGAATGCATGTTCACGGAGTTCAACTTCTGTCGAAGAGTTCGCTTCTCGCTCTTGTCTCCTTCGTACTTGCAAACTGGCAAAAAGTTTCGATTAGTTAGGTGCAAATAAAAATAAAATTAATGGCTTATTAAAATAAAATACAAATATTAACAGGTCTTGGATATCAGTTCTTAGTTGGGTTAGAAGATCGTTATTTAAAATGTTTCTCTCTCTCTCTCTCTCCCTCTCTCTTTATCTCATTCCTCTCCCTCAATCACTCTCTCTCTCCCTCTCCCTCTCGCTGACGTTCGCTCTCTCTCACTTATCTCTCTCTCTCTCTCTCTCTCTCTCTCTCTCTCTTCAAACCTAGTTCTCTCCTCCTCCTCGACTCGTTCATCTTCATCGCCAGATTGTTCATCTGCCGCCGTGCTTCGAGTAGCTTCGGATGGTCCGGATCAGTAAGCGGTGTCTCCTGAATGGAAAAAAATGAGAGAGATCGAGACAGAGAGAGGGAGAAGGAAAGGACAGTTAGAAAGAGAGAGAGAGAGAGAGAGAGAGAGAGAGAGAGAGAGAGGACAGTTGGAGTGAGAAAGAGAGGCACAGCGAAAGAGACAAAGAAAGACAGAGAGACACAGAGAGAAAGGCAGAGCGAAAGAGAGAAAGAGAGAGAGAGCGATTATTTTTATGTTGAAATTCATTCGCCGCAGAAGATGCGATATGAAGGAGAAACAGTACATATTTAAAAAGTCCAAACTTCTGCATGATCGCCTCACCATCTTCATCTTGGGAAATATATCGAGTTGTTTAAAAAAAAAAATGAAAAGCACGGGAACGTGACACAATTCACGTTGCGTACAGAAGCTGACTCACTGTAGAGAAAGAATTCCGGTGCGAGAGCCGGAGGGAGCATTACATGGCGAGAGGAGAGAGAGAGAGAGATACAGATAGGCGGAGCGGGGGGGGATAGAGTGCGAGAAAGAGAGATACAGTTAGAAAACGAGAGAGACAGGAAGACGAGAAAGAGAGAGAGAGAGAGAGAGAGAGAGAGAGAGAGAGAAAACAGGAAGAGGAGAGAGAGACAGGGAGAAAGAGTGAGTGCGAGAAAGAGAGGGGCAGTTAGAGTGTGAGAGAGAGAGAAGAGAGAGAGAAGAAAGAGAGAGAGAGAGAAAACATAGAGAGAGAGAGATAGCGAATATTTTATATGTTGAAAAAATAATTCGTGGCGGGAGATCCGAAATGAAGAAGATACGTTTCAGCAAGAATATAATGATTACATTGTTCGCCACGTCGGCTCTATACTCAGCGACAAACCATTTTCATCCAGAAAATATATCGAACGGTGAAAAATGAAAACCACGGGTACAGAATGAGACAAAATATACGTACTGAAGCTGACAATTAGACTCACTGTCATCTTATGGTATTTTGACACACTAAGAGGAGAGATAGAGAGAAGAGAGAGAGAGAGAGAGAGAGAGACAAGAGAGAGGTAGAGCGAGAGCTAGAGAGCGAGAGAAAGAGAGAATCACCAACCTTGACCAGTTCAGCGAGCAGCAGCGGGTACTTGAGGCATCGCTGGACCGGCCTGGCCACACTGCTGGACATGTCGATGCAAGAGGTGCTCGGATGCAATTCACGCTGCTTCTCCACCACTGCTTGCCATGCTGCGGATTCGGACTCCTGACAATATTGTATTCTTCTTTTTGTTCAAAACAATTTATTGTACAATAATGACAATATTGTACAATATTGGTCATATTCTTTTTTTTTCGTTCAAAACAATTTAGTGAATTTTGGTCAAATGATAAAGGACTCTAGTTATCTTACAGATCACTTAAAGTTATTTACTTCATTTTATTTTGATTTAGAGCTCATGCGGAAGATTTCTCTTCGCTGTACACGCATATCGAAACATGGAAGCTCAACTGATATCTGATGATGAATTTGTTTAACTATTTCTTAAGTTCTCGAGTAAGAGAGAGAAAGAGAGAGAGAGAGAAAGAGAAAGTGAGAGAGAGAGGGAGAGAGAGAGAGAAAGAGAAAGTGAGAGAGAGAGGGAGAGAGAGAGGAAGAGATATCACCAACTGACATCCTCCACAGCCGCATGAATAGCATCCAAGTTGCGTAGGAAGAAGGAGTAGGTGTGCGAGAAGCCGACCTGTATTGATAAGTATTTATTTTATTAATATTTAAAAAATATTACTATTATTAGGCATATTATAATTTTTTTATTTCTATTATATACTAAAATATTACTATTATTATTACGCATATTATAAATTTTGTTTTGTTAAGTAGATAGTAATATCTACATATTTATATTTGTATTTTATGGACTCTGTGGGTCCAGCTATAAATATTGTAATTTATAATTATAGCTACATGACGTTTATTAGAGTCATGTAGCATTAACATACTCACGCTATTTAATTAGCATAATAGTAATACGTATATTTAGTCATTTCAGAATGAGTATAAAAGCCCGAGATCAGGAGACAAATTGTCAGTTCCTTTCTCTCCACTTCTGCCTTCTCGCGAGCCCTCGTTCGGTGGACTTCTCCCTCACTTCATTCCTCGTTCCCTCTCACAAGCGGTCGACTCTCCTTTCCCTCTTCACTCTCTCAATAAACCCTTGTCCCGCTCTCGCCTCGTCTTCCCGCAATCTATTCATCGTCCCCTACGTGAGGACACAACAATTGGCGATCAGGATCTCAAGAACTCGTGCGGCGGCCGATTCCCTACCTGCGGTGTTTTTGGCCGGCTTCTTTCCATTTGCCCATCCAGTTAAAAGAGGCTGTGTGCCCACCCAATTTAAAAGAGGCTGTATGCCCACCCTGTTTAAAAGAGGCTGCGTGCCCAAGCTTTTTTAGGTTTCTGGTGTTCTGGAGTTGGCGAAGGTAGTCAACGGGCTGAAGACGTTGAAGTGAAAGCGAACGAGCTCGAGGACGATTGAAGTGAAGACTGGTGAGCTGTCAGTAGCTGAGCGGCAAGGGGTTGAACCCCGATCTACAGTAGCTGATCGGCAAGGAGTTGATCCCCGATCTACAGTAGCTGAGAGGCAAGGGGTTGATCCCCGATCTACAGTAGCTGAGCGGCAAGGGGTTGATCCCCGATCTACAGTAGCTGAGCAGCAAGGGGTTGATTCCCGATCTTCAGAAGAAAACTCGAAGACGATGGCTGAGATGGAAGCATTCCTGCAAGTTCTGAAGATGCAAAAGAACAAAGTGCTGCTGCCTTGGAAGCTCAACAAACATTGATGAAGGAGATGCAGGAGCAGAATGCGAAGGCAGTTGAACAACATGCGAAGACAGTCGAAATGCTGCTCGAGAGGCTGAATACGACCGAGAATGGAAACTCGCCGAGGCAAAATGATGCAGCAAGGGCAGGCCCCTCAATCGATGCACTCGAAAGGACGATCCAAGTATTTGAATACGAGCCAGAGGACGGCTGCACTTTCAATGCTTGGTACAACAAGTACGAAGATCTCTTCGAGAAGGAAGCTGCTCACATCTCAGAAGTGCAGAAGGTGCTCATGCTGATGAGGAAGCTCAGCGTCAAGGTCGACGCGCAATATCGCAACTCAATCGCGCCAAAGAAGGTGACGGACTTCACTCTCGCAGAGACCGTGGAGCGGTTGACGAAATTGTTCGGAGATTATAAGACAGATTTCGAGAAGAGACTGTACTTATTGAATCTCAAGATGAGCTCGGCATGCATCAATGACTTCAGAGTCCTATCGTCGGAAGTGAACAAGGCGGTGGAAGCAGCCAAGATGGCGGAACTCTCCAATGACCAGTTGAAGACGATGTTCTTCATGGCGGCAATCGACATGCCAAGACACGCAGACACTCGATTCCATCTGTTATCACTGTTGAAGAGGAACGAGGCGATGTCGATGGACGAACTGGTTCAAGAATGCGATCGACTCGCAATACTCAGGAACGAAAGCAGTGCGGTGCAGATGCAAGGCAAGAGTACGCCAGTGAACTTTATCGGAAGACAACCGAGTCACACCAAGCAGAAGGCCGAGAATGGCAGAAAGAAGCCTTGCTTCCGCTGTGGTGGTTCGCACGCGCAGGAAAACTGCAAGTTCAAGGAGAGGAAATGTTACGGTTGTGGCAAGATTGGCCATATGCGCTCGGTTTGTCGGAGCGAGGATGCTCACAGCGACACTTCGTGGAACGAGCGTAAGAAGAAAAGAAGTAACGACGACGACGACGACGACTCGTCGTGGAACGAACGTGTGAAGGAAAGCACGAGGATGAACACAGTAGCTGTCAACTCGCTGCAGAACAATTCGTTCGATGTGAAAGTGCTGATGGAAGGAACCAAGGGCACCATGCAGGTCGACACCGGCGCAGACATCACACTGATTTCAAAGTCAACGTGGAAGTGCATTGGCAAGCCCAAGTGCATGAAGATGGACTGCAAGCCAGTCAGCGCTTGTGGCCAGAAGCTAGCTCTCACTGGATGCTTTCATGCAGAGATCCAGTACGGTCGCAGAAATGCCAAGGGAACTGTCTACGTGGCAGAAGCGCCACTGATGTTACTCGGCAAGGATTTCATCACGAAGCTGAAGATGATTAAGCTGGAGAAATTCGAGAAGACTGAAATACACATCGTTCGAGTCAACAAAATTCTCAGCACGCCGATACATCACAAGGAAGTTGGCAAGAGCGAGATCCCTACCGTGGGACTTGTCTACCCTGGACACTGCGCGAAGTCGAAAGGAATGAGCCGGACGGAGCTTTTCCCTGGAAGTAAACTGAGGTCGAGGACTTCTTGGTCGAAGACGGCAGCGCCATCGGAGAAGATCGATGAGCGCACGAAGAATCAATTTGACTTACAACACGGATCGAAGTCATTAGCAGTCGGCGACAAGGTCAAATGCAAGACCAGCTTTCAACCAGACGGAAGGAGATGGCATGCTGGCGAGGTTGTGTGCAAGAAGGGCAGATTCGTCTTCTCGGTGAAACTGGAGAATGGTCGAATGATCACATCTCATGCGAATAAGCTTCAAGCAGTCAGCACATCTCCAAGACCTCAACGGACACGGCGTCCACCTTACCAGATGAAGTCGAACATCTCGCAGAAGAGTTATAAGTAACTCTCGACGCCCACTACTATTGTTTTTAAGATTGAAGGAACTTCAATCTTAGTGGGAAGGTGTTAAGTAGATAGTAATATCTACATATTTATATTTGTATTTTATTGACTCTGTGAGTCCAGCTATAAATATTGTAATTTATTATTATAGCTACATGACCTTTATTAGAGTCATGTAGCATTAACATACTCACGCTATTTAATTAGCATAATAGTAATACGTAAATTTAGTCATTTCAGAATGAGTATAAAAGCCCGAGATCAGGAGACAAATTGTCAGTTCCTTTCTCTCCAGTTCTGCCTTCTCGCGAGCCCTCGTTCGGTGGACTTCTCCCTCACTTCATTCCTCGTTCCCTCTCACAAGCGGTCGACTCTCCTTTCCCTCTTCACTCTCTCAATAAACCCTTGTCCCGCTCTCGCCTCGTCTTCCCGCAATCTATTCATCGTCCCCTACGTGAGGACACAACAATTTCTATATCAATAATAGCATACAGGATAGATTCAATAAAAAAATATATAAAAAAAACCTTGAATGAGATGAAAAGTTCGCCAAATGCTTGTCGATCCGCAGGGAGAGAAGCTCGATTCTCGAGTTCCTGAGATAAGATAATGGTTGATTACTTCTTTCAAGGAGAGAAAAACAACGTAATAAATATAGAAATTTTAAAAATCCTGGTTTTTTTTCCTATGCGTAAAACATTTTTTCGGCTACCACGATTCTGTACTTCTTTCTTATAATTATTACATTATATGGCTTATAATAGTCATTTATTTAATGGACTACTAAAAAAAAATTAAAAATGTTTAAAGCTTTCTGTAGTACTGTAAAAGTGAACTGTTGTTCTAAAAGTGCTGTAAGAGAGAACTTTTGTTCTGAAAGTGCTGTAAGATAGAACTTTGTGACCTGTCCAAAGATCCTTGATAGGCGTACAATTGGCATGACCGCCCTCGTCACAGTATCTCTCGTCGTCTGGCGAAGGTGTGACGACGTGGAAACGGCCTGAATTCTTTTTTTTTCAAACTTTTTTTTTCAATTTCTTACTTTTAATAATATTTTTCTTAAAGAGTAATATTATGTTCAAAGTTTTGTTTAACAATTGAATTTATCTTTATTTTTAAAATTAGTTATTCTTCCCTTTTCCAGTTCTCCATAGAAAGGGAGAAAAACTAGTTGAAAAAGTTGACTCAAATATTGACTCAAATTAAAATGTAATAAATTACACACCTCAACAAATGCGTTCATGTCCTTCTCGAAGGCCTTCTCCGATGCCACCAACTCGTGGATGACATGACGGCGGCGCTGATCGGATGGTGTTGATCCCTGCGGAGAGAGAGAGAGAGAGAGAGAGAGAGAGAGAGAGGAAGGAGAGAGAGAGGAGAGAGAGGAGAGAGAGAGAGAGAGAGAGAGAGAGGAAGAAAGAGAAGAGAGAGCGAGAGCAAGAGATAGAGAGAAATAGCGTGAGGGTGAGAGACAGTGAAGGAGAGATCAATCGTGGGCGAACATAGCACAAACAAGCGAGAAAGACAAACAGCATTATTAAAAATTGTGACAATAATATTAAATCTTTATCATGGCGCAAGGACCATAATGCCGTTACAAGCGATTAAAAGAAACCCCTTAACTTATGAAAGGGAACCTAATTATGATCAAAGAGAGAGCCTAATTATGATCAACGAAAACACCCGCTTACCATCTCTGCACTCTTCATCATCGGCTGTTGCTGTTGCTGCTGAGGCGGTGGTGGCCGGGGCGGAGGGGGTGCCCTCGCAGCGGCAGCAGTAGCAGCAGACGGAGTCGCTGTCCACTCTGTACTCGGGCTCGTCAGCGACCAAGAGGGCTCCCTTGGACAATGAGACAAGTGGGTTAGAGGGGAGAAAAAAAGGCATGTTTGAATTGGTGCCTTTTTGCCTGACACGAGGACAAGAGGAAGAGAGAGAGACAGAGAGAGAAAGAGAGAAAGAGAGCATGTGCGTTTTATAGAGACACGACTACATTCGCTTCAGTTTCTTTTCCAACTTCGAAATCTTCTTTTCTACAAGTCCTGGATTCTTAATAACAGGGGTTCACTATGAGAATTGGTCAATTTTTCTTTCTTGTCAATAATGCAAACTTCGCCAAAAATCACACGTAGAGGACGCCGAGTACTGCTCAAGATTGATCAATTTTTTTTCTCCCCATTGTCAGTACTTTTTTTAGTACTAAAAAAAATACAGTTAACAAATCCAACCAAGACGAGAAGTCTGCTCCCGTTGTAGAGGAAGTCGTTGTTGTTGTTGTCGGGAAGGCCGGCTTCCACTCATCTGCTGCTCTGGTGGGGGGTGGTAGTGGTGGTTGGGGTACCCAAGGATGGGTTGGGGGTGCTGCTGGGACCACGGGCTGGGACTGATCCCAGTTCGGTTCCCAGGTCGTCGTCGGGTTCTGGGGTGCGGCAAACCACTCGGGTGCCTGGTGAGCGTCCTCGAGCTCGTCATCATGGTAGACGTCGACAAAGACGACGGGGACCATGCCTTCGGCGGAAGTTTCCTCGCTGCGACACATAAGCCATTCTTCGTTCACCTAAAGATTTTGTAATTTTTTTTATTTTATTTAATTTTTTCCTCATATATTATGTCCAATATAGTAGCATTTATAGCTATTTTTTACGTTTCAATTTCTATAACAAACTATTCCATTATTTTCGCACTCTTCATCTTTCCAAGTTTAATTGCAAAAATGAACAAGGTGATCCTGCTAATGACACTCGAAAAGATTGCTTACTTAGTACAAAGATTATATATTTAAAATAATTTTAAATATATTATATTTAAAGTGCAAAAAAACTAGAACGGACATAGAAAAGAAGGCGAGCTTGCTGTCCATCTTTAAGCGGAAGATCTTCCTCTTTCTCGCCCTCGAAATCGTACTTGGCGATGACAATTCTGAAATAAATAAAAAAATATTCGATAAATATTTCTTTATTTCTACAAACGATCCACTTCGGGAATTTTCCAGTCTTTCTCACTGTTTAAAAAATTCCCCCTTTCTTGTTTTTTTTTTTAACTTTCTTGTATACAAATATAAATATAAACAGTAAAAAGAGAATGGAAGTAAACAGTAGTGAGGCGAACTAACCCAATACCGGCCATGCTATCATAGCGCGGTGGACCGACATCAGGGGGTTCTGCGTAGTAGTCGCCGGGGAGAGCCGACATCTCTTGGAAAGAAAAATACTTTATGAATTAATTCCCATCTGGGTGTTTCAGGGTGTTTAGAAACTGAAAAAAGTGCTAAAAAACAAATAATATTACCCACAAAATCGCATATCATCTACACAATTAATTTTTTTGTGCACAGTTACAGTAATACATCATTGTACTGCTTCGTCTTCTTCTTACACAAATCCAATTAAAACAACTATACAGATACTTACCACGGATGCAACCATTTCAGGCTTCTTGTACACCTTCTCATCCATATATTCAGGCCAATTTTATTTATTTCGGCAATACATTTATGACGAAAAAAACTTTAACATGAAAATCCCGATCATCACAGTGAAAATGATTATAAAATTTGGCGCAATGTCATGAATCGCATATGGCTTAACAGTAAATCGACTAGCTCAAATGAAATTTGAATATCTTTGGCTAATATGTCATGAAAGGTAGCAGGAATAAAGCACATGAAAGGCACTATAAAAACAATCAAAATAAATTTTCACAATTCAACAATTCGCTCTCTTGCTTGTAGTCATAAAATTCAACAAATTTATGCCCGATCAATCGGTTCCTCACAATCTTAGAAATCAACAAGCATATAGTATCTCAAATAATATTTCCTTATCTGATATTCTTTGTATAACTGAAATAAATTTATAATACTATAGATTTGATCTATAGGCATTAAAAGAATGCCATTTAGAAGCTTTTGGTAAGAAAACCAATCCATAAAACAAGAATTAATCATCAACCTACTATAAAAAAAAATTCTCTGATAAAATCTGAGCGTGTTTCTCTGAGGAAGTGTAAATGGAGCAAGTGTAAAGAGGCTAGCTTGATAAGCTGGAAGGTAACAGTGAAAAAAGAAAACAAAGAAGGGGGCCAACAAAGGGAATGTTTAAAAGATACGATAAAGGTGTTCTTATAAAAATAGAGAAATCGAGAGAGAGAGAGAGAGCGAGCGAGAGAGTGAGAGAGAGAGAGAGCCAAAACAATGCCGACTTCTCTGTTCTCCCTTTCCTCCTTCGACGAACGGTTCTCTCTCTCTCCTCTCTCTCTCTCTCTCCTCTCTCTGCTCTCTCTCTCACTCGTCTCTCTCGCCCTCTACTTCTTGAGTCGTTCAGTCTCGCCTTCCTCACAATTGTCGTCTCCTTTCTTGCCCTTCTCACAATCAGCCAGGTCTTCCAGTTCTTGCTCTGAAATGTCGAGTTTTTCTAAATTACACACGTAAGTATTTGATTTCTTCGCCCTGCATTATCCGAAATAAACAATCGGTTAAAAATAGATATGAAACAGGTCCCTTGCCCTTTATGTGAGCTACTGTTTCAATTCTAAAAAGAAAACCATCGGAACAGCGTTGCCATGACGGCCAATGGAAGAATAGTACAAGAGAGAAAAGAGATAGATGAGAGTGAAAGGGGCAAGAGACCTTGCGATGAGAGACAGAGAGAGAACGAGTGAGATGTAGTGAGAGAGAAAGAGAGAGACAGAGAGACAGAGAAATAGAAATAGAGAGAGAGGGCGAGTGCGAAAGTCAGAGACAGAGCTACACAGAGAGGCATTGAGTGAGACAGAGAGACAGAGAGAGGTATAGAGTGAGACAGAGAGAGAAAGAGAGAGACAGAGAGAGAGGGAGAGAGAGAGAGAGAGAGAGAGAGAGATCGAAACTAACGCGCTGCTTCTTCCTCCTTCGTAGGCACTGGCTGATGACTGGCTCGGTAGGGGAAGAGTGAGTAGACAAAGACGGCGCCCATGACAAGGCCTGCGCCCAGGATGAAGAAGAAGGTCGGCCGGAAGGTGAACAGGAAGTACGAGAGGACGCAGTTCATCACGATGGCCACCGAGGTCGCGAAGGCCTGAGGAGAGGGGCATGAAAGAATGGAGAGAGCGAGAGAGAGACAGGGGAAAGAGGGAGGGAGAGAGATTGAGAGAGACAGAGAGAGAGCGCGCGAAAGAAAGAAAGAGAGAGAGAGACAGGGGAAAGAGAGAGGGAGAGAGAGAGAGAGAGAGAGAGAGAGAGAGAGAGAGAGAGGACAGGGAGAGAGATGCTCAGAGAAGGAAACACAGAGAGAGAGAGAGAGAAAGAGAGAGAGAGAGAGAGAGAGAGAGAGAGAGAGAGAGAGAGACGGTAGAACTGATCTGTTCTCCTCCAACCTTGAGTATGTTATCGGCATACTTGATGACGACTGCTACAACCAGTCCGCCGAGTGCATTGATGGACACTGTCACCCAGACAGCCCAGTCGAAGCCACTCATCATGTTGGAGATCATCGAAGAGGGGTCCAGGCCGGAGGAGAAAATGACCTGCAGAGAGGGAGAATGAGAGAGAGAGAGAGAGAGAGAGAGAGAGGGGGGGACGGAGGGAGAGAGAGAAGGTGAGAGAGAGAAGAGAGAGAAGGAGAGAGAGAGGGAGAGAACGAGAGAGATAGAGAAAAAGACAAGAAGAGAAAGAGACAAGAAAAGAAAAGGAAGAGAGAAAGTGAGATAAAGATAGAGAGAAAGCGAGAGAGGTAGAGAAATAGAGACGAAAGAGAGAGAGAGAGAGAGAGAGAGAGAGCTAGAAAGAGAGAGTGTGTGAGAGAGAGACAGAGAGAGAGAGCACTTACCCCTCGATCCTTGACAAATGCGAAGAGGAGCGCGAAGACGATGGAAGGCGCCGCGAGCTGGAAGTTCCTTGTCCAGAGCGATACCTTGGAAAGGACTTATTTATTACCATCATTTTTTTATTATTATTTAAAATTATTAATATCACGTATTTAATAATAATTTTAATAGATTCATAAAATAAACTGTTAAAAAAGCAATACATTTATTACGGTATCAAAAGAGGTGCTCGACAATAAATAAGCGGAAAAGAAAATTTTTTTAATGGTAAAAAAGTAGAGACTTTGGACTTCTTGAGAATCTTCTCCAGGTATATCCCGGCGAATCCTGAGAGAACGCACGCAACGAGGACTGCAGAGAAGCCCAGCACAGAGTTCTGCTCCGGGGCGGAGACTGAGGAGGTTTTAACAAGTTTATTTTCTATTCTATTTATCTATTGGTTTCTATTTATTTTCCAATTAACACATGCTATTCTTTTCCTTAATCATTTATATATTTTTAGCTTTATTTTAACAATAATTATTATTTCAAATTTATACAAATTTTCCTTATGACGAAAAGAGTACTTCTTTAATTTGGAAATGTAACTGATTTCAGTATTACTAGTGTGGATTGTCAAAAAAGAAGGCACTTAGAATTGGAAACGTGGAAGAAGAAAAAGTGGAGAGTGGAGAGGGCAAGGGGAAAAAAGATACTGTAGATTTGACCGACCCACCCTGATTTTAGGACTCCGCAAAGCACAACTAACCCACCCTGTTTTTGAGTAACATTTGGGCAAAAACAGCTAGCCCACCCTTGTTTCCGGGCCCCATTCCTCCTTCCCCACCCTAATCATCTAGGCCCTCGACAGTGGCTTTTATTCCATGGTAGAGGGGGTGGGAGGAAAAACCTGAGACTTTCGGCGATGACGTCGTTAGGATGGCAATCGTTGCTGGCACCTCAGTCGTCGCCAGAGTCCCGTTCACATCATCTTCGGTGACCTGTGGAATTTATTTTTTAAATATTTTTTTAAACTTTAAATACAAAATACTACTTTTTTTTATTTAAATTATGAATAGAGGAAAAATTATAAACACACATCTTAATAACTTTCAGAAGTCACAATGAACCAACCGATTCATTAAAGAAGAATGAAGACAATGTCGACGTCATGCTCGCTTCCAGTGCTGCCTGGCGTTCCATCTTTAAAAAATATATAAACAAATAGGTATTTAAAAAAAACCTTTAAAAAATAAATCTTTTTTTTTCTATTTCAACATAAGAAAAGTAATTTAAGATAAAAAAGAGACAAGTAAAGAATAATCTTCTTCTTAACGTAAATATAATACATAAAAAATAAAAAAAAACATAAATTAATTAAATAACTAATTAATTAATTACCTTCTCCCGATTTTCGCTCATTTTCTGATCATATTGCACGACAGCAACTCCGGCAAAGAGGAAGAAGAGGGCGATCCATTGCGCGATCGATAATCTTCGCTTGAGAACAGCCACGGTGAATAGGGCTGTAGTCAGGATCTTGAGCTGGTAGGTCACCTACAATTTTAATTTTAATTTTAAATGTAAATTTATATTATTATATTTTTCAATCATCTTGTCATCCCTGTCTCTCTCTGTCGAAGAGTGATCGCAAAAAGAGAATTTGATTACCGAATGGTGAAAACGAAGTAAAAGAAATGTGTAAGCAATAGGCAAGATTAGAGGAATGGATAGCAGGGTGAAAGAGCGAGAATCATATGAATTGTGCAGATATAGAGAAGCTTGTAAGAGAGAGAGAGAGAGAGAGAGAGAGAGGAGAGAGAGAGAGGAGAGAGAGAGAGGAGAGAGAGAGAGGAGAGAGAGAGAGACAGACAGGCAGAGAAAAGCAGACCATAAAAGTCGTCGATGGCAGATTCTCGACAGCGACGTAGAGAAGGAAGTTCTGAATGGTGTAGACAATGGCCGGCACGAGCACCTTGAGCGAGTCGGCCTTGTTCTGCGTCAACTCGGTCCAGATCTCACCGAACCCACTGAATTTATTTCCTTTATTTCCAGTCAATAAATTAAAATATGAATCCAATCTTTCTTGCAAACCAAAGAAATTAACGGAAAATACGTATAATCTTTTGCGAAAAAAAATTCTTTTCAATTAAAGAACTAAACTCTTTTAAAATTCTTTAGAAAAAAAATTTAGCTCATAAAATAAATACAGTAAACACTTAAACAAAAATTAAAATATGTATCCGCTGTTTTTTTTTTAATTTTTTAAGGAGCTATTGCGGTAGAATGTAGATATTTAAAGAAACATTCTAGAGTAAATAATTTTCAAAGATGTGAAAACTTACAGGCGAAGGCTGCCCTTTCCAACGCAGACGAGAGCAATGCTAGCGAGCATCTTGAGCACCTCGGCCCAGAAGACGGAGATGGTCTGAGCGTGGAGAAGAAATGAGAAGGGAAAAAGAAGAAAGAAGAAAGAGGAGAGAGGAAAGTAGAGTGGATGAAAGAGGAAAGAAGAAAGAGGAGAGAGGAAAGAATAAAGGAGACAAAGTCATTTTACAAGACAATAAAGGCACTCGAGCATAACCTTTATTTACAATGCCACATTCAAACTCAATAAAACAAGGGAAAGGGAATGAGCCTTTCAAAAAAAAATGTTATTACATACCTTCAAGAACTTGGGACGATTGCCACTCATGGCAAACTTCATGAAGAGCACCAGACACGTGTTCTGGAGGACGAGCACAGCGAGTGACGTGTATTTGAGTGCCTTGTCTGCAGGATGGAGGCATTGATTAAAATTAATAACTTTGTAAACTAAAACTAATTAATTAATAAACTATTTAAGAAACCTTTCTAATAAAGCAAATTATACAATTGATTGATTAATTAATTAAAATTAATAACTTTGTGAACCAAAACTAATTAAGAGAGCCAATCTGAGAGGTTCCAGCAGGCCTCTATACAAGACATGTCGGGAACAAAATTATTTTTTGATTTTTTATTCCTTCTAATGGCTTATGTAGCACCCTATAGAGATCCAAAAAAATTGTTCCAAAATTTTTTTCTGTTATTTCACCATGGATATGCACCGAAAACCCGAAAAAACTCAAATGATCATAACTTTGTTCGTTGTTAAGATATATTAATTTTGAACTGTTTATTCAATTCCAAATTGAAAGGCGCACAAAAATCGTGTTAATCACTTTTTAAAAATATTTAATTAAAGGCCTCATTTTGGCATTTTAATATTTCGTGTGGTGCGTTTGGGGCATAAAAACCCCCCATGTCAAAAAGCTGAAAGCACCACGTGAAAGAGCGACCTTTGTTACCCCTGTTTAGATGCATTTCATTCAGAAATCCGGTCCCCAATTTTAGAACATTTTGACTTGAAGCGCGCGAGTCGGTCAAAATGGCGCATTTTTCGGCCGCCGAGGCACCGCGCAAGCGCATTCATCGATCCATAACTACGCTCAATCTTAATCTTTCAAAATCGTAAGTATATCATCTTAGAACTCTCACGGAGATCTTCAAATGGTACATACATACTTTTATTGAAAAGTTTGGATTTATATGGGAAATTTCGTTCTGTATAATAAGAAAGCTTAAAAAACTACTTCAGAAACGTTTCCACATGCCGAAACATACATCAAAAGAAAGAGGATGAAATTTGGTACAAGATGAATACCTTTCAATGGAATTCCATGCATATGATCTTTTGTTATAAGCCATAAGAGTATGATAGCAAGGCCTTATGGAAAAACTCTAGAAAAAAAGGATTGGAATATTCTAATTCGAATAACCGAAAATGTGAATTCTTGAACAAAATGACAGCGACGCTACTGGCACTACGTTTATGACTTATAACAAAAGATCATATGCATAGAATTCCATTGAAAGGGGTTCATCTTGTAGCAAATTTCATCCTCTTTCTTATGATGTATGTTTCGACAGGCGAAAATGTTTTTAAAGTAGTTTTTTAAGCCTTCTAATTGTACAGAACGAAATTTCCCATATAAATTGAAACTTTTGAATAAAAGTATGTAACATTTGAAGATCTCCGCGAGAGCTCTTAGATGATATACTTACGATTTTGTAATATTGACATTGAGCGCAGTTATGGATCGATGAATGCGCTTGCGCGGTACCTCGGCGGCCGAAAAATGCGCCATTTTGACCGACTCGCGCAATTTAAGTCAAAATGTTCTAAAATTGGGGACCGGATTTCTGAATGAAATGCATCTAAATAGGGGTAACAAAGGTCGCTTTTTCACGTGGTGCTTTCAGCTTTTTGACATGGGGGGTTTTTATGCCCCAAACGCACCACTCGAAATATTAAAATGCCAAAATGAGGCCTTTAATGAAATATTTTTAAAAAGTGATTAACACGAGTTTTGTGCGCCTTTAAATTTGGAATTGAATAAACTGTTCAAAATTAATATATCTCAACAACGAACAAAGTTATGATCATTTGAGTTTTTTCGGGTTTTCGGTGCATATCCATGGTGAAATAACAGAAAAAAATTTTGGAATAATTTTTTTGGGATCTCTATAGGGTGCTACATAAGCCATTAGAAGGAATAAAAAATCAAAAAATAATTTTGTTCCCGACATGCCCGTGCTCGAGTCTCTCAGATTGGCTCTCTTAATTATTTAATCAAAAAACCATTTCAATAAAGCAAATTGCTTTTATATTGTTAACAGTGCAATTTCCCCCAACCAAAAGTACATGTCACTTCCTGGATCGATATTATTTACCGCCGCTGATCGAATTTTAAAAAAAACTATATTAGATAATCACTACAATTTAATGCGCATCCTTCTCAGAACACGAGCATGAAACCACACGTCCAAGAAGTCCTTTTGTCAAAATACTGTACCCCACATAGGCACTAATTACTCTTACGGTAAATGCTGTTGTATATCACGAACAGCTAATCTTATCTTAAAAAACACACACAGACAATTCGGCCAATGTACTAATAGATGTTAATTATAGTTAATATCTTTGCTATAATTCTTAAAAGTGAAAATAATATTAAAAAAAAAAATACCGTACCCTTGGCTGAGGGAGCCTGCTGGGAAGCCGCCGCCATCCTTCCCGTCCTTTTTCCTAACCAAACCTACTTCGAGGGTCTGAGGCTGCTGCACCTTTCGTCACTGAATCTAAACTACCCTGAAAGCTTGAACAAATTAAACAAAGTAACCTTAACGTCATTTAAAGATAGCAGTTCAATTCAAGAATCAAAGATAGTTCCAGCACTGAAATAGCTGTGAAGACTTGAATAACCATCGTCAGATGCATTGTATTTTACCTTTATCCGAACAATCTTAGACATCTAACGAGTTTCGAATTCTAAAACAGCAAACCTCAAAAAGGAAAAGAAACAAGATAAAAAATATTC
>CALZFC010000356.1:890000-902500 GCA_945643635.1 Allodiplogaster sudhausi
CCAGACATTGGGTCTCTGCTGAAACTTGGGTAACCATGTACCCACCAGACATTGGGTCTCTGCTGAAAATTGGGTAACCATGTACCCAACAGACAATGGGTCTCTGCTGAAAATTGGGTAACCATATACCCACCAGACATTGGGTCTCTGCTGAAAATTGGGTAACCATATACCCACCAGACATTGGGTCTCTGCTGAAAATTGGGTCCCTGTATTCACCAAGAACTGGGTCTGCTAATTGGGTCTCTGTACCCACCAGACATTGGGTCTCTGCTGAAACTTGGGTAACCATGTACCCACCAGACATTGGGTCTCTGCTGAAACTTGGGTAACCATGTACCCACCAGACATTGGGTCTCTGCTGAAACTTGGGTAACCATGTACCCACCAGACATTGGGTCTCTTCTGAAAATTGGGTAACCATGTACCCACCAGACATTGGGTCTCTGCTGAAAATTGAGTCCCTGTATTCACCAAGAACTGGGTCTGCTAATTGGGTCTCTGTACCCACCAGACATTGGGTCTCTGCTGAAACTTGGGTAACCATGTACCCACCAGACATTGGGTCTCTGCTGAAACTTGGGTAACCATGTACCCACCAGACATTGGGTCTCTGCTGAAAATTGGGTAACCATGTACCCACCAGACATTGGGTCTCTGCTGAAAATTGGGTAACCATGTACCCACCAGACATTGGGTCTCTGCTGAAACTTGGGTAACCATGTACCCACCAGATATTGGGTCTCTGCTGAAAATTGGGTAACCATGTACCCAACAGACAATGGGTCTCTGCTGAAAATTGGGTCCCTGTATCCACCAAGAACTGGGTCTGCTGAAACTTGGGTCCCTGTATTCACCAAGAACTGGGTCTGCTAATTGGGTCTCTGTACCCACCAGACATTGGGTCTCTGCTGAAAATTGGGTAACCATGTACCCACCAGACATTGGGTCTCTGCTGAAAATTGGGTAACCATGTACCCACCAGACATTGGGTCTTTGCTGAAAATTGGGTAACCATGTACCCACCAGACATTGGGTCTCTGCTGAAACTTGGGTAACCATGTACCCACCAGACATTGGGTCTCTGCTGAAAATTGGGTAACCATGTACCCACCAGACATTGGGTCTCTGCTGAAAATTGGGTAACCATGTACCCACCAGACATTGGGTCTCTGCTGAAACTTGGGTAACCATGTACCCACCAGACATTGGGTCTCTGCTGAAACTTGGGTAACCATGTACCCACCAGACATTGGGTCTCTGCTGAAACTTGGGTAACCATGTACCCACCAGACATTGGGTCTCTGCTGAAAATTGGGTAACCATGTACCCAACAGACAATGGGTCTCTGCTGAAAATTGGGTAACCATATACCCACCAGACATTGGGTCTCTGCTGAAAATTGGGTAACCATATACCCACCAGACATTGGGTCTCTGCTGAAAATTGGGTCCCTGTATTCACCAAGAACTGGGTCTGCTAATTGGGTCTCTGTACCCACCAGACATTGGGTCTCTGCTGAAACTTGGGTAACCATGTACCCACCAGACATTGGGTCTCTGCTGAAACTTGGGTAACCATGTACCCACCAGACATTGGGTCTCTGCTGAAACTTGGGTAACCATGTACCCACCAGACATTGGGTCTCTTCTGAAAATTGGGTAACCATGTACCCACCAGACATTGGGTCTCTGCTGAAAATTGAGTCCCTGTATTCACCAAGAACTGGGTCTGCTAATTGGGTCTCTGTACCCACCAGACATTGGGTCTCTGCTGAAACTTGGGTAACCATGTACCCACCAGACATTGGGTCTCTGCTGAAACTTGGGTAACCATGTACCCACCAGACATTGGGTCTCTGCTGAAAATTGGGTAACCATGTACCCACCAGACATTGGGTCTCTGCTGAAAATTGGGTAACCATGTACCCACCAGACATTGGGTCTCTGCTGAAACTTGGGTAAACATGTACCCACCAGATATTGGGTCTCTGCTGAAAATTGGGTAACCATGTACCCAACAGACAATGGGTCTCTGCTGAAAATTGGGTCCCTGTATCCACCAAGAACTGGGTCTGCTGAAACTTGGGTCCCTGTATTCACCAAGAACTGGGTCTGCTAATTGGGTCTCTGTACCCACCAGACATTGGGTCTCTGCTGAAAATTGGGTAACCATGTACCCACCAGACATTGGGTCTCTGCTGAAAATTGGGTAACCATGTACCCACCAGACATTGGGTCTTTGCTGAAAATTGGGTAACCATGTACCCACCAGACATTGGGTCTCTGCTGAAACTTGGGTAACCATGTACCCACCAGACATTGGGTCTCTGCTGAAAATTGGGTAACCATGTACCCACCAGACATTGGGTCTCTGCTGAAAATTGGGTAACCATGTACCCACCAGACATTGGGTCTCTGCTGAAACTTGGGTAACCATGTACCCACCAGACATTGGGTCTCTTCTGAAAATTGGGTAACCATGTACCCACCAGACATTGGGTCTCTGCTGAAAATTGAGTCCCTGTATTCACCAAGAACTGGGTCTGCTAATTGGGTCTCTGTACCCACCAGACATTGGGTCTCTGCTGAAACTTGGGTAACCATGTACCCACCAGACATTGGGTCTCTGCTGAAACTTGGGTAACCATGTACCCACCAGACATTGGGTCTCTGCTGAAACTTGGGTAACCATGTACCCACCAGACATTGGGTCTCTGCTGAAAATTGGGTAACCATGTACCCACCAGACATTGGGTCTCTGCTGAAAATTGGGTAACCATGTACCCACCAGACATTGGGTCTCTGCTGAAACTTGGGTAACCATGTACCCACCAGATATTGGGTCTCTGCTGAAAATTGGGTAACCATGTACCCAACAGACAATGGGTCTCTGCTGAAAATTGGGTCCCTGTATCCACCAAGAACTGGGTCTGCTGAAACTTGGGTCCCTGTATTCACCAAGAACTGGGTCTGCTAATTGGGTCTCTGTACCCACCAGACATTGGGTCTCTGCTGAAAATTGGGTAACCATGTACCCACCAGACATTGGGTCTCTGCTGAAAATTGGGTAACCATGTACCCACCAGACATTGGGTCTTTGCTGAAAATTGGGTAACCATGTACCCACCAGACATTGGGTCTCTGCTGAAACTTGGGTAACCATGTACCCACCAGACATTGGGTCTCTGCTGAAAATTGGGTAACCATGTACCCACCAGACATTGGGTCTCTGCTGAAAATTGGGTAACCATGTACCCACCAGATATTGGGTCTCTGCTGAAACTTGGGTAACCATGTACCCACCAGACATTGGGTCTCTGCTGAAACTTGGGTAACCATGTACCCACCAGACATTGGGTCTCTGCTGAAACTTGGGTAACCATGTACCCACCAGACATTGGGTCTCTGCTGAAAATTGGGTAACCATGTACCCAACAGACAATGGGTCTCTGCTGAAAATTGGGTAACCATATACCCACCAGACATTGGGTCTCTGCTGAAAATTGGGTAACCATATACCCACCAGACATTGGGTCTCTGCTGAAAATTGGGTCCCTGTATTCACCAAGAACTGGGTCTGCTAATTGGGTCTCTGTACCCACCAGACATTGGGTCTCTGCTGAAACTTGGGTAACCATGTACCCACCAGACATTGGGTCTCTGCTGAAACTTGGGTAACCATGTACCCACCAGACATTGGGTCTCTGCTGAAACTTGGGTAACCATGTACCCACCAGACATTGGGTCTCTTCTGAAAATTGGGTAACCATGTACCCACCAGACATTGGGTCTCTGCTGAAAATTGAGTCCCTGTATTCACCAAGAACTGGGTCTGCTAATTGGGTCTCTGTACCCACCAGACATTGGGTCTCTGCTGAAACTTGGGTAACCATGTACCCACCAGACATTGGGTCTCTGCTGAAACTTGGGTAACCATGTACCCACCAGACATTGGGTCTCTGCTGAAAATTGGGTAACCATGTACCCACCAGACATTGGGTCTCTGCTGAAAATTGGGTAACCATGTACCCACCAGACATTGGGTCTCTGCTGAAACTTGGGTAACCATGTACCCACCAGATATTGGGTCTCTGCTGAAAATTGGGTAACCATGTACCCAACAGACAATGGGTCTCTGCTGAAAATTGGGTCCCTGTATCCACCAAGAACTGGGTCTGCTGAAACTTGGGTCCCTGTATTCACCAAGAACTGGGTCTGCTAATTGGGTCTCTGTACCCACCAGACATTGGGTCTCTGCTGAAAATTGGGTAACCATGTACCCACCAGACATTGGGTCTCTGCTGAAAATTGGGTAACCATGTACCCACCAGACATTGGGTCTTTGCTGAAAATTGGGTAACCATGTACCCACCAGACATTGGGTCTCTGCTGAAACTTGGGTAACCATGTACCCACCAGACATTGGGTCTCTGCTGAAAATTGGGTAACCATGTACCCACCAGACATTGGGTCTCTGCTGAAAATTGGGTAACCATGTACCCACCAGACATTGGGTCTCTGCTGAAACTTGGGTAACCATGTACCCACCAGACATTGGGTCTCTGCTGAAACTTGGGTAACCATGTACCCACCAGACATTGGGTCTCTGCTGAAACTTGGGTAACCATGTACCCACCAGACATTGGGTCTCTGCTGAAAATTGGGTAACCATGTACCCAACAGACAATGGGTCTCTGCTGAAAATTGGGTAACCATATACCCACCAGACATTGGGTCTCTGCTGAAAATTGGGTAACCATATACCCACCAGACATTGGGTCTCTGCTGAAAATTGGGTCCCTGTATTCACCAAGAACTGGGTCTGCTAATTGGGTCTCTGTACCCACCAGACATTGGGTCTCTGCTGAAACTTGGGTAACCATGTACCCACCAGACATTGGGTCTCTTCTGAAAATTGGGTAACCATGTACCCACCAGACATTGGGTCTCTGCTGAAAATTGAGTCCCTGTATTCACCAAGAACTGGGTCTGCTAATTGGGTCTCTGTACCCACCAGACATTGGGTCTCTGCTGAAACTTGGGTAACCATGTACCCACCAGACATTGGGTCTCTGCTGAAACTTGGGTAACCATGTACCCACCAGACATTGGGTCTCTGCTGAAAATTGGGTAACCATGTACCCACCAGACATTGGGTCTCTGCTGAAAATTGGGTAACCATGTACCCACCAGACATTGGGTCTCTGCTGAAACTTGGGTAACCATGTACCCACCAGATATTGGGTCTCTGCTGAAAATTGGGTAACCATGTACCCAACAGACAATGGGTCTCTGCTGAAAATTGGGTCCCTGTATCCACCAAGAACTGGGTCTGCTGAAACTTGGGTCCCTGTATTCACCAAGAACTGGGTCTGCTAATTGGGTCTCTGTACCCACCAGACATTGGGTCTCTGCTGAAAATTGGGTAACCATGTACCCACCAGACATTGGGTCTCTGCTGAAAATTGGGTAACCATGTACCCACCAGACATTGGGTCTTTGCTGAAAATTGGGTAACCATGTACCCACCAGACATTGGGTCTCTGCTGAAACTTGGGTAACCATGTACCCACCAGACATTGGGTCTCTGCTGAAAATTGGGTAACCATGTACCCACCAGACATTGGGTCTCTGCTGAAAATTGGGTAACCATGTACCCACCAGACATTGGGTCTCTGCTGAAACTTGGGTAACCATGTACCCACCAGACATTGGGTCTCTGCTGAAACTTGGGTAACCATGTACCCACCAGACATTGGGTCTCTGCTGAAACTTGGGTAACCATGTACCCACCAGACATTGGGTCTCTGCTGAAAATTGGGTAACCATGTACCCAACAGACAATGGGTCTCTGCTGAAAATTGGGTAACCATATACCCACCAGACATTGGGTCTCTGCTGAAAATTGGGTAACCATATACCCACCAGACATTGGGTCTCTGCTGAAAATTGGGTCCCTGTATTCACCAAGAACTGGGTCTGCTAATTGGGTCTCTGTACCCACCAGACATTGGGTCTCTGCTGAAACTTGGGTAACCATGTACCCACCAGACATTGGGTCTCTGCTGAAACTTGGGTAACCATGTACCCACCAGACATTGGGTCTCTGCTGAAACTTGGGTAACCATGTACCCACCAGACATTGGGTCTCTTCTGAAAATTGGGTAACCATGTACCCACCAGACATTGGGTCTCTGCTGAAAATTGAGTCCCTGTATTCACCAAGAACTGGGTCTGCTAATTGGGTCTCTGTACCCACCAGACATTGGGTCTCTGCTGAAACTTGGGTAACCATGTACCCACCAGACATTGGGTCTCTGCTGAAACTTGGGTAACCATGTACCCACCAGACATTGGGTCTCTGCTGAAAATTGGGTAACCATGTACCCACCAGACATTGGGTCTCTGCTGAAAATTGGGTAACCATGTACCCACCAGACATTGGGTCTCTGCTGAAACTTGGGTAAACATGTACCCACCAGATATTGGGTCTCTGCTGAAAATTGGGTAACCATGTACCCAACAGACAATGGGTCTCTGCTGAAAATTGGGTCCCTGTATCCACCAAGAACTGGGTCTGCTGAAACTTGGGTCCCTGTATTCACCAAGAACTGGGTCTGCTAATTGGGTCTCTGTACCCACCAGACATTGGGTCTCTGCTGAAAATTGGGTAACCATGTACCCACCAGACATTGGGTCTCTGCTGAAAATTGGGTAACCATGTACCCACCAGACATTGGGTCTTTGCTGAAAATTGGGTAACCATGTACCCACCAGACATTGGGTCTCTGCTGAAACTTGGGTAACCATGTACCCACCAGACATTGGGTCTCTGCTGAAAATTGGGTAACCATGTACCCACCAGACATTGGGTCTCTGCTGAAAATTGGGTAACCATGTACCCACCAGACATTGGGTCTCTGCTGAAACTTGGGTAACCATGTACCCACCAGACATTGGGTCTCTGCTGAAACTTGGGTAACCATGTACCCACCAGACATTGGGTCTCTGCTGAAACTTGGGTAACCATGTACCCACCAGACATTGGGTCTCTGCTGAAAATTGGGTAACCATGTACCCAACAGACAATGGGTCTCTGCTGAAAATTGGGTAACCATATACCCACCAGACATTGGGTCTCTGCTGAAAATTGGGTAACCATATACCCACCAGACATTGGGTCTCTGCTGAAAATTGGGTCCCTGTATTCACCAAGAACTGGGTCTGCTAATTGGGTCTCTGTACCCACCAGACATTGGGTCTCTGCTGAAACTTGGGTAACCATGTACCCACCAGACATTGGGTCTCTGCTGAAACTTGGGTAACCATGTACCCACCAGACATTGGGTCTCTGCTGAAACTTGGGTAACCATGTACCCACCAGACATTGGGTCTCTTCTGAAAATTGGGTAACCATGTACCCACCAGACATTGGGTCTCTGCTGAAAATTGAGTCCCTGTATTCACCAAGAACTGGGTCTGCTAATTGGGTCTCTGTACCCACCAGACATTGGGTCTCTGCTGAAACTTGGGTAACCATGTACCCACCAGACATTGGGTCTCTGCTGAAACTTGGGTAACCATGTACCCACCAGACATTGGGTCTCTGCTGAAAATTGGGTAACCATGTACCCACCAGACATTGGGTCTCTGCTGAAAATTGGGTAACCATGTACCCACCAGACATTGGGTCTCTGCTGAAACTTGGGTAACCATGTACCCACCAGATATTGGGTCTCTGCTGAAAATTGGGTAACCATGTACCCAACAGACAATGGGTCTCTGCTGAAAATTGGGGCCCTGTATCCACCAAGAACTGGGTCTGCTGAAACTTGGGTCCCTGTATTCACCAAGAACTGGGTCTGCTAATTGGGTCTCTGTACCCACCAGACATTGGGTCTCTGCTGAAAATTGGGTAACCATGTACCCACCAGACATTGGGTCTCTGCTGAAAATTGGGTAACCATGTACCCACCAGACATTGGGTCTTTGCTGAAAATTGGGTAACCATGTACCCACCAGACATTGGGTCTCTGCTGAAACTTGGGTAACCATGTACCCACCAGACATTGGGTCTCTGCTGAAAATTGGGTAACCATGTACCCACCAGACATTGGGTCTCTGCTGAAAATTGGGTAACCATGTACCCACCAGACATTGGGTCTCTGCTGAAACTTGGGTAACCATGTACCCACCAGACATTGGGTCTCTGCTGAAACTTGGGTAACCATGTACCCACCAGACATTGGGTCTCTGCTGAAACTTGGGTAACCATGTACCCACCAGACATTGGGTCTCTGCTGAAAATTGGGTAACCATGTACCCAACAGACAATGGGTCTCTGCTGAAAATTGGGTAACCATATACCCACCAGACATTGGGTCTCTGCTGAAAATTGGGTAACCATGTACCCACCAGACATTGGGTCTCTGCTGAAAATTGGGTCCCTGTATTCACCAAGAACTGGGTCTGCTAATTGGGTCTCTGTACCCACCAGACATTGGGTCTCTGCTGAAACTTGGGTAACCATGTACCCACCAGACATTGGGTCTCTGCTGAAACTTGGGTAACCATGTACCCACCAGACATTGGGTCTCTGCTGAAACTTGGGTAACCATGTACCCACCAGACATTGGGTCTCTTCTGAAAATTGGGTAACCATGTACCCACCAGACATTGGGTCTCTGCTGAAAATTGAGTCCCTGTATTCACCAAGAACTGGGTCTGCTAATTGGGTCTCTGTACCCACCAGACATTGGGTCTCTGCTGAAACTTGGGTAACCATGTACCCACCAGACATTGGGTCTCTGCTGAAACTTGGGTAACCATGTACCCACCAGACATTGGGTCTCTGCTGAAAATTGGGTAACCATGTACCCACCAGACATTGGGTCTCTGCTGAAAATTGGGTAACCATGTACCCACCAGACATTGGGTCTCTGCTGAAACTTGGGTAACCATGTACCCACCAGATATTGGGTCTCTGCTGAAAATTGGGTAACCATGTACCCAACAGACAATGGGTCTCTGCTGAAAATTGGGTCCCTGTATCCACCAAGAACTGGGTCTGCTGAAACTTGGGTCCCTGTATTCACCAAGAACTGGGTCTGCTAATTGGGTCTCTGTACCCACCAGACATTGGGTCTCTGCTGAAAATTGGGTAACCATGTACCCACCAGACATTGGGTCTCTGCTGAAAATTGGGTAACCATGTACCCACCAGACATTGGGTCTTTGCTGAAAATTGGGTAACCATGTACCCACCAGACATTGGGTCTCTGCTGAAACTTGGGTAACCATGTACCCACCAGACATTGGGTCTCTGCTGAAAATTGGGTAACCATGTACCCACCAGACATTGGGTCTCTGCTGAAAATTGGGTAACCATGTACCCACCAGACATTGGGTCTCTGCTGAAACTTGGGTAACCATGTACCCACCAGACATTGGGTCTCTGCTGAAACTTGGGTAACCATGTACCCACCAGACATTGGGTCTCTGCTGAAACTTGGGTAACCATGTACCCACCAGACATTGGGTCTCTGCTGAAAATTGGGTAACCATGTACCCAACAGACAATGGGTCTCTGCTGAAAATTGGGTAACCATATACCCACCAGACATTGGGTCTCTGCTGAAAATTGGGTCCCTGTATCCACCAAGAACTGGGTCAGCTGAAACTTGGGTCCCTGTATTCACCAAGAACTGGGTCTGCTAATTGGGTCTCTGTACCCACCAGACATTGGGTCTCTGCTGAAACTTGGGTAACCATGTACCCACCAGACATTGGGTCTCTGCTGAAAATTGGGTAACCATGTACCCAGCAGACATTGGGTCTCTGCTGAAAATTGGGTAACCATGTACCCACCAGACATTGGGTCTCTGCTGAAACTTGGGTAACCATGTACCCACCAGACAATGGGTCTCTGCTGAAAATTGGGTAACCATATACCCAACAGACAATGGGTCTCTGCTGAAAATTGGGTCCCTGTATCCACCAAGAACTGGGTCTGCTGAAACTTGGGACCCTGTATTCACCAAGAACTGGGTCTGCTAATTGGGTCTCTGTACCCACCAGACATTGGGTCTCTGCTGAAACTTGGGTCCCTGTATCCACCAGAAATTGGTTCAATACTGAAAAGTGGGTCCCTGTATCCACCAAAAACAGGGTCTCTGTTGAAAATTGGGTCCATGCTTGTACCACTGCCCACCACCCACCATAAAGGTCGCCGCTTCTAGATGTGACGCGGCAACGTAGAAGAGATTGTTCTGGACAATGTAGAGCATGGCCGGCACGCACACTTTCAGTGTGTCCCAGGGCTGCCCGAATGTCTGCGAGCGGAGCAGCGAGACGGATCTGTGTGTGTAATTATCTGTGATCTGTGATCTCTGATCTGTGATCTGTGATCTGTGAATAATTAAATAGATTTATTTATTTAAATAATTAGATAAAAAATATATCTATTTAAATATATATATTTTTTTTTTAATCTAGTTATTTAAATAAACAAATCTATTTCCCTTACAAACAGACAAAAAGACTTTAAAAAACATCTTAGCAAAATCCAAATTTTGTTTTAATTTTTTCAATTAACAAAAAATAAATGTCCCACTTTCAACTATAGGCGCAGAATTTCTCCGCCAGTATTCTACAGCATATAAACCGCTGCTGATTAAAAATGTAGACTATCTATTTAAAACGGGGAAAACAATAATATCACATTGAACATCTTAAATTCATTTAAAAAACCTTAAATAACTATTTTTAAACCTTAAATATAAACTGGAAAAAATAATAAAATAAAAAAAAAGAAAACCTCATCGGCCCTTCTTGCCACAAGATGACACCGAGACAAATGATGGTCTTGATGACCTCTGTCATGAAGACAGCAACGGAGGCCTTGAACATCTCGTCCACTTCTCGAGCTCGCGAATATCTAAGGTTAAGGTTAAGGTTAAGGTTTAAGGTTAAGGTTAAGAAGGCTTAGGTTAAGATTAAGGTTAAGGAAATGATAAAGTTAAGGAGAGCTAAGATTAGGGAGAGAATAAGGATAAAGAATATGGGTAAAGAAAGTTAAAGGTACGGAAAGAATAATGTTAGAATAGGTAAGCAAATAAATGGAAAAAAATATGGCTAAGGAAAGATCTAGTAAAGTCTAAACAGTCAAATTTTTATGATATCTTCTAATCTACTTTTCCCTTCGATTTAACAATACCAGTTTAGAATAGTCTAAAATATATAGTTCTTGTAAAAGTGTTTTTAATTAATTAAATACCCTTCTTATTTCTTAACAAAACCCCATAAAATCAAGAAATATATAAAATTAACAAAGCATAACACCAACCGAACATTAGAACACCTATCACTTATTGTTAATCAGGCTATATATTTTTTTAAGGGGACAGCAACTTCTTTAGCAATATTCAGGACGCGCATTTATTTACATATCTTGAGAGAGAGGCACAAAACCACCTGTCGGTTTCACCAATGTATTGTTGAAAATGGCAAGTCTCCCCAAGTTTATCGATTAAGATTATAGTTTCTAATCTACTTTTTTTTAAACTAGATTAAACAATACCAGTTTAGAAAAACCTAAAATATGGAATCTTTGGAATGCTCTTATATTCTCAAGTTAAGGTAAGGGAACGATTAGGTTTAGGGATGATTAGGGAACGATTAACTTAAGGTCATCTCAAGTTAAGGTAAGGGAACGATTAGGTTTAGGAACGATTAGGGAACGATTAACTTAAGGTCATAAGGTCATAAGGCTAAGAATAAGAGCACACCTGATGAGCAGAGTGTGAATCGCATTCTGTACCGTGAGCCAGAGCAGAACGGCGGTGCGAAAGGATCGGTCAGCCGAATCTTCTCGACCGACGACAAGATTCTTTGCCTAAAATATATGTAACAAAAATCTTTTAAGCTAAAAAAAAAACCTAAGGTATAAAAGGTAAATTAAGTCAAGTTTACTTTAAATTTTCAATGATAAAATAGGAAAAAAACCCCATTAAAATAACTTTTATAAAGAACTTCTTAATTCGCAATTATTCCCTTTCTAAATGAAGCTTTATCTATAACTTTATTATTTTTAATCCCCTCTTAAATACCAACTCACAACTACATAGAAATTTCAAACAATTTTCTTTCCTAATCAAAGAGGAAACTTGCTGTCATATCACAAATCTCACTTTTTAAGCACTAAAATACTGTTACAACATGAAACGAACATGAAAACTGACATCACTTACAAATATAAACACTATCTTGTTGTCATAATCTTATAGGAAACTGTAGAAGTACAGTAGAACAAAATACTGACTCCCATTCGCTGCTGAAAAGTGCGAGTTGTATTCCAGGAGAAAAGCTAGCAGGAAAAGGGTGGCTAGACGTGGATGGCAATTGGAATTTGGGAGATAGTTTCTTCAAATGGCCGGTCTAAGCACGGATCGCGCAGTAGATATGTACGGAGTCTTATTAGGCTCTTAGGCTGGGGAAAAG
>CALZFC010000356.1:907500-1115000 GCA_945643635.1 Allodiplogaster sudhausi
ATTAAACTTCGTTAGAGGCGATTTAGGCTCGAATAAAATTGAAATTTGAGATCTAAAATTGTTGAAAACCGGCCGTATTTATTCTTTATTTTCCGAGTTTTATAATCGCATTCTTTTGCTGATCTCGTTTGATTCTAGCCTGTCTGCCCCTGCCTTTATTCGTTCGGTTAAGCTTGAGAAACGCCGATTCTTATACTTTCTCTGAATGCGTGTGTGTGTCAAAATGATGATAAATCACGATTGCAATAGCTCTTTTTAGTTTTCGAGAAATGGACTTTGCTCGTCTCCGCAATCCGATACAGCCGAGAACGAACGAGCCGCCCAAGCTCAAAGAGGTTCCGCTGACCGTACGAAATCCGCAGAGGACAAAGGTGGAATTTTTTTTTTCTGGGACCATCTCATTTGCGCCATTTTGAATCCTCATCATTGTCGGCAAGCATTCGTGTTAATTTAATAAGAACATCGCTAGTAGTATTAGTGATGATATCTTAATGGTAAGCTAACAATAAGTTGTCGAGAGATACGATACAAAAGTACGTTCATCGCTTGATCCTAAGAAAACGAAAGCAAGTTCTTGTGACTTAACCGCGATGTCTTGGGAAACTTTATAGTAACCGTTCTTAAGGATAAGTAAGTGCACAGTTTTAGGTTAATTTAATGTTTAGTAAGTGCACAGTTTTCAGGTTACTTAAGAAAGTGCCCAGTTTAATTTCAAGCAAAAACAAACTCTTGTAATTCCGTACGCGCAGGAGTTTTATCGCGGCCGCTTCCTTGGCAAGGGCGGATTCGCGCGCTGTTACGAGTTTACGGATGTCGCCACTCGCGCCGTCGTCGCTGGCAAGGTCGTCTCCAAGCTGCTGCTCCAGAAGCCACACCAGAAGGACAAGGTTTCGCGCTTCTACTTGATCCGGAAACGAAAATAATGCCAACGTGAAATCTTCCAAGAAGATTAAAAGCTTCATCATAAACACTTTTTGCTGCTATTATTCTTCTTATGACGATGATAATGATGGTGACGAAATTGTCCTCAAATTTTAGAGAATGAAGAAGGAAAAGAGTATTAAAATGATTAAGTTAATTATCATTAATAAAATTAATTTCGAGTTAATTAATTGGCAGATGGTTCAAGAGATCTCGATCCACCGCAGCCTGGATCACCGGCATGTCGTCAAGCTGAACGACTATTTTGAAGACGACGACAACGTCTACATAATCCTCGAGCTATGCGAGCGTCGCTCTCTGATGGAGCTGCACAAGCGGAGACGTGGAGTCACAGAGCCCGAGGCCAAGTACATCACGTACCAGGTGGGTTTCAAAGTGGGATTGAAAAAGTTACCCACTATTTGCGACCCAGCCCCATATTGGGTAACCTTCCCCGAATCATTTACCGACCCAGAGACGTTCAAGGCAATTTTCTCTCCCCTTTACCCGCCCTCATTTTCCCAACAAGCCGCATTTATTCACTGCCACGTGAACAGGAACAAGGATTGATTACCGAGTAAATCACTTACTTGTTACTCGTATAATGATGTAATGTGTCATTAGCTGTCTGTGAGGCTTTGAAATGATATAGTTTGGAGGAATTCTTGATTTGAAATAGAACTTTGCTACCGTACTTATTAGACTACAGAACTTTGCTACCGTACTTATTAGACTACGATATAATCTTGGATCCTGGCTTGAGCATTGTTTTTTGAAATGTGCATTTAAAGACATCCTTTTTCTTGTAAGAGACGAAGCAGGTTGTTATTTTTTAATGATTTAATTAGTTATACATTAATGTTTTTATAACCTATCGAAATAAGTTATTATAACAAAAGATTATTTTTTTAAGTAAAAAATTGATTAACATTTTAATTAATTAACCAAGGTGGCCGACGGCGTGGCGTATCTGCACCGCCAGAAGATCATCCATCGTGATCTCAAGCTCGGCAACATCTTCATAAACAACGAGATGGACATCAAGATTGGCGACTTTGGCCTGGCGACCACCGTGGAGATGGAGGGCGAGCGGAAGAAGACGCTCTGTGGAACGCCCAACTACATCGCGCGTCAGTCTAACACCCCCCTACCTAAGTTGTTAAGGTTAAGGTTGGGGCCACCTTAACCTTAGAACTCCCCATCCTTAGCCTTAATCCTAATCCTGACAATTTTGGCATTTATATCATATCAGAACTCATCCCACCTAACCATTCGTCTTTGCTTATCAACATATGTTGTTAAATGATATCGAAACCTACTTAAAATGGAGAAGAAATTGTGCTACAGTAGGCGGCGAGCATGCATGACATTGTGAAGCGTTACTGGTGATATTTGTGATGAAGGCAAGATTGTTTGACTCTAAAGGAAGTCTATAAAATAAACAGTCGTGGGGGATGTTAATAATAATGAATAAAATATATTTTAAATAAATATTCTTGCAGCCGAAGTTCTCGACAAGAAGGGACACTCGTTCGAGGTGGATGTCTGGGCCATCGGCTGCATTCTCTACACGCTAATCGTGGGACATCCGCCATTCGAGACCAAGGAACTTAAGGTTAAGAAGGCTAAGAACCCTAAGGCCCCTAAGTCTAAGGCTAAGAAGGTCTCTAAGACTAGGAACTTAAGGTTCTTAAGACTAAGGACCCTAAGGCTATGAAGGCTTCTAAGACTAAGTCTCCTAACCATAAGGCAGGACAGAGATGTTCTTGTTGTTAGCTCTAACACCACATATCCTAGTGGCTTCTACATGGATATCATGGATGAAATTGAACAAATTTAGTGATATGGAATTTAAATGCATTTAGCATTAATAAAAGTGTCAGAAGACTGACGGTTGGAGAGCATGATCTGTTTTTATTCATTTTCAGTCATTAAATACCCTGTCCACGGAGAGCTTGACATCTACCGTACTTTACTCTACCGGAATCTCTAATCTTTCATTTTCGTATATCTTAAGGATTACGATATTTTGAGGTCTCTCTGGACAGCGCTTCTTTAATGAGTAGATAGAACAGGGTGCATTGTTAAAGAGGCGGCTGTCCATGGAGCATAGAATCCACCGTATTTTTTCGGCCTGCCTCTCTCTTATTACATCCTCTTTTCTTGAAGACTACGGTATATTTTAATGTCTCCCTAGGCAGCTCCTTTAAATGGCCTCCGTTGAACTTTTGTGATATTCCACAGGAGACCTACGACCGTATCAAGGCGAATCGCTACAAGATCCCGTGCTGGATGAGCCCAGAGGCTGCGGAGCTGGTCCGCGTTCTTCTCTCGCCCGAGCCGAGTCACCGCCCTCCGTCGTCGATTGTAATATTTTTTTCTCTCTGTAAAAAAATATTATTATATTTAAAAAAAATCTTAATTCGTATACTTATTTTACAATTTGGAAAAATAATAATAATAGTTTTGTAGTAATAATAAGATTAATAAAAACAATAAGAAATATTAATAGTAATAATGATAAGTAATAATAATAGTAATAATAATAAAAGTGTTTAGTAATATTACTAAATAATAAGAATAGTAATAATATTGATTTAAAAATGTTAGTGATGGTAATAATAATAATACCTTTTCAGGTCTGCCGGGATCGCTTCTTCAGCGGCTATATGCCGACCCGCCTGCCCACCTCGTGCTTGACGATGGCGCCGAAATATGCGCCGGATCAGGTTCTAAATTTATTGACTGTTAGATTGACTGCTAGATTGTCTACGATGATGATGATGAAATACTATTTTATAAATTTTTTTCTCTAATCAAATGAATCAATATTTGGGGAAAAGAAGAAACTAAAAAAAACCGAAAAAGCTTGATGGTAATATTGATATTATGTAATGAGCAATATTTTATTGAATTTTAACTTAAACTATGTAATTTAATGTAAGTAGTAGGTTTTTTTTCTAGAGAGAGAGAAAAGAAGCACAGAAATTCTTTGTAGTGCCCAATTCCACGTCGCTGCGGTTGCTGCCCGCATCCATCGGGAGCAGCGGCGGGCGGCGCCGGTTCGATGGGAGTCGGCGGTGGAGCTGGCGGAGGAGGAAGACCGAAGATTCCGGCATCTCCGGCCACGGGCGCGGCGTCCCAGCACATGATGCCGCCACCGCCGCCAATGGTGCGGCCACTCCACGCGAGAAGTGAGAACCAGAGAGAAGGAGGCTACGGAGGAGGAGGATCAAGCTCGGTCGATGTGGGCATGAAGGAGGCCGGAGATCATCAACAAAAGAGTCAGTTGGAGACACGTGGCAAGAAAAGCCACTCCCCCCTCGCTAAAATATGATAGGTTCTCGATAAGAACATGTAGTCTTTTATGGTAATAAATAAATTTTAAACCATGAGCCGGTTCTCTTTCTCTATGTTTCACCTTTTCAAATCTCTTTCACTCTTCTCTCTCTCTCTCTCTCTCATCATCCCTCTCCTCTCTCAGGAGCAGCTGCTCCCGACGTGCACCTCTCCGACCTCTACTCGCAGCTGGTGTCCGTGGTCGGGCACACGGCGCCGCACGAGCGCGCTCTCTCCACCGAAGACGTGGCCGAGGCACCCGAGTGCATGCCCGTGTTCTGGATCTCCAAATGGGTCGACTACTCGGACAAGTACGGCATTGGCTATCAGCTGAGCGACAATTCGGTAAGACTCTTTCTCTGTCTCTCTCTCTCTCCTTCTCTCTCTCTCTCTCTCTCTCTTTATCTCTTTCTTTCTCTCTCTCTTTCTCTGTCTCGCTCTCTCTCTTTTTCTCCCTCGGTCTCTGTCTCTTTCCGAATTGAGAAAGAGAGCTGAAGAGAGAGAGAACATTCTCTCTCCTTCCCCTAGATCCTATCTCTCCTCTCTCTCTCTCTCTCTCTCTCTCTCTCTCTCTTCCTCTCCAGGTGGGCGTGCTCTTCAACGACAGCACTAAGATGGCCTTCGACGCAGCCGGCAACCAGGTGATGTACGTGGACAGAGATGGCGGAGAAGAACACTTCGCCCGCAACGCTCACCCCGAACACATGAACAAGAAGGTCAGCGGGAGGGATGGGATTGGGTGTGGGAGATGAAAAATGGTATTGGACAAACCCACTCTGGTATTTACACCTCCCCAAAGCCATACCCCCCCCCCACCAATTTTTCGAGGAAAACATTTTTCCAGAAAGAGCTAACCCACCCTGGTTTCAGTGTGCCCGAAACCTCCTGCCCCACCTTGTATATATAAATACATTATATGTTTATTTATTTATTTAAAGAAAGGATTTTTCTTTTCCAGGTCGTCCTCCTGAACTACTTCCACCAGTACATGAACGAGCATCTGATGAAGGCAGGCGAACACATGGCGAGGAAGGATGGAGACGAGCTGGCGAGACTGCCGTGCCTCAGGTAGGTGTATGTCTCTCTTTCTTTCTCTCTTTCTGTCTTACTCACTCTCTCACTCTCTCTCTCTCTCTATCTGTCTTACTCACTCAATCTCTCTCTCACTCTCTCTCTCTCTCTATTTGTCTTACTCACTCACTCTCTCTCTCACTCTCTCTCTCTCTCTTACTCACTCATTCACTTTCTCTTTCTTATTCCCTCTTCCCCCTCACCTCTCTCGCTTTCCTTCTATCTTTCTCACTCTCTCTCTCTCTCTCCTTTCTCTCCTATTGCTTTCTTTCTTTCTTTCTCTCTCTCTCTCTCTCTCACCCTGTCACACACTCTCCATTTTAAGAAAGCAAAATTTATTTGGTTGTCATTTGATTGCAGGGCCTGGTTCCGTACTCGATCGGCCATCGTCCTGCAGATGTCGAACGGAACGCTGCAGCTGAACTTCTTCCAGGTTAGAGGGGGGCTTGGCAGCACCCTCCCTCATACCCCCCCCCCCTCCTCCACTCTTATACCCCCATCCCCCACACTTATCCCCCCTACTCCATTATATTTCCTAATAGATAATAGATACGCGTACAACTCTTATCTCTCCGATACTTTGGTAAATGATGCCAGAGCATATAGATTAGCGCTTTTCCCGGACCCTCGTATTCCTCTCCATCATTTCTCTCTTTCTCTCTCTCTCTCCCTCTCTTTCTTGCTCACTCACCCTATCTCAACTAGTACTCTCTCTCTCTCCTTCCTCTCCCTATCTCTTCTCTGTCTCTCTCCTTCCCTCTTTCTCTCTCTCTCTCTCTCTCCTTTTCTTTCTCTCTCTCTCTCTCTCTCTCTCTCTCTCTCTCTCTCTCTCTTTTTTCCCAGGATCACAAGAAGATCGTGCTGTGCCCGCTGCTCGGTGCGGTTGCCTTCTTCGAGAACACCAAGGATGTCCGCGTCTTCCGCCTCTCGCTCATCAAACAGCACGGATGCAGCAAGGAACTCTATGGCAGACTCAGATACGCCAAGACTATGGTGGAGAGGTTAGAGAAAGAGAGAGAGTGGAGAGAAAGGAAGAGAGAGAGGGGGAGAGAGTGAGAGAAAGGAAGAGAGAGGAGAGAGAGAGAAAGAGAGAGAGGAGAAGGGGAAAAGAGAGATGTCCAAACTTTAGGCAATTATTAGTGATAGATAATAGTAAGTGTCATTGATTTTTTTAACCTGAGACTTAAGAAGGACATACCAGTTAGCTGCATACTTCCAAACTTGTGCAATTATTAGGCATACATCATTTCTTAAAAGCAATATTTAAGAATAAAGTTATTTTAGAAAAAGAATCAATAATTTTTGCAGGCTTCTCAGCAACAGCGACTCGAAGCCCGGCTCTCTGAGTACCGTCACGAACAGTCGAGGAGGAGGCAGTCAAAGCCTGCCCCAGCCGAGTGTTGCGATGATGTAAGGAGGCTCCGCCCACCCGTCCACTTACCGAGGAAGCCCCGCCAACCCGTCCGCAAAAAAGTACAGTATCCATCTTTCTCATACTATCACTATATCTCGCACGATCATTCATTCATTCCCTCCCCAGGCATAACGAAGAAATTTCCTTTTTTCTCTTGCATCATTTTTTATTGCTATTCACGGTCAATCTCTTCTTTCACGGCATCCCTTTCCTTCCTCTTCCAACCCTGAATTAACTGACTTTCCTCATCTAATCCTCCGTGATTCTTTCGATGCACTTTACTCTGTGAATGACGTTTTAAGCTCGTTTTCTTTAATTATTATTTTTTTTTCTTCTAAATTACAGCCCTAGTCAACGTAGTTATACATGAGTATACTACTGTAGGCGCTTTCCCCTTTAGTTTTTTTCCCGTGCAAGTGCGTAATATATATATATATATCAAAAGAGTCCCGATCCTGAGTGGAATGATCACGTATATTTGTAGCCTATCGCAGTTACCTTCCCTAGCGATCTGCAAATTGATAAATATTCCTTATGGACTCTTGATCCAACCCGAATCTCACTTCCATTACCCTTCCCGAATACTATTGTCGCAAAAAGTGTACTCGACCTTGTCATAATTTCCCCCGAGTTTGTACTTGAACCGAAGCCTACTGTAGCAAAGGAGATGTTTTAAATGAGATTAAGTAGTGTTTTTGAAGATTCTCTTCTGATGGCAGTGCCATTCTCCATTTTCTCTATTCAAACAATGCACAACAAATGCTATCCAGAGCATAGAACACGATTAATTTCAGTTAATACTCCAAGTTGGGCTGGTTAGCTTGTGCTCCGTTAGAGGGAGCATCATCTTGGAGAGAAGATGGATATAGTTAGATGAGCAAAGCCGGCTAATTTATGAGTAAATGTTCTTTGAATCAACTCAAAAAAATTGTAGTTGAATAAATTGTTGAATAAATCTACCTTTAAAAAAAACTCGTAACAAGTTCTGGCAAAAACGTACATAAAATGGACTTGCATTAAATTGTGTAGCCTTCAAGAGAATCAAATTGGAATGAATCAATCGATATATTAATTCTTAGAAATATTTTTTTTCTAAAGGTTAAAGTATCCAAAAACTCACGCTTGAATTCGCACCTTTTCGTGCCTGACACAACGGCGCGAAAGAATGTGTGTTTTAGAGAGACGCGAGCGACAACAAAGGTCAGGAGAATTCAAAAATAAAATTCTATCCCCACGGCGCCGCTGGACTCGCGCCGCCGTTGCCGACGCCAAAGAAGCGGCCAAAGAGATTGAGGATATCGCCGCCGGCCGATGGGATCGAAGGGACTGAGCATGAGAATTTATATTATTTTATTAATTAATTTATTTATTTATTTACCTATAACACGTGGCAGCAGCACGTAAATAAATGAAATGAAATGAAAAAAATTATCTATAGGCAGCCCTGAAAATGGTCACGTAATTATCTGGTGAGAAAAATAAACGTTGACAAAACTCGTTGAAAATTACGCATCGAAAACATTATTTTAAAATAAATAAATGTAAATTAAAAATTATGAACTATAAATATATTAATTTAAAAACAAAATTGACAATATAAAAACATACTCGACGGCGCCGCCGTCGTCGTGGGCGGCGGCGGGATGGCGTGGCAGCGTGAGCCACGCGCCTCGAAGCCGCAGCGACAGAGGCAGCGGCCGCGGTAGCAGCCAGAGCTCGGCGGGCACTGCTTCTGGATGAAGCACTGCTCGCCCAGTTGCACGGGCTGGAAGGAGAGAGGGAGAGAGAGAGAGAGAGAAGATGCGAAATGCAGGAGAAATATTACAATAAATTGTGTTAAATTTTCTATACTACCGCTCTTAGCAATCAGAGAAATCGAACTATGTGAAATTAAAACCACTTGATCCAAAAGGTACACAATTTACATTGCATGCAGAAGCAGGAAATTATACTCACTATTTTTCGACTCATCGAAAGAGAGAGAACGAGAGAAAGAGAGAGTGAGTGAGTTAGAGTGAGAGAGACCATTCATTGTTTATTATTCATCATGTATTTATTTATAGCATTTAATAATACTAATTGAATTAGTTGGACACCTCCATTCTCAACATCTTCTTCATCTACCCTTGCTAGCTCTTTTTTTTTCCTCTACTGCGCTCTATCGCTATCATTCCCTCTTGTCTCAATCTATCATTTTCTCTCTCTCTCTCCCTCTTTCCCTCTCGCTATCCATCGCTCTCTCCCGCTCTCTCTCTCCTCTCTCTCTCTCTCTCTCTCCTGCTCTCTATCACTCTCCTCTCTCTTTCTGACTCCGTGCTTTATCTTTCAATTCTCTCTCTCTCTCTCTCTTTCTCTCTCTCTCTATCGCTCTGTGCTTCACCTTTCCATTCTCTCCTCTCTCGCTCACTCACTTTCTCTCCCGCTCTCTTTCTCTCTCTCTCTCACTCTCCTCTCTCTCTCACCCTCGCTTCTATCTCTCTTTCTCATCTCTCCTCTCCGCCTCCCCTACCTTAAAGCACTGCGTGTCCCTGGCGAGTCCGACGGCGCATGCGCGACTGCAAGACTGGCTCGGATTGGCGATCATCTTCGTGAGGCTGTCCACCGTGGGAGTGAAGCCCTCCATGCACTCGCACTGGCCCTGGAAATATGATTGATTTGAACCCTTATCGATTACGGTATCATAGAGCAACCAACATTAGGCGTTCAATGGATTAGTAGTTAAATTTTTGTGTGAGCTAAAAAAAAGTCGAGCAACCTTGGAAAAGGGTTTCGAAACAAATTATAAAAGAAATTTATAAATAAGAAAGGAAAAAAATACCTCGACTTCGACTTTAAAAAAGAAAATCATAAAGCAAACAAAGGAAAAGATTTAAAAAAAAAATTTTTTAATCGATATATACAAAAGTCATTCAATCACCTTGACATAATGCATGCTTGCATATGACTAATTAAGAGTAATTAATATGAGTAATTATGGCACACCTTGACACACTGCATGCCTTCGCCGCCGCCGCACTGCGCGTGACTCGAACACGCGGCGTTGAGCTGGCCGCGCGCCACGCATTCGTGGTTCGCGTAGAGCGCGTGCGGCGCCATCGCATTGCATGGACGGCGGCAGCAGACTGCTTGCGAAAAGCGACCGTCTGCGAGGAGAGGAATGAGATGACAATGGACTCTCTCTCTCTCTCTCATTAATAGTAGCACATTCAGCAAAGGAAGAAATACCGCACCCGAGAGCAGATGGCAAAAGTGCGTGTCAGAAGGGCAGCGCGTAAACTCGGTCGAATTCGGGTCGCACGAGAACTTTAGGTCAACATGCCTGAAAAGGCCCATATTTTTCCAGTTTTCTCTTTCATTAATTAATTAATAATTTTTATCTTGATAATCCCTTTAAATTGTCTTCATGTTCATGAACAAAAAAAATATATGTTTAAAAATTCGCTGAAAATTGCGCATTTGTCAAGCAATACGAATAAGAAAACACTTTGTATGTACATATGTACATACAAAGTGTTTTGTATGTACAAACATACATATGTAGGCAAGAAGACTGAAGGCAAAAAAGGTTCTCTGTTCCAAATGCAAATTCTATAAATTGTATTCTGAACAAATTCACATTTGTTGAAGATGAATAAAATAAATGTATTACAGTACATCATTAAACTTGATGTATGAATAAATAAATAAATAAATAAATAAATAAGTCTTCTCATTGTGTATCATTAATTTAGAGAACTCTTCTAATTAATTAATTAATTAGTTAGTTACGTTGAAAGTGGACAGACGACCGGACAGCAGTGCCCGGTGGCCGAGTCTTCGGCCGTGATACACACTTGGCCAGGCGGGCAGTTGGACTGATCCGGCGGCAGATTGAAGGCCTGAGGGGAGAGAGGGAGAGTGGGAGAGAGAAAGAGATATGAAGTGAGGGGGAGAGAGAGAGATGAAGTGAATAAAGAGAGAGATGAAGAGAGTAAAGAGAGAGATGAAGAGAGTAAAGAGAGAGAGAGAGAGAGTTAGATAAAGATGGAGAGCAGGAGCGATGGTAACAAGGAGTTAAAGGAAAATAATATAAAACTCGTCACAAAAACGAGAACAAAGTTACATATAAATTTTTTTGACAAGTACATAAATAGATATCAATAAAAATAAATGTATTAGAATAAAAAAAACAGGCTCCCACCATGGACGGCAGTGTCTTGATGACACACGAGGCGCCCGGCAGTCCGCCAAACGGGCAGTTGGCGCCCGCGATGCAGCGGGAGCCCTGCTGCTGAGTGCCTACATAGCAAAAGAAGACAATATTGTTCCGCTCGATAGTGCGGCTACGGAATACAATGCAGAAAAATAGACAATATATTGTTCCATAGTTCGTTCTACGCAGTAAATTGTAACGAAAAAAAAACTACTTTCCTTTTACAAGCTTTTGGGCATATGTAAGAGAGAAAAAATGAATGAATTTCTTAATAATATATAATATGTATATTAATAACAATATATATTATGTATATTAATAACAACAGAGACCCGAGATGCAGACGCACTGCTGATTGAGGCACGCCGAGAAGGGCGCCGTGCAGTCGTAGTGGCGTGTGCAGCGGTCGCCGACGCGCGAGACTAGAAAACTGAGAAATCAACGTTTGAATTGGCGCGCTCTCCCTGAGCGCAGAAAGCGCGCGAGTTAAAAAAAATTTTACAGAAAAGGACAGGAGGGAATAGTTTTTTGTAAATGTTAAACAAACTACTTAAAGATTTCCATGATGGACTTTTGTGCAACTCTTTTTTTCAATCAATAAAAAATCATCATTCGATTTTCAATCAATAAAAAATCATCATTCGATTTTCAATCAATAAAAAAACATTCGATATCTTCCATCCCGTACTCGAGATGCACTCTCCGTTGACGAGAGTGGTCGTGCCGCGCTGCACGCACTGGCAGCCACCGTTGCGGCAGAAGAGAGGCTCACGGCATTTGGTCGAGCAGGGCGCACCGATACGCGCTGGCACTGGAGATAGAGAGAGAGAGATAGGGAGAGAGATAAATGAAGAAAGAGAGACGAAGAGAGAGCGCGATGGAGAGATGTGGAGAGAGAGAGAGACAACGAGAGTACATTCTTTTAAAATAATATATTCTTTAAAAAAGAAAGTCCCCGTACACATCTGGCAGTGCGGATGCTTGCCCTTGTCATCGGTCATCTCCGTGTAGTGCGGATGGCATCGGCAGCTACCCCTCAGGCAGATGGCGCCCTTGCTCTCGCAGTCGGCCGTCTGGTCGCACTCGCCGCCCAGCTTGGACTTGCCTGTTTGCAGATATGTAGTATTAATAGGGTAATTATCAACAACATTATTAGAGTAGTTATACATGCATTAAAATTAATACAGCAACACCAACATCAATTATTACAATCATTTTAAAGTACTTGTAATTACTACTGCCACAAGTACTTATAGACACATACATACATACATGTAACTTATACCCCTGGTTAGCAAAACAAATTTTTTTCACGTCGTATCATATTAGACTGCTTTAGGAAGTGAACATTTCTTGCCTGAGGCTTCAGTAATCGAGTCTTTTGCTATTAGTTTTCGCGGAAAAAGACATTATACAGAAAAACATTTGCATTATTTTGAGAGGAATTATAAAATCTATAATTAATGCGAACGATGAAAGGAACGGATTACGAGAGATGACGAAGAAACTCACTAATCACAAATCGGAAAGAGCCGAATACAAATCGCTGCTCCGTACCATTGCAGGGCGAGTAGTAGCCGTTCGTTCGGTGGACGACAAGGACGATTAAGAAGATGAGGATTCCGAAGATGCGCCCTCCACCGCCTCCTCCTCCGACTCCTCCTCCTTGCCATCGCCGTCTTGCGCTGCTCCTGTCGTGAGGCATCATCTCCAGTTTAAGAGTTGCCGGCGCGATCTCACCCCCTCTTCTTTCTCTCGCTTTAATCGATGGATACACCGCGCTGAGTCGCTACTACACAGGTCGCTTGAGGGCCTTGTCGGGGTTAGGAAGAGAGAGAGAGAGAGAGGGAGAGAAAGAGAGAGAGAGAGAGATTGAGAGAGAGATGAATAGAGAGAGAAAGAGAGATGAATAGAGAGAGAAAGAGAGAGAGAGAGATAGAAGGAGAGAGAGAGATAAAGAGAGAGAGAGAGTGAGAGTGAAAGAGAGAGAGAGCGAGAGCGAGAGAGAGAGTGAAGCAAGGACATATAGAGAAGTATTGCGCACGCGAGATGAGCTGGTTCCAGCCTACCCTATCCTACTCTTTTCACTTTCTCGTTCACTCTCTCTGTCTCTCTCTCTCTCTGTCTCTCTCTCTCTCTTTCTCTCTCGCTCTCTCTCTCTCTCTTTATCTCTCTCTCTCTCTCTCTCTCTCTCTCTCTCTCTCTTCTTCTGATCTTCGACTGGATGACTCATGAAACGAAAGGGAAAAAGGGAAATGCGTAAAGTGTCATAATTGACGTTCTTTTGTTCAAGCAAGAGTGTCATAAATATTATGTGATCAGAATTTTTTAGCCCTGGGCAGTATTGACACTCCTGAAGAGTAGTAGAGAGAAAAAGATTAAGGGGAGAGATAAGATGGAGAGAGAGAAAGAGCAAGAAAGATAGGATAGAGAGAGAGAGAGAGTGAGACTGATACAAAGAAATAGAGATGAGAGAGGAGAGAGAGAGAGCGAGAGAGAGAGAAATTGAAGCCAGTTCCACTACTTCGTAATGCTCGCCTTTGTTGCTTTCTCCTTCAAATCGCTCATTTCCTCTCATCATCATAAGCTAGGTACCATTCTCCACTGTCATTTAATTCAATAACATCTTTTGCAATGAAATAAATGCCTTTGACTTGTCACCAATGCTGATTTTTTTCGTTTCTTCTGAAGAAAGAAAGGCAACAAAATAGCTACCGTATATTAATTACCTCATTAGACTACGGTATCCACTGCGGATATGGTAAGTGGGATATGTAAATTGCGTGCGAGAGAAAGGAGTCTGACATGAAGTGGGTTCGGACAGCGGTGGACCTTGCCCTCACAGCATGCTGCTTCTGCTACGGGGCATTGGGCGTAGCGCAGTGGTAGAAAAGAGCAGTCGACCCATGAGAAGGTAGTCCCGGGTTCGAACCCCGGTGTAGCAAATGCCATGCTGGCCTCCTGCCATTGACAATGTAATCAGCCAAATACATATCTGATATCAAACGCCCTCATTGTCAGCTTCATCACAGAATAGAACAGAAATGTCGCCTTGCCTTTTCTTACAATTAGCATCTGTTATCGGTGATCTCGCTCGCTTTCTCTCTCTCTCTCTCTCTCTCTCTCTCTCTCTCTCTCGCTCTCTCTCTCTCTCTTTATCTCTCTCTCTCTCGCTCTCGCTCTCTCGCTCTCTCTCTCTCGCTCTCTCTCTCTCTCGCTCTCTCTCTCGCTCTCTCTCCCTCTCTCTCTCTCTCCCTCTCTCTCTCTCTCTTTCTCTCTTTCGCTCTCTCTAGCAAGCTCCGAATTTTGGAAGTTAATAAATATTTAAATATCTCATAATGTACAGTACATCCACTACTCCCCATCTTTGGAGCATTTAAGCCCCGCCCCTTTTCATTTATACCCCGCCCATTGCATTTAAGCCCCGCCCCTTTCCTTTTAAGCCCCGCCCCTTAGCATTAATGCCCCGCCCCTTTGCATGCCGTAGAGGCGGCAGCGAGTCGTTATTGCCGATCGGCCGCATGAGTCGTTATTGCCGATTTGGAAATGGGAGGTAGTCGTTATTGCCGATTTGGAAATGGGAGGTAGTCGTTATTGCCGATTTGGAAATGGGAGGTAGTCGTTATTGCCGATTTGGAAATGGGAGGTAGTCGTTATTGCCGATTTGGAAAAAAGGGGGGGGAGTCCTTGTAAGTGAATAAAGTGTCTCAAATCCCAGTGAGTGCTCGAACAGTTAAACAAGTGCGAAAAATGAAACGTATAGTCAGGCAACAATTTGACCCTTACAAGCAACGAGGCAATGCCAAATGGAAAGAAGTGTGCCAAATCCCTGTGAAATGCACTTAAGTGCTCGCCCAGTTAAATAAGTGCGAGTGTCTAAGGTCAAACAAGCAGTATAAATAGGATTTGTGGAATGGTTTTGCTCACAAGTTGTCCGACTCCCCCCCCCCCATTTCTAGATCGGCAATAACGACTCCCCCCGCAAATTTGACCTAGTTATTTTTTAGCGGCAATAACGACTCGCAGCCCGTAGAGGCTCATCACTCTACGGCATGTTTAGTTGTTGTTTACTCTTAAATGCGCAAAGTAGTTTTTAAGCTTCATCGAAAGTCGAACCAATGAATTCATATATGCACGGGAATTGGATAGCTCAAGGATTTTAGACGAGAGACTACAATTTGATTTTCTAGTTGCCATTAAACAAGACTCTCTTACTATCACTACAGTCTAGTTTGCGTTAAACAAGACCCTCATTATCAGTATAATCTATTTGCCATTAATCTAGGCCCTTATTATCAGTATAGCTATCTCAGAATAGGGGGCAACATAGACAAAGGGAAGTGGGCGGGCATACTTATCACTGATTAGAAGGTCAAGCCATTGGACTCTCTCCTCTCTTTTATTTCAAGGAATCTTTGAGCGATAGCGGAGATAGATATTCCAGAGATAACTGGTGCGAGAGAGTGTAGCGGCACTTGCTTACATGTCTGCGTTCTTTTTTACCGTGTTCGAGAGGGAGGCGTGGTTTGCGAGAGAAAGCGAAAAAGGCGATATATCGTGTCCGGTGAGAGATTAGAGAAAGAGAGATATAAAGTAGTTCTAGCAACGGGCCAATAGGCATTCGCGAGCATTCAAGATGCCTACAGTATCACTTGTATTGTTCTAGACTAACAATTAAATTGTTGTTCTTCTTCAGCCGGCATTCCTCAACAAGCTCCCTTCCTTCAAGTTCCCCAAGGAGTAAATTATCGTTAAAACAAAGTCTACTTTTTTGACGAAATTTATTTTTGCATTGTTCAGTAGGTGATAAAATCATTTAAAAAAAACATCTATCGAATAGCATTTATTTAAAAAATATATGGAATTGGGACAAGCCAAAATACACAGCCAGCATACGAATGCTGACCAGTCACTGAAGAAGTGTTTACACATTCAACTAAATTAAATCCCCAAATAATTGCCTCTCAATCTCAAAGATTTAATCAATTTTTGACTTAAAGTCTTACAATTAGCTTCCTATGAGTATTTATAGCGTTGAAATGAAATTGCATAGCACGCAATTTTTTGGTAAGAAAAATAAATGGAGAAAGAAATGAGACTGAGAAGCTTGAAATTACATATCTCGTTACCATATGACTGATAAAAGATGGAGGGAAAGGGCAAGGCGACATTTCAGTTCCATTCTGTTATGAAGCTCATTGTGAGTGCGTTTGATATCAGATTGCCTGATTGCCTTGACATTCCCAGCCAACCAAGAGCCTTTAGACTTTGATCTTATCTCTCTTGCACTGTCACCTGTGAAGAGGAAATAAGTCTCAAGTGGCATTTCGAGATCGTGCATAAATCTGCTGAGCCAATGGGAGGAACCCAGCTGTCTTCAATTTCGCATGGCCTCCATATTATCTGTGATTTCCTTAAAGGAGGGCGATCACCGAAAAATATTTAACGCTGGTTCGAATTGCCGCGTCTGCCCTGTGATTCCTCACTCTCATTCTCGCGTGTGCTATTTCGCAGGTCGCACAAACCCGCTGCGTGAAAATAGCACGCGCGAATGAGACTGCGAAGGGCCGCGGGAATTTTTAATATCACATAATTTTTCGGTGATTGCCCTCCTTTAAATAATTTCTAGCTACGATATCTTTTCAGAAATAATGCCCCGCCTGACCACTCTTCTCCTCCTCTCAGCGGCTTTCTCCTGCGCGGTTAGTTATAGTATTTTAGATGAAATTACAGAACATTAATTCTTATTCACAGGGTGTTCAAAATTATTTTAAACATTATTCTTACACTAGTTAATAAAAAAATTATTGTATGATTTGCTTGCCAAAACAAATAGTTGTTTGCAAATGGAGCTGGCAAAGATCTCCTGCGGCGGCGGAGAGTACTGCGGTGACGACACCACTTGCTGCAAGCTGGACTCGGGCCTCTTCGCCTGCTGCCCCGGAATCAAAGCTGTGTGCTGCAACGACCAAAAACACTGCTGCCCGTCAGGATTCAAGTATGGCTTTCTCACTCTCTTCCTCTCTCTCTCTTGCTCTCTCTCTCTCTCTCTCTCTTCCTAGTTATCCTTTCTCCCTCTACCTCTCCCTCTCCCTTTCTCATTCTTCCTCTCACTCTCACTCACTCTCACTCTCTCTCTCTCTCTCTCTCTCTCTCTCTCTCTCTGTCTAACTCCCCCCCCCCCTCCCTCTCATTCTCTCCACTTTCTCATTTTCTCTCTCTCTCTCCGTCTCCCATTCTTTCCTTTCTCATGCTCTCTCTCACACTCTTTATCTCATTCTCTCTCTCTCTCTCTCTCTTCCTTTCCCTTTCCTTTTCTCCCTTTCTCATTCTCTCTCTCTCTCACTCTCTCTCTCTCTCTCTCTCTCTCTCTCTCTCTCTCTCGTTTCCCTTTCCTTCTCTCCCTTTTCTCATTCTCTCTCTCTCTCTCCCTTTCCCTTTCGTTCCTTTCTCATTTTAAATCTCGCTCTCTCTCTCTCCCTTTCAGTTTCCTTCTCTCCCTTTCTCATTCTCTCGCTCAAGATTAAATCAGGAAGGTCTCATATAATTTCAGGTGCGAAGCTGCGCACTGCGCAATCGGGCAGGTCAGGCAAAGACTTCTTTTTTTTTTAAATCTCACTTATATAACGTCTTTGTTCTAGAAGTAATAATTGTACTTCTTCAGCCGAACGGCCGTCTGCTCCGCGTCCCATTCCTCACCAAGGTACCTTCCATCAAGCTGCCCAAGGAGTAAATTTTGTCAAACTTGTACTTTTTTCCCGAAATTTTTGCTTATGTTGTCCAGTAGTTGATAAAATAATTTAAAAAAATTTTCTATCGAACAACATTTAAAGAAGATCATAGTATTAGCCCGAAAGGACAGGCCAGAAAACACAGCGAGCACTGACCATTCTATGAAGAAGTATTTACACATCAGGCAAAATTAAATTTGTACAAGGTATAAATGCATATAATTTCACTGTAAATACCGCCAGATAGCAGGAGGGTTAGCCGTGAGTATGCAAACTTCTTAAGGTAATTTCGACGCTTCAAACTCTTTTTTTTCTCCAGGCCTTAGCATATGTAGTTGATTAGAAAACTCTTTCTCGGTAGAATCCAAATCTCTCTCTCTATCCCTCTCTCTCTCACACACACGCTCTCTCTCCCTCTCTCTCTCTTTCTTCCTCAGTCTCTCTCTCTCCCTCCCTCTCCCTCTCTCTCTCACTCTTTCGGTTCTCTCTCTCAAAGTAAATGCAAGAAATACAGTTTGGCAGAGTGTTTTGAGTGCTTTAATGGATCAAGATTTGTACAAATGTTTGCAGAGAAAGAAAGATGAGAGCGCATTGAAATGGAGATATTACTCTTTCTCTCTCTCTCGCTCCCTCTGGAAAAGACAAGATTTTGGTCGAGTTTGGGATGCGAGTGAATGAGGGCGAGAGAGAAAAAGATAGCGACAGAGAAAGAGAAAGAGAGAGAAAGAGAGACAGAGAGACAGAGAGAGAGAGAGAAATTGAGGACCGATGGTGGGGGGGGGGCTCTTTACACTACTTCCTAATGCTCATTATTGTCGCTCTCTCCTTCAAATCGCTCATCTCCTCTCATCATCATAAGCTAGAACAGTACAGTACCATTCTCCACTCTCATTTAATTTTTGCAATGAAATGTCTCGACTTCTTACTAATACTGATTTATTCGTTACTTCAGAAGAAAGAAAGAGAAACAAAATAGCTACCGTATATCAATTACCTCAAACGACTACGGTATTCAAAGTGCCCTTTCAAAATAATTATTATAAAAAAACAACTTCCTCCGTGCTTCGCACCCGATTCTTATGCATTTAAACGAAGAAGTAGCAAAAGCATAAGAAAGTAGGAAGTTATTGGGTAAAACCTTGAACACATCGCCGTCAAACGGATATGCCCTGCAGGTAGAATTCGGTGGTCATTTTCAATTTAAAAAAAAAGAAAAAAAATTAATTGGGATTCCAGGATGTTATAATATACTTCAAAGTATATAAACATTGACAGCTGTAATTAAAATTCATGAAAGCGTCTAAAACGTAATCATTGATGTTGACCTATATTAGTTGAAAAAGTGTAAAACATCCATGATTAGTTTGGCAACAAAATACCGACATTAAGAAAAAGAGAAAAAAAAAACATGAAAAACAAATATATGAGGGATGGGCTGGGTGGGGTTAGGGGCGGGGTGGGTAGATGAACCACGAGGAGGAGGGATTGAGAGCGGTAGATGTCCCGTGAAATGGGCGACTTCTACAGGTTCAGTCGGCGATTCAGCGCTTCCGTGTACGCTTGGTGGACCTGAAAAATAAGTCTGTATTATTTTACAAAAAAAGAGCTTAAATCTCGATATTACAAACACTTCTCTTCTTTAATATTTAATATCTTAGTAGTACCAGTGCGAGCTAAGCCATATGTACAAAAGAAAGGATGAACTAGAATATAAGCATACTGTATCTTAGGTTAGAAGCTAGCAATAATGCTTCAAGGAGAGCTCGTGTCTTCGAAAAGAAAATGTAATTCTTGCAACAACAAATAGTTTCAGCAAAAAAGGTAATAAGTACCGTCTATTTTCTATTCCTATTCCGATTTTGGACCTCCTCGAAGCCATGCGCCACGCGATTTGACGTGCAAATTCTCGTTTTTTCCTCTTTCCCACTTATGCTTTCTGACCCTTCCCCCTCCTCTAAAACCCAATCTAAGCCTAAGCCTAAACCCAATCCCTATCCCAATCCCAATAATAAACCCAATCCCCAAACCCCACCTTGAACAAGAACTCGTCATCATTGTTGAGGAGGTGCAAGAGGGCGGCAGCCAGTTGCTGCTTGTCCAGCCCGGGTGGCGGCGCGGACGAGAGGCCATCTCCGGATCGGCCGCTATCCGAGCCCTCCACCTCCTCCTCCCTCGCTCGCTCTTCGCCTCCGCATGTCCCCGTCGGGCACGCCATAACAGAGTCGAGCTGCGAGATTAAATCATTTTTATTATTTAAAAATTAAGTTTCTTCATTTTACTATAAGTAGGAATAAATATATATAAAAAAGCAACAAGAACTTTTCATTACTCAGTCCAGCAAGAAATCTAAATACTGACAACAGTCCGTAGTATTAAAAAATGGAATAATTATTTAATTAATTAACAAGTATAATAAGGGAATGTACACTTTATACGTTTCGTGATATCATCAACAGTCCAAAGGAGTGAGCCTCTGTGATCTGCTTGGAATGCTATTTTTCTGTTCTCTTTTTCTCCCTCTTATACCAACCTCATTAACATCCGTCTCGCTTCCATGTGTGGATCTCATGGAGAGTGCAGCCAGGGAGGCTCCGGAGGCCGATGGAAGCATGGATCTCTCTTGGGAGGAGAGCGCGAGGTCCTTCCTGATGGCGGGAGTGACCCCGACGACCGCGCCGGCGCCCGTTCCAAAGTGTTCGTGAAGTGGCGTGTGTCCGGGCGTGGTCGTGTTCTGCTGGAGGAGGAAATGACGTTCGAGCTCTGCTGCGCTCACTGCACTCCCCTGCTGCTGTTGCGGATGGTTCTCTTGCTGAAGAATGATTTTGTAAAAAGAACATTATTGCTTTGTCCAAAAACTATTATAATAATACCCAGCCATATACTGATTGCTCGGTTACTGTATTTGTAAGAAAATTTCGTTTATTTAATATTACAGTAGCTTCTTGCATTTCTCGAAAGGTGTCATAGTTATTTTGTCCAAACATTTTTTTATCACCAAATATTATTAATCTGATATCTATAAGAAATATTTTTAAATTGAAAATTACCTTGATCGTTGGCGATTGCTCGAGCATTAGCTTCTGCAGCATATTCGGCAATATTTCCGTGTTCTGGTCCGATATCGGCCTTTCCATGGCTGAGACCGCGGCAACCAGTGCTAAAATATCTCATTTCTTAATTCTTGTTTATTTATTTAAATCCACATTAATTATATACAACTATCCTACAAGGTTCAAGAAAACTTTCATTACTCTGTAATCAGTCAATGTCTCGAAGAGTAACTATTTAAAAAAGTTATAAAAATCCAATATTAATAAAAAAAACCCCACGAGGATTAAGCGCGTTCGTTCCGGAAGGCGAAGCTGCCGAGTTGATTGAGGTGCCTCCCATCAACAGGAAGAGAAGTCCGCCGGATGTCGGGGGCGCGGGCGCCAAGGAAACAGTCGCAGGTGCCATGGCAACAGGCTGGCGTACAATGGGGACAGCGGTTGCCTTTGGATCGGACTGCGTAAGAGCGGTCAAGTTCTGAAATAATAATTATAATTTATTTGAAAAAAAGCTATTACAACTTTAATATATTAGTAATTGTTAGCTAATTAATTAATTTGTTACTAAATCAACAGAAAACAAGGGTAAAAATCGTTGTTTATATTGAAAAAAAAACTCAAAAAAACCTTTTGATTAGCGATAATCGTCTCCATCAGGTTATAGATCCGGATGCATTCTTCTTCCTTGTAGAACCACAGGCCGCGAATGGTCTCTTAAAAGTTCAAGTAAATTTTTTCTTTAATTAAATAATGCATATTATTTCTGAAATAATGCCAGCTTCGGGCAAAAAAATTAATGTTAAATCAAAACAAATTAAGCTGACCATCCGCTTTGCAGAAGAAAATGTAGGGCTTGTCGAGTTTGAGTCGTATGTTCGCGAGGATTGGCTCGATCAGATCCTGAAAGAAGAAGAAGAAGAAGATTTTCAAAACAACGGTTGAGAGCAGTGCTAATTGTAAGATTGTCTACAGTTTTGAGAAGCTACTGACAATGAGTATACTTTAACCGCTTTTCTTTTCTTGCTTTTCCTCATATTTGTTGACTACAAATTACTAGTAAAAAAATGAATTAATTAATCAAGTGAATAAATAAATAAAAATATATAAATAAAATAATTTCATAATAATAATTACCTGTGGTGACTGGCGGTTCGCAATCATGAGCGAGTAATGCGGGTGGTCGACCCGCTTGTAGATGAACATTGCGCCGTCAACTTCCGTCTTTTCCCACATCTTTGCTGGCGAATTGAAGTTGTAGAGCGCGGTGTGAGTGGCCTTCAACGAAATAACTGTATAATCTTTTCTCCGAAACAAAAATTACCCAATGACTATCCCTAAACATTGAACTATAAGGGAAAGACATATATTATTATCAAAATCCTTTTCATCGCTTTCTACACAAACAAAATGTGCCTTTCTCCTGCTGCCCATATAGAAGTTTACAAAAAAAAGGAACAGGGTGCACCAAGGACCAAACAATATTAGGAAAATGGGGCACGATTCAACGCAAATAGCAAGCTAGTACAGGCTGAAAAGCGGGTGTTTGGAGCGAAAATAAAAGAGGAAAAAAAAGTTGACCAAATAAGTTGACCAAATAATACCTTGTCGAGAATAGCTTCAGCGCACACGTCAATTCGCTGTATCATAGCGAGATTCTTCGCATCGATCGTCGCCATAGGATCTGAGGACATGATCTGAACTGAGAATATAAAGGAGGCTCAGCAGAAATAGACGAGGAAAAAGAAAGTATCAGTACAACAAATATCCTATAGGATATCTTTCAAACGGAAAAGAAAGTGCAGGAAGTAATCGAGCATATTGCTAGAGAAATAGCAAAAGAACACAACGTTCGGGAGATAACAACTGTTTTGGTATAAAAAGTGCACAACTTTCAGGATATGCCTGCGTAAAGTTGGAAAAGTGCAAAGCCGAAATGGTACAAAAGTTAGTATATTACAGAAAACTAAATAACGGGCAGAAGCTACTGTAGTGTATAGTTGTGGGAAGTTGTTCTGTCGAGTGAGAAAGCGCAGAATTAACAACACCAAAAGTATCAAAAATAAAACAGTAAAAACTCTCCGAGATTATTTTGCATTAAAGTTGGCATTCTTTCGTATTTCCTTCATGTTCCGCTGTTTTTGCCGCTGGGTGTTTTAACCGCGTTGAGGCGCCTTTAAGCAGTTTAACCTCTGAAGTTGTCACTTTGTTCAAAAGTACCTTGTTTAAATCAAATTCTTCAATTCATTTGAGCAGCGATGTTCCCTTGTTCTTGTAAGTATTTTCTCGGCGATTTATTCTTCAACAGACTGATTGTGTTTTCCCCTTCTTGAGCGTTTAGTTCTTGTTCATCCATGTTTGTTTTTTTTCTTCGGGCAACTTTTTCACTTTATTTATTCTAAAATCTTGTACCATTATTCGCGAAATTTATCATGGAATCGTATTTCAAAACAGCTTCTTTAGATTCCTTAATTATCCTTTTTGAATTCTCTCATTAATTCCGCGACGTTCCCACTGCATACGCTACACCTTCGCCTCTCTCACCGCTGCCTCCTCCCCCCTCCATGCCACAATCCTTGGCACACTCGCCCTTCTTGCCCGGCATGCCCGGTGGCCCCTTGCGCCCGTTCTTTCCAGGCACTCCATCCATTCCGGGCGTCCCGGTCGGTCCCGGTGGCCCCGTGGGTCCGGGCGGGCCCATGTCAATCATCCCAGCTTCCCCTGGCTCCCCCGGTGGTCCCGGCGCACCCTTCTCGCCTGTAAATTAACATAGAAAAACTCGCCAAGTATAGGGTGCGTCCATGCCACAAATGCGAGATTCGAAAAACCCGTCAAGTCTAGTATGCGCCCAAATGGTCCACATGGTCTGCCCGGTATTGGCCTTTCCTCCGGAGCCGGCATGACCTCTCCTTTTATATGTGAACAACAGTTGTACGCGAAACTTGTTAAGAGAGCCTCTCTCTAAGGGTCAAGGACTGCTTGCCCCGGGGACCGATGTTCGATTTTGCCTACCAGAACTTTATGAGTGATACATGGATAGATTATAAGGAAAACTAGACGGTTCAAAAGTTTGAGAAATTTTTTTTCTCCACGCCACCACCCAAAATATGTCAAAAATTCGATGTTCTGTAACTTGCTTCATTTAAAAGATTTTTTACTTTTCTTTTTTTTTATCTGATTTCTCATTCAAAACTGCACAAAAAATTCCCAGATAACTGTTTCTGAAAAGATTCATTTTAATAGACGTTTTCCGGATATAAATGTTTAGGACAAAAAAAAAATGTTATTTTTTGTGTTTTTTTTCATTTTTGTCGGTCCATTTCCAGACATCATTCCATAATATGAAAGTAGATTAGAAAATTCGTTATATATGTTTCTACTAAATAGATTTGAGGACCCCTTTTTTGGGTATCGCTATTTGAATACTATATGCGATCAAGTGCTGCACAGCAGTTTAAGCTCCATATCTGTTTTCCCTTTTTACCTTTTCATCTGCAAAGCAAGTATAATGGTGTAGTTTTTTATTCTCTACAAATCATGTCTATACGAAACTTTGATACTTCCCGAAAAATAAAGTATAGACATAAAAATTCAATTTTTCGGTTTTTCGTATACGTCTGCCGTCGGGTTTTTTTGTTGATATTTTCCGTATTTCATAGATCGATTTCCAGATAATATTCACTGCTATCTTGAAGAGGAAAGAAAACGGCATAGGATATCATTTTATTATACGAATCTGAGAACACGATTTTTAGATACATGAATTTTAATCGGCGATAATGTGCGGAAATGTCATCAATAACTGTTCGGCTAGTCCTGCCTCAAAATGTTCGAATTGAATTTTTCTCTCAAAATCACCCCAAGGGGGTTCTTTGATGCGAGGAACACGAATATCATGTTTATTTTTTATTATGACGTCATTTTAAAAAGTTACGGTAGATAAATGGCCGAACGACACAGTTTTACTATTCACCTACCGTATCTTTTTTAAATGACGTCATAATAAAAAATAAACATGATATTCGTGTTCCTCGCATCAAAGAACCCCCTCGGGGTGATTATAAGAGAAAAATTCTATTCGAACATTTTGGGGCAAGACTCGCGAAACAGTAATTGATGCCACTGTCGCACATTATCGACGATTAAAATTCATGTATCTAAAAATAGTGTCCTCAGATTCCCATAATAAAATGATATCCTATGCCGTTTTCTTTCCTCTTCAAGATAGCAGTGAATATTATCTGGAAATCAATCTATGAAATACGGAAAATGTCAAAAAACCCGACGGCAGACGTATACGAAAAACCGAAAAATTGAATTTTTATGTCTATACTTTATTTTTCGGGAAGTATCAAAGTTTCATATAGACATGATTTGTAGAGAATAAAAAACTACACCATTATACTTGCTTTGCAGATGAAAAGGTAAAAAGGGAAAACAGATATGGAGCTTAAACTGCTGTGCAGCACTTGATCGCATATAGTATTCAAATAGCGATACCCAAAAAAGGGGTCCTCAAATCTATTTAGTAGAAACATATATAACGTATTTTTTCCTCTACTTTCATATTATGGAATGATTTGTCTGGAAATGGACCGACAAAAATGAAAAAAAACACAAAAAATAACATTTTTTTTTTCCTAAAAATTTATATCCGGAAAAAGTCTATTAAAATGAATCTTTTCAGAAACAGTTATCTGGGAATTTTTTGTGCAGTTTTGAATGAGAAATCAGATAAAAAAAAGAAAAGTAAAAAATCTTGTAAATGAAGCAAGTTACAGAACATCGAATTTTTGACATATTTTGGGTGGTGGCGTGGAGAAAAAAAATTTCTCAAACTTTTCAACCGTCTAGTTTTCCTTATAATCTATCCATGTATCACTCATAAAGTTCTGGTAGTCAAAATCGAACATCGGTCCCCGGGGCAGGCACCAATGGCGCCCTCCTTGAACCTTACAGAGAGGCTCTCTTTAACACTACTTACTTTTCCTGGCTGAATCGCTGGCAATTTAGTTGAAATGTTTCTGATTAGCTCAAATTTGTGCTCATAATTAGTTGAATGCTTATTAGTTTCTTGCTATAGGCGAATGCAGTTCCGGCGTGTGAGTTGCTGCATAATTCGACAGGGCATCCGGCGCTTCTCAGCCGAACCATCACCGCTCGTTGTTGAGCGATTGGATGGAACTAGGAAAGGTATTATTTATTTACAACTTACTAAAGTGTATTTTAATTTTAATTATATTTAAGGCTTAATTGTATAGATTATTAAGATTTCTAGGTTAATCGTCGTGCACTTTAGCATGATTTGTATTTGTGTGAAAAAAGAAAACAAAAGCGGATAACACGGTCTAGAAATTTTTAACAAATCAGGAAAATATTTAATAAATTTAACTGCAAATAGAAAAAAAAATATTATAACAGCAATAATATTAATATTATTATCTCGAATTATGAATTTGTCCAATATTTAGTAATATTATTTAATAAAAGAAAGAAAATGAAAATAAATAAATGAAACTGATTCCCAGGAATCGTCCTGTTCCGTCTGAATCGACCGTCTACGAAGAATGCGATCAGCAAACTGCTAGCCAGCCAACTCCAAGAAGGCATCGCAGCACTCAAGCACTGCAGAGAAGCCAGGGTGCTCATCTTGAAGAGCGACGTCAAAGGCACATTCTGCACAGGCTAGTAGTCTTTTTGTATCATGGGTAAACAATCCCTTAGTTTCCATTTGAGGCGATTGAAACGATCATAATGAATAGCATTCTGCACAAGCTAGTTGTTTGCTATATCATTGAATTTGAATAAAAGTTACTGTCGAATTCCCCAACCGAGCATGGTCAGAGTAGGGGTTTTTTTAGGGCCAGGAAACCATTGCTGGGTACCAACTTCTTAAGCCTGAAGGCTAGTAGTTATATCGTAACAATTATGATGTGTAATAAGCTTTTTTTGTATCAAGGTCATAAAATGTGACATTTTCTAAAAGATGCATACGTTATAGTATTGGTTTACTTCAGGAGAATACTACAAGATTGGCAAAGGTTGAGAATTCATTGGCAAAGCAGAATTGAGGGAACAAGCGACGTACAGAATGTGAAAGAAGAGAGTAATTGGAGATCATCTGGTGCACTTTTTTAATATCCTAAATTAAGTATCGCTGAGTGTAAATATTACTCTTTTCCTACAGTAATAGGCTTGCCCAGAAATATTTAAATCGCGGTTTTTCTTTCGTATTAGATATGTAAAATTATCTAGGATATTGTTGTAGGTTTTGTAAAGTTACGCTCGATTTCGATTAGGAAATGACAATAATAGTATATTTTTCTCTTACATTTTGTTAGTTCTTATTATTTCCCTATTTATGCGAATTATTTAAGATTTAGCATTTAGATGCAGCTTGACTTACACTTCTTATTTGAGGTGCGGATCTGAAGGAACGCAAAACAATGCCGGTCGAGGATGTTCCAGCGTTCGTGGAAGGACTACGCGGCATTGCTGATGGTAAATACCGTAGTCTACATATTTTTTTTTGGGAAATAGGCATGTTTTCATGCTGATTCACATTGAGAAAAAAAAATAGATCCCCTCTGCTAACTTTATCTCTGCAACGATATTCAGCTCCTTTAAGTTAATCTCTGTCTCTCTCTCTCATTGCCTCTCTCTCTCTCTCTCTCTCTAAATATGAAGATGAATTAACAACCACATTGCGTTAAGACAATTCTTTTTCTCATGCTGCTTTTGTTCAAAGCCTTTACTTATTGGCGTTTTCTTGGCAAAATAGGTAAATTGCTAAATAAAGATTGTACTTTGGAAGAAAGGTCCAAAAAATAACATTCATTAAATATTCGATATTTAATTACTCTAATTAGGCATCGCTCGCCTGCCGATCCCTACCATTGCCGCGATCGATGGTTTCGCATTCGGCGGAGGACTCGAGTTCGCGCTCGCATGTGATATGCGAGTTGCGAATGTGCAAGCCAAGCTTGGCCTGACCGAGACGAGACTAGCCATCATTCCAGGTATTATATTTATTTTTTTTATTATTTTTTATTCGTTTATATCATTTCTATTGTCACTATTCGTAGTCTTTTATTTTTATTTTTACATATTTGTCACTAAAAAAAGCTGAATCAATGCGGAGCGAAAGTACTTTATTTTTCTTCGAAATTCATTCAACGATTTTTTTTTCGATGCAAAATAGTATAGTGTTCTAATTGAGGAATAGTATTGATTGATTGATGTCACAGACACCACTGTTAAATAGGAATTATTCGCGAAAAAAAAAAGATAGTCTCCCCAGCTTCTAAATGAGTGGTATTCAATTAATGACAATAAAATTAAAGTAATCTCCCGGTTTGTTAAATGAGTAACAATCGATTAATAAAAAAATTAAATAAAAATCTCTTGAACCAGTATGTAAATATTATTCGATTAATAAAATTGAATTCAAAAATAGCAATCCTCATAAACGACCTTCAGGCGCTGGAGGAACACAACGGCTCTCGCGCCTCGTCGGTCCTGCTCGCGCCAAGGAACTCATCTTCACCGGCCGGATATTGGATGGCAAGGAGGCAGCCCGGCTCGGCATCGTCAACGATGCAGTCGACGGCGGAGAGGACGCCGCATTCCAGAAGGCACTCCTGATTGCCGAGGAGATCCTGCCGAGAGGTCAGTTATTTTGGTCAACTACCGTAATCAAACATTCCGCTCAGGACCAATCCCTGTTCGAATGGCCAAATTGTTTTGGTCAACTACCGTAATAAAACATTCCGCTCAGGACCCATCGCTGTTCGAATGGCCAAGATGGCCATTGACGCCGGCCTGAACTCGGACATGGACACGGGCCTTCAGATGGAGAAGGCGTGCACGGCTATTGTCAGTTGTGATGGAAATAATTAATTAATGAAAAATTGATTTAATTCTTGTTTTAGAGAAGTAATTGCAACTTAAAAAAAAGAGAGAGAAATTTTGAAAGTAAAAATTATGTTCGAATTTAATTTTAGTTTTTCATTTTTATAAAATTGATGTCATTCTTGATTTTAGAGAATTAAATAATTTAAGAAAGGAAATAGAAATAAATAGTATGCTTACATATTATATTGCAGCTCACAACGACGAAAGATCGTATCGAGGGCTTGGCGGCATTCAACGAAAAACGCCCGCCACTGTACAAGGGAGAGTGAAGATGTCGAGAGGAGTACGGTAGAGCTGGGGATTACTGTAGAGCTGGGGCACTACTGTAGATGACCATCTCCGTGTCCCGCTCGACCCCTTAATATCAGCTTATGCTTGCCGTGTATAGGTGCTGTGTAAAGAGTAAAAGAGGCTATTTAGGTTCTGTTTCTATAGTCATTTATGCGTATATATGTATTCTTAAATTGTACATATCGTAAGTATAAAAGAGTATTGAAGCGGTTAAAAAAATAATATTTCGTTCTTGAATAAATATTTATTTCATCTTTGTGAATGATTCTTGTGAGGCGTTCGAAGCGCGGCATTACTTTTAATGCTACTTTTCTTCACTTTTTTTGCTGCGTTCGTTTCTTTTGGTCAAATCCTAGGCTTATTACTTTTTAGCTGATTATGAATAAGTATGTAATATTGGGAAAAAATATTTTCAGGGTTATTCCGCTTATTGCTAAATTTATAAGTGTAATTACGATATAGAAAAAGTGTCCAGGATCATTCCATTTTGTTGCTATATAGGTAAGTGTAATTGTGATAGGGAAAAGAAACTTACTAGGACTATTCCATTTTGTAGCTAAATATGTAAGTATAATTATGGAAAAAAAGCATTTCCACAGGATGTCCCTGAGTGCCCGACGGATGTTGTCCTCGGCCGCGGCGGCTATGCCAGCAGCCGCCACGGCAGCCAAGTCCTCCTCTTGGGACATTGTGGCCGCCGTCCTTCTATCCCGGCGGCCCCTGATCGCCCCGCCCATGAGCCCTATCGAGGAGAAGTTCCAACGAATGCTACTGGAAAGAGAGCAAGCCGCATCTCTTCTTGGAGACTTTGAGCTCAAGACGAAACAGGATGAGAAGTGGGTTTTTGATTTTATTTTTTGCCAATTTTTATTTTTGGTCAACTTTTTTTTTGGTTCATTTTACAGAATATCATAGAATTTATGAGAGAATCCAAGGCGTCTATCTACTTGATTACAATTAGCATACTCGAACTTAATGACTGTTTTTTCCTTGTGCATGATTACAGTCATTTGGACGCGTCGAAAACGAGAATTGTTACAGTAGACGTGCCTATCTTTTTGAATTCTGTAAAGGACTTCTGAAAATAATGACTAATGGAAAATGTCAAAGGCGTATACACGGCAAATGATTTGTATTGCTCTAGCGGTTTTTTTTACTTTTATACTAACATCTTTTTTAAAATATGATATTGTACTTATTTTAAGAGAAATAAAAAATGATTAAAAATGAAAATTTTAGACTTGAAGCCCGTCGCAAGGAACTGATGGCAGCGGGCAGAGATCTGAGCGAGTTGGAAGGCCAGCTCGGAGTCACGAACGCCATGAGGATCGACGAGTGGAGAAAGCACGAGGCAGCACTCAGAGAGAGGTTGTTGACTGATTTGTTGATTTATTGATCTATTGATCTTTTGAATCATTGATCTTTTGATTTTATGATTGTTTGATCTTTGATTTATTGATTGATTTAGTCACTTATCCTTATACAGTCCTTTTTATTATAGAATGTAATTTTTTTGTTTTTTGAAGCCGCCAATTAATTAATCTACTTTTTTTCCTTTTTATTATTATATGAAAGCGGACTTACATTTGGATTCGTATTTTTGTCACACTAGTATTATTTGGTTAATTGGTGAGATAAATATCCAAATTTATGTGATATAATTGAAATGGTTTAGACTGAAGGCACCGCAGCCTGTGGCTGACCCGAAATCGGGCGCTCGCCTTCCCGACCGCCGTATCACTCTGTTGGTGAAGCAACGATTTGGCTCTCCAAAATACGCGTCTCCCTGGATTCTTCCGCAAACGAAACATCAAGGAGAGGAGAGTCTACGAGAAGTGAGTGTTACTTTTTATATAGTTTACTATTATTTATGTATATAATGGTTTTAGAAAGTAAATATAACTTTATTTTTAATCTTTTTTCTTAGACTGCCGAGCGCTGCCTCGCAACGGCCGTAAAAGGAGCGAAGACTTCAGAAATCCCGAATGCGCCATATGCTATGCACACTTACAAGTTTGTTATTTCATATGTAAAATTAAATGTTATATTTATATGAGAAAAGAACTTCCCAATCATATCTCAGTTATCAAATGTTAAGAGAAAAATTAAACTCTTTAAGGTACCCCAAAGCGCTGAGAGACAACCTAAAGAGTGAAGCCATTGGTGCGAAGGTGGGAATTCTTTTTACAAATTTTTTCTCGTTCTTTAGAACTGTAATCTTTCAATGACTTATATAGAGAAAGAGTACTTTATGGAAATGAAATAATTGTACATTCATGTCATGTGGAGGGGGATAAATTATTTAGTTGATGGACTATTTTTTTTCATCTTCAGCTGTTCTTCTTCGCAACCGATCTTATCTCAGACGCGGAGGCCGTTTCGATGGAGCCTGTAGAGGTTGTATTTTTTTTTGCTTATTTGTATTGTTAATTAATTAAATTATTATGCGTTTCAACACATTTTACATTTAAGAGAGTGTACAAATGTGATTACTGTAAGGATAAAATTTGAAGAAGAAAAATTAAATCTGCTAGATCGATATAAGTTATTAAGATTATTTTATTAATATAAAAAGATCATAGCCAGTTAATATCATTAAAGCTATTGTATCAACAGTATTTAATGGTTTGTAAGTTTTATCATTTATTATTAATCTAAAATAATAAAAAAATATTTTTATGACCAATCATTAAAATCTAGATTGCCGAGCATGCCTGGTGCGCTCCGGAGGAGTTGGCATCCTACCTCACAAGGCAGTATAGGAACCGAGTATCCGTGGCGCTTGTTGAATAATATCTTGTTTGTTGAATGGACAATATTGTTCTTTTGGCTATACACTATATTGATCGATCTTTTCGATTATCCAAGTTTTTTTTCTTTTTATGTTAGGTATTTTAAGAATAAAGAGATTCTTTAAAGCAAAAAAAGAATATAATCATTGAAAATTTGTATCAGACGGTTTGAATCCACGTGAGTTTTCTAACAGTGATAGTAGTGATATGATAAAAGTGATAATTTTTAAAATATTGATTTTTTTTTCGAGGACCGATGTTTAGCCTAAGAATACAAGGAACTTAACGGTCGAATGATTTCGTTAAAGTTGAGCAGCGGCGTCCTGCGATGGCGCGCGTTGAAGGTCCTTAACTTTTCCTATTTCTGCGCATTTTTGTCAGGATTTTCTTGAGTTTTATCAATTGTGAAATATTAATTTGGAGTCTGGTAGATATTTAATTGCTTTAATTTGAATTTCTCAAGTTAATTATCTGGAAAATTATTTGAATATCTTTACTTTTCCTCTATTTCTCTTTCAGTCTCGCCTCTCACGCCAAGCCTCTTCTCCCCTCTCCACCACTGCATCTTTCCCCTCCTCCTCTCGCGCCCCTCCGTCTCCCCTCTCTCTCATCCGTAATGTCGGAGTAGTCGCGCACATTGATGCTGGCAAGACGACACTCACCGAGAGGCTGCTCTTCTTGGCAGGTATTTATTGATTACTACAAAGAAAAAAAATTTTACCGTGACAAACATTTTATATATTTTTATTTTCATCTATTTTATTTTACCTTTTTTTGTTATACGATTCTGCACCATACTAATTGTTTTTTTTTATATCTCGCTCTCCTTTTCATTTTTTTTTAAATAGTTATCTATTATTTTTTTGTTGTAGTTTAAAGATTTGCTTCTATTCAGGAGAGACGAGAGCGCTGGGCGACGTGGACTCCGGCACGACAGTCACGGACTTTCTCAACATTGAGAGAGAACGAGGTTGGAGGCAAGAAAAAAAGAAAGAGAATCGAGAAAAACAATGAATGAAAAACATTCTTGCCCATGACATTCTGGAAAACCTTTTTTTTGCCCTTGAAAGGCCTTTATGAGGCATACATCAGTTTTATTCTCTCTCTCTCTCTCTCTCTCTCTCTCTCTCTCTCTCTCTTTCTCTCTTTCTCTCATAAAAGTCATGCACATATTTGCATTATTGCCAGTGTATATATGGCGATATTTCTCTCGCTTTATGCTTATTTCTTAGCTTCTCTCTTCTCGATAGCTCCTTCTGTGTCATTTTTATTAATTAATGAGTTAACTAATTTAAAAAAATCTATATTTTTAATTAACTTATTTATGCTTCCACAGGAATCACGATCAACTCGGCAGCAGTGAAGTTGCACCTGGAGAGCGGCCATCGAGTGCATCTCATAGACACGCCAGGGCACGTGGACTTTGGAGTGGAAGTGGAGAGATGCGTCAGGGTACTCGACGGACTACTCGTGGTCATCGATGCGGCCGCAGGAGTACAGGTTGGAGGAGGGAGAGAGAGAGAGAGAGAGAGAGAGAGAGAGAGGAGGGAGTGAGAAAGGAGAGAGAGAGAAGGTGGGAGAGAGAGAGAGAGAGAGAGAGAAGGAGGGAGAGAGAGAGAGTGAGAGAAGGAGAGAGAGAGAGAGAGAGATTGGTGAAGAGAAAGGAAGAGAGAGCGACGGTAATAATACAGGTTGGAAGGGAGAGAGAGAGAGAGAGAAAAGAAGAGAGAGCGTTAGAGAGAGGGAAATAGAGAGGGAGAAAGAGAGAGTGAACGGAAGAGAAGGATAACAATGAGAGAGAGAGAAAATGTGGTGAGAGAGAGAGAAGGAAAGAGTGAGAAAGATAGAGAGAGAGATAGAGGGAGACAGAGAAGAGAGAAAAAAGTAATTAGACGTTTATGGCATTAACTGTGATTTAGGCGCAGACCCTTGTCGTTTGGAGGCAAGCGGCCAAGTTCGGCCTGCCCGCCGTGTTCTTCGTGAACAAGATGGACAAGCCGACTGCCTCCTTCGCCAACGCCATAGACTCGATCGAGCAGAAGCTTGGCGTCAGAGGTATACGGTAGAATGTTCTTTCGAATTTCCCGCCAGAAGATTAAAAAAAATTGGGAAAAAATGGACAAGACAACGCTGTAGAGTCGATCGAACAGAATCTAGGGATAAGGGGTATACGGTAGAATGTTGGATATTTGAATTTCCGGCCATGAGATTTTGTTTTAATAACGATATTTTATTACAGCATTACCGCTGGTCGTGCCGGTCTCTGATGACAAGAAAGAATCGCCAATTCTTGTCGACCTGCTCCGGTCGCAGTCTCTTGCTCTGGCAGAGGGGGACAAGGCGAAATGGAAGAGTATTCAGGTATTTTATTTATTCATTATTATTATTATCTTTGTTTTTTATTTCGTTTTATTCTTAATTAAAAAAAATATATATAAATAAAAGTATGTCACGATTAGAATAGTTCCCTTGCATCGAATTGTTTTTAAACGGATATGGAAGAAAAGGTTTTTTGTAAAAAAAAAAAGATATTTAAAATAAAATTATAATAAAAAAAATGTATATATACTATATATATATAAATCCAGATCGAAAGTCGCGAATGGGCGGCGCTCGCTGAGCACCGCGAAAATGCACTTTTGGCCCTCTCGGATCTCGACGACGTCGTGGCTGAGGAGTTCCTGCAAAGGGCCGCCGGAGATGCTGGCGCCGTGCCAAATGACGTCATTGTTGATGGTGAGAAGTTTGAATTATTTATTTTCGCGCGCTTTTCATTTTTGCTAATTACTATCCCTTTATTTAATATATTTAATTTTTAATTAAATTTATTTCGATAAAATCTACGCAAGGGCGAGAGAGAGAGAGGGAGAGAGAGCATGTATGATTTAGACAGACGCGACAATGATCAGGAAAAGGGAAATAGATTACGGTAAAGTTTCGTGCTCTTTAAAGCTCTCTCTCTCTCTCTCTCTCTCTCTCTCTCTCTCTCTCTTTCTCTATCGTCTCTCACCTCGTTCTCTCTCTCTCATCTCTCTCTCCTCTCTCCTCTCTCTCTCTCTAAGGCACGCTCTCTCGCTGTTATGTCAGGTAAAAAGGGCGCGAATTCAAACATGAGTTTATGGCTCCTTTAAGCTCTTGGCCGCGTCTCTCTCTCGCGAACCGCTTGCGTTGCCGCGTGCGGCAGCGCTCTGCGCGCAGCAGAGAGCGTCCGGCCTTGCCTCGATCTCATCGCGCACTTCCTGCCCTCCCCCGAAGCGGCCGCCAAGAGACTAGAACCCCTCATCGACAACGAGTTCTCTGGAGTCGTGTTCAAGGTTAAAGAGAGAGAGAGAAAGAGAGAGGATAGAGAAAAAGAGAGCAGAGAGAGAGGAGAGAGAGAGAGAGAGAGAGGAGAGAGAGAGAGAGGAGAGAGAGAAGACGCTGGTAAATGGTGTTAGATTCTCATAAATTTTTTTCGCTTTCATTTTCCCAGTAGCATAAAAAGATAAAGAATTCAAAATTGAATGATCAACGAAAATTAAGACATGTCTAATTTTAATGATGATATTCGAATCACTGGTTCTACAACTAACATTACTGGAATTTTTAAATATTAATGTTTATCAATGATATGTTTCAATGAGTTAATTGTGGGGAAAAGGGAAAAGAAAGAAAGAGGGAGAGAGAGAGAGAGAGAGAGCGGAGAGAGACAGACAGAGAGGAAAGAGAGCGAGCGAGAGAGAGAGAGAGAGAGAGAGAAGAAGAAAAAAAAGAAGAAAATCAAGCTATATAATTCCAGATAGCGCACGATCCTCGCCGAGGCCGACTCTCCTTTGTGAGGGGCTACAGTGGAGAGCTGTGCAGCGGAGCGCACGTCTTCAATTCTGCGAGAGGAGAGAAGGAGGGACCAATCGAGGTGTGATGTTGAATTTCGGTGTAGTAATTTCGGGCTGCGTGCTCCAGTTGCCGAAAAAAAAAATAAGTAGGTCAGATTTCGAGGGGAGGCCCAGTTGCCGATTTGGAAATGGGGGAGTAGCTCAGTTGCCGATTTGGAAAAGGGGGAGTAGCTCAGTTGCCGATTTGGAAAAATGGGAGAAGCTCAGTTGCCGATTTGGAAAAATGGGAGAAGCTCAGTTGCCGATATAGAAGTAATCATGCAGCTTGTAGAAAGATTTATTAATAACGCAGAACTGATTGTATACATATATTAATTGAAAGAGAGACATTCACAGAATACATATAGTTATATGAATAGAAAGAGAGCACAGGAAAGCGGGAATAGAGTGCGACGGCGGGAATCTTCAGTGGTCCTTGCCAGTCGTATGCTTCTTGCCCATCTCGTCAAGATACGCAAGAATCTCGTACTTGCGGATGGGGACGCCAGTGTTGATTCGGTCCTTCAGGCTGCAGTGACGGAAGTTCAAATAATATAGTGTATTTTTAGCCTATAAAACGCACGCGTCCATCCTGGCCGATGCTGCTGCGCGTTGCTCTCGAGCGTGCTTGGAAATCCACCGGTCATGCGCGGAAGGGTCATCACGTGCGCCTTTCAGTTGAAGATAAGACACCATTTCCTTGTCATGAATATATTCGACCAAGTCGACCAGATGAGGGAGACGGCCGTGGTTGAGACTGCGGCCAAGACCACTTAAATATAGTGATCGGTGACCAGTGGCGCAGTACCGAAAACCTGGAATTTTGAACAATAATTATGTAATAAATAGCACTATTATTTACCTTCACAGTCGCTGGTGATCCCGATGGCACTGCTTTGGCGGCTCTCTCATGATTCGCGACGGTGGCACATCCAGTGCAGATGAAGACGCAGTCAGACTTGTTCTGCCGGCGAAAGGTGAATGACATACAGTAGTCGTCGTCGGGATTTGGGAGTCGGTAGACCAGCGCAGGGTGTTTGGCGCTCTACGCATTGATGAAATTAAGATGATCCAAACTATATGCTTGCGCTTACTCGGCTCGGCCACACTGTTCCTTTCCACGGCGAAGGGTCCGCCGGTGACGACTGCGATGAAGATGAAGAAGAAGAAGAAGAAGAAGAGGGGGTTGGCGGTGGAGAAGAAGGAGGAGATGAAGTGTAAGAGGAGGATTGGGGAGGCGTATTGCCTGGGGCCCTGAAGAGGGCCGTTGGGTTCTGGGAAGTGTTGGAGGTAGACATGGGAGATGAGCTTGTTGTACGACTTGAGAATGTGACTGCAGGAAGTACAACTGACCTTTCAATCGGTCACATAGGAGAGGGGCAGAAATCCTCTCTTTCTTATTACTCTCTAGGTTTTACATATTCCATGTGACACGAGCTTCTTTTTTTCTTCTTGTCTCCTAATAATTAACGTTCTTTTTTACTGGCATAATTTCACGCTTCATTTATCATACCCTGGTGCTTTACAGCCAGAGGGTCCCTCTCATTTCTTATTACTCTCTCGATTATACATGTTCCATGTGGCATGAGCTTCTCTTTTTCTTCTTGTCTCCTAATAATTAACTTTCTTTTTTACTGGCATAATTTCACACTCCATTTCCATATGCCGGTGCATGCCACTTGTTCTGACCTTGTAGCTAGAGAACCACATTCACTCATTTTCTCTGCGTCTTTCTCTCCAAGCAGAAGTGTATGTACATATATGCAACAAAAAAAAAAGTTCGAAGAATTATCACCGTTTAAAATCAAAAGTGGAAGAAATATCATTGGAAGAACATCCTTGCCTTACTCAAAATGGATCGGCAACTGAGCTTCTCCCATCTTTCCAAATCGGCAACTGAGCTACTCCCTCTTTTCCAAATCGGCAACTGAGCTACTCCCTCTTTTCCAAATCGGCAACTGAGCTACTCCCCCTTTTCCAAATCGGCAACTGGGCCTCATGCGGCCAATCGGCAACTGGAGCACGCAGCCGTAATTTCGGTGTGCACGTGAGAAACATATGGGATACAACAGAAAAGGAGCCATGCGAAGCATTACTCTCACAATCAGTCTTTTTCTCTCTGCTATTATATCTTCCTCTCGTACTACATATAAGTCTCTCTCTCCACTCCTCTCTCTCTATATCTTTCTCCCTCCTCTTTTCCCACATTCTCTCTCTCTCTCTCTCTCTCTCTCTCTCTCTTTTCGAAGTGATATCTACTTGGAACAATAGCTTCATGCTATAAAAGAGCGGCAACATTGTTTCCCCTCTCAGAAGCAGTTTTTGTTGCGAGATGTCGGATAAGGGAAGAGAAAGCGATTAAAAGAGGGAGATACAGGGGTGTGTGTGACAGAGAGAGAGAGAGAGAGAGAGAAAGAGAGAGATGAGAGAGAAAGAGAGAGAGAGAGAGGTGAGAGAGAAAGAGTGAGAGCAAGAGAAAGATGAGAGAGAAAGAGAGAGAGATGAGAGAGAAAAAGAGAGAGAGATGAGAGAGAAAGAGAGAGAGAGAGCGAGAGATGAGAGAGAAAGAGAGAGAGAAATAGAGAGAGAGATGAGAGAGAAAGAGAGAGAGAAAGAGAGAGAAAGAGAGAGAGATGAGAGAGAAAGAGAGAGAGATGAGAGAGAGAGAGAGAGAGAGAGATGAGAGAGAGAGAGAAAGAGAGAGCGAAATGAGAGACTATTTTCCAGGTGTGCGACGTGCAGAGTGACACGATCCAGAAGTCAGCCACGGCAGCGTCCGCCGGTGATGTAGTTGTGCTGAGGGGACTGCAACACGCGCTCACGGGAGACACTCTACTGGCCAGGTTAGGGTTTCTCTTTCCCTCTCTCTCTCTCTCTCTCTCTCTCGCTATCTCTCTCTCTCTCTTTTCTCCCTCTCTCTATCTCTCTCTTTTTCTCCTTCTCTTTCTCCTCTCTCTCTCTTCTCTCGCTCTCTCTCTCTCTCTCTCTCTCTCTCTCTCGTCTGCTCGTTCTCCATCTCTCGTTCTGTGAAGTACTTTTTTCTTATATATTTCCTCTCATGTCTTACTTTGAAGATTAATATATAATGGATAAGATTGGTGTATTTCCCCCATTTTGCACCCTCGAGCGTTCAGTGAAGAGATCGGCAGGCGAGCGGCCGAGAAGTTGTTGAAAGAAGGAGAAGAAGAAGACGAGGAAGACGCACTCGGCGTGCACATACACGAGGGATGCATCGCGTTTCATGGTAAGAAGTAGGAAATGTTTATATATATATATATATATATATTTATTTATATATATATATTTATATATATATATATATATATGTATATTTATATATATTTATATATATATACCGTATTTTCTCTATTAGTCCCTCTATTAGAACCCCCCACCCTTTAATAGTGCCCCCCTCTCGCAAGGGTACTGAAAAATAGTACCCCTCCCTCTAATAGAACCCCCCCCCCTCCAATAGTGCCTCCTCCCCCCCCCCCTAATTGTCTAATAGAGACGTACCTGGAATCTATGCTTGAGCTATGGGATGCTTTTCACCAATGAACATTCAAAATCTGCAGTAAAACTGATACTTCAGTGATGATTCCATTCAAGTAGAGCTATAATTCTTTGTTTTTATGAATAAAATGTTGTTATCAAACTTTAAGTCAATTAATTCAAAAATAGTATCCCTCCCTCTAATAGAAACCCCCCTCTAATAGTGCCCCCCTCTCGCAGGGGTATTGAAAAATAGTACCCACACTAATAGAGAAAATACGGTATATATATATAATATTTTTTTGCTGTGAGATGTTTTAATAAGCGTTTTGAACTGTCTTACCGTAGATATGTTACAACCCAGCAACACTAAACCACCTAGCTTAATATTTTCCTATTAATCTAATTGAAAAATATCTATAAATTAACCCTTAATTCTTGTTACTTCGCTGATGAAATGATATGTTTTGGTTACTAAACGTATAATTAATATTTGAAGTGATGATTAAAGTAAGAATTGAAACTTGCGAAATCGATTGCTCTTTTTAGTGCTCGCATTTAAATTAGCCATTAGCGCTTGTCACGTTTTTATAATGAAGTCTGGTAAGTCTGCTTAACTTTTTTGATGTATATTTTTTTAAGTAACGTTATTATTAATATTATTTATTTAATATTTTTAAGTGATTAAAATTTTTTTAAATGCATATTTTCGAATTGATTGAAAATTTAGTTTAAACTTGAGGAATCGCGCAGCCCGAGCCTGTTTTCTATTGCTCGATCGAGCCACCATCTTTTGCTGGCAAGCACGCCCTGGAGAAGGCGCTTGACGAACTCGCCGTCGAGGACCCCTCCCTCAGGGTCAGAGAGGACGCCGAGACGGGCCAGACCATCCTGGAGACCATGGGCGAGCTGCATCTCGAGATTGTCAAGGATCGGTATGTTTTATTTTATTTTTTGAACATCAATTAATGGGATAATCAATGTCTTGAAAATACATAGAAAAGAACTCAAGAAGATCACGAGACTGTTAACAGGTATGGGGAAAGAATCCAAGAGTGAACCGGAGGAGGGTTATGGGGTATGAATACAATATGCCTTGGTAGAGTATCCCTGAGTACAGTATCCATGAGTACAATTTCCTTGAGTACAACATGATTGGGTACAGTACGCACGCCAACAGTATACTTGAACTGTGAAATAATATCGCGAACCCTTTGCTCTCCTTGAGTTCTAAACAAATAAATTGGTTGCTTAGTTTATAGGCAATATATGAACTTATTTCGAAAAAGTGATCGCCGAACGCAGTTGTGTATGCTAAAATAAATTTTTAAAAAAAAGGAAATAAAATTAATGAATTTTGTTATTTTTTTAATTGAAAGCTTTTCGCTTACAGACTCGTTCGTGGTTACGGCCTCAACGTTTTCATCGGCCCGCTACAGGTTAATATGGTGTTCTTAATGCATTAATTAATGTAGCGGTTTTTACTTTAAATTTTTTCGTTGACCACTTTAAGTACCATGCTCCTGGCTCCTTTAAAACAAAATCTAAATTTTCCTCCTGGCTCCTTTAAAACAAAATCTAAATCTTTATAGTGAGACTCCAGGGCAAGAGAGCATTTGTGATTTAGAGTGATAATACATTACGGTTGAGTCTCATACTCTCCTTTAAAGGAGCACGAAATTCGAGTGTAATCTATTTGAATTTTCCTGACTATTGTAGTCTCTCCAAATCCCGTGCCTTCTCTCTCTCTCCCTTGCTCTGGTGTCAGGAAAGAAAGCGCGAATTCAAGCGTGATTTTTGTTGGCTTCCTTGACAGGTCTCGTACCGCGAGATGCCGACAGAGTCGGTTGAAGAGAGCGCGACCGTTACGGAGGAGCTGGCGGGGCGGGACCACTGGGCCACGATGACGATCCACATCGAACCGGTGTCAGAAGGCGAGAAGCTATCGTCAAGGTATTCTCGGAACGCATTTTATTCAGTTATTTTAAAGGATATTCCGTACTTTACAACGGTTTTTTCATACTTTCCAACGGTTTTTTTCCATACTTTCCAACGGGTTTCCAAATTTATAGCGATAAAATTTTATTTACAACGCCATAGTGTTGTGGTTTATGTAGTATTTTTCGATTATAAAATGGTGGATTTCAGGAGATTCTAGCAAAGGATGGATACTTTTCTTTTCTAAATTAAATCATAGCATAACGTGATTATGGCTATGACTAACTACTTGGGAAAGCTTAGTCATGACGCATAAAGGAACACGAAACTCTACCAGCAATTTGAATTTTCCAGATCATTATAGTCGCGCGTCTCTCTCAATTCAAACGCGAGTAATCAGGGAAAAAGGCGCGAATTCAAACATGAGTAATCAGTGAAAAAGGCGCGAATTCAAACATGAGTAGTCAGGGAAAAGGCGCGAATTCAAACGGGAGTTTTCACCGTCCTTTGAGAGTGCACGTCCGCCTTGGGGCACAACGCCGTCTTCGCAGCGAGTGGATGAGTGCCGTGCGAGACGGCGTCCATTCCGCACTCCGCCACGGCCCGATCTTGGGCCTCCCCGTCCACGCCGCAAAGGTCACGGTCACGGACTACGAAGTCAGCGGAGGCAGAGTCAGCAAAGCAATTAGTATGTGGTTTTAGTTTTTTTTAAATCATTTTACTTTATATTGACAGTACTTTAGCTAGAATTAGTGTGCGGTTTTATTATTTTTTTTTTAAGTAGTTATTTCACGCAATAATTTGGCTAGAAAATTGCGACTCACATTAGACTAAATAAAAAAAATTTATTCAATAGTAACATTTAAAAATGTGATTGATGATAGCTGATTTATACATGGAATAGAAAATGCGTTTAAATAAATTAACAACTTAAATATTCTTCAGTCTGCTCCGCGGCGCACAAGGCAGTCGTGGCGTGCTTGGCGGCCTCTCAGCCGGTGCTGCTAGAGCCGCAGATGGAGATCGAGCTGGAGGTGTTCGGGGCGGAGGCGCAGCTTCAGCCACTCCTGCACGAACTAGCGAGCAGGCGGGCGACAGTAGAGCATGTGGAGGGAGGACGGAGTGGAGGGGACAATGGAGGTGCGGTAGAGGAGAGAGAGAGGAGAGAGAGAGAGAGAGAGAGAGAGAGGAAAGGGGAGAGAGAGAGAGTGGGGGGGAGAGAGGAGTGAGAGAGTGTAGGAAAAAGAGGGAGTGAGAGGAGTAAGAGGGAGGGTGTAGAGAGAGGGGAGGGAGAGAGAGGAAGGGAGAGAGGAAGGGTGAAATAAGAGAGAAATATAGAAACAGAGAGAGACGTTGAGAGAGTGAGAAAGAGAAGAAACGAGAGAGTGAAATGGATCGACAGAGGGAGAGATTGAGAGAAGTAAGAGAAGGAGAGAGAGAGAGAGACAGATAGAGAATGCAAAGAAATTCCTTCCATTCCAGGCTTCGTGCGTGTCCTCGGCTCTCTTCCGTTGTCTTCCCTCGCCGGCCTCTCTCGAAGTGTTCGCACTCTCTCACGCGGAATGGCGCAGCTTCATGTTCGCCTCAAGGTACTGTTCTTTTTACTTTCCCGCCAATTTCCAATTCAAATGATTATTCTTTTTCGATGCCCTTTCCAGTGAAGCAAAGCCTATTTATGGTGTCCTAAAAGCAACGATTGCGAATCTAGAAGAATGAACGAAATGGAACATCTGTTTATGTTTCAGGGTTACACGACGGTGGATCAGACGGAGCAAGCCGCTCTCATTACCAAGAGGAGGCATGGATAGAGAGGGTAGATCAATTGAGGGAGGTCAATTAGGTCAGACGAGGTCAATTAGGTCAGGCAAGTTCAATTTGGTCCATTTGGTCCATTTTCTGAAGTAGAAAGAGGAGGACTCTTAGCGAAATGTTTTTACTTTTGTTATTTTTTTTTCATTGTTAATTTTGTTGTTACTCTCATTGTTCACGAGGTGATTTTTTTTTGGATGATAGGATTACTTGAAAATATGTAAACTTTTGCAAAGTGTAAAACTTTTAAAGCAATGCTGTACTTCTTATTTTCTTCTACGAGAATATTTCATTTTGGTTCATTTTGTCATTAAGAGCGATAAAGAGCTCAATCGATCTGCTAGCCTTTATGGTGAAACTGTGCGTGGTTTGCAACCGCATGATTGGTGATGTATCTTTTGTGAAAAAGCATGGTTTATGCCCGCTAATTTGTCGTGAAGTTTATATTAGAGATTTTGGTGCTTCCGGAGTGAAACCTTTCAATTCCCCGAGGATCTGGCTCGTGGTCAGGTAGAATGGCTGAGTAGTAATCGGTAATTGTAATCGAATGTTAATCTTGTTTGTTGTTATAGATATGTTAGACAGGGAGAGAAGAGAGAGAGGTGGAGAGAATAGAGAGGGGGGGAGAGAAGAGAGAGGGGTAGAGAAGAGGGAGAGGGGAGAGAAGAGGGAGAGGGGGGAGAGAAGAGAGAGGGGGAGAGGAGAGAGAGGGGGAGAGAAGAGAGAGAGAAAGGGGAGATAAGAAAGAGAGGGGGAAAGAAGCGAGAGAGGGGGAGTAGAGAGGGGGGGAGTAGAGAGAGAGGGGGGAGAGAAGAGAGAGAGGGGGAGACAAAGAGTAAGGGGAGAGAAGAGAGAGAGGGGGGAGAGAAGATAGAGAGTGGGGAGAGAAGAGAGAGAGTAGGGGGAGAGAAGAAAGAGAGGGGAAGAGAAGCGAGAGAGGGGGAGTAGATAGGGGGGGGGGAGTAGAGAGAGAGGGGGAGAGACGAGAGAGAGAGGGGAGAGAAGAGAGAGAGGGGGAGACAAAGAGTAAGGGGAGAGAAGAGAGAGAGGGGGGAGAGAAGATAGAGAGGGGGGAGAGAAGAGAGAGAGTAGGGGGAGAGAAGACAGGGGGAAGAGAAGAGAGGGGGGAGAGAAGAGAGAGAGGGGGAGAGAAGAGAGAGGGAGGGGAGAGAAGAAAGAGAGGGGAGAGAAGCGAGAGAGGGGGAGTAGAGAGGGGGGGGGGAGTAGAGAGAGATCGGGAGAGAAGAGAGAGAGGGGGAGAAACGAGAGAGAGAGAGGGGAGAGAAGAGAGAGAGGGGGAGAGAAAGAGTAAGGGGAGAGAAGAGAGAGAGAGGGGAGAGAAGAAAGAGAGGGGGAGAGAAGCGAGAGAGGGGGAGTAGATAGGGGGGGGGGAGTAGAGAGAGAGGGGGAGAGACGAGAGAGAGAGGGGAGAGAAGAGAGAGAGGGGGAGAGAAAGAGTAAGGGGAGAGAAGAGAGGGGGGGGGGGGAGAGAAGAGAGAGGGTAGGGGAGAGAAGAGAGGGGGGAGAGAAGAGAGAGAGAATGGAGAGAAGAGAGAGAGGGAGAAAGAATGAGAGAGAGAGTCAGACCGACAGACGGAGAGGCAATTGCAGAAAGAGAGCAGAGAGGGAGCACGCCATGCTGGAGTCGCTGGCCACTCTCTTCCTCGGCCCTGAGGCACAGGACAAGACGAAACTGCTCGGAGAGTACCTGGAGCTGGTACATGAAAGGTCACGTTTGCCGAAGGTTCGAAGTCGTTTTTGTCTATGAAATTGTGCTTATTTCGGCCCACCCTTGACAGTTTGTATTATGAACACTCGTTAAATTTTTATAGCTGAATCATTTTTATAGCAGTGAATTTACACAATTATTCTTTTTCCTTGAGTGCCATTGAAGTGCATTTTGTGCAGAAAGAGGAGTAATTAATTTTTCTTCCGAATATTATAATATAGAAAACATGATTGTTTCTGCAGCAATCGAACGTCGAGATAGTAGGCGAGGAAGTCGACCGGCTCAGAAGGCTCGGCAGAGCGACGGCAGCTGATGAAATCATGGATATCTACAGTCAGTCTGACGTTTTAGACCAGTTGTAACTTAGAGAGAAAGAGAGAGAGAGAGAGAGAGAGAGAGAATGAGAAAGAGAGACAGAGACAGAGAGAGAGAGGTGTGAGAGAGACAGAGATGATAGTAAGTTTCCAGAATTTACATGAAAGACTTTGCTAATTGCTGAAAAATTTGAGCAGAAAAACTGGAGAGAGAGAGAGAGAACGCACTCTCTCCCTCTCTCTCTCTCTCTCTCTTTGTCTCTCTCTCTCATTCTCAGGAAGACTGGAGAGAACGGGGGAGGAAGGCATCGCAGCGCTCCTCTGCGCTTTGTCTTCCCTTCTGCCGGACAGTGCAGTGGGCAAGATGTCACGAGCCGAGAGTGACTATGTCAGCCATTCTATGGAGATTATTACTTTGTATATTAATGAAAATATGTATGTATATATTTAAAATGATTAAATTTTTGAAGATAATTACATTGTTTTTTAAAGAAAAATTGGTATATATTTAAAAATTATTATTAAATTTATAAGCTCTATAAATAGCCGGTTAACTCCTCGAGAGATTTATGGAATTTTTTTTAAATATTTTTTACTCTTGTCTCTGATCGCTGTTTTATTGGAAACATAAATAATAATTTTTAAGAAAAGAAGTTATTTTGCTTGTCGGTTCAGAAAGAGTAATTGGAACCGTTATTTAGGGTTTTATTTTTTAAATTGTAACCTTTTTGAAGTTATTCATGTTTTTTTTTGAAATTGATAAATTCTTTAATTAAATAAAAAAAAAATTAATAAATTCACACTTCTAGGAGCGCCGACGGCGCCAAGCGGAAGCGTACCCCTTTCCACCCACCTACTTTGCCCTCCGAGAGCCTCCTCGCCGCCAGTTCCCGTCGGCCTACTCGGAAGAAGGCGCCTACCAAGGCGGCTTCCAGCTACCGCCACGAGGATGGACGTCGGCGTCAAGGGGACTCCTCTCGTTTGCATGGCTCCCGCCCGGAGTGCAGCCAAGCCAGCTCAAATCTCCACGAATGATGCAGCTGCAAGGGAAGAAGAATGAAGCGTCTGTTACGGATGAGGCGATCAATGGAAGGGGTTTGTTTTTATTTTTTTTTAATAAAAAAAATTGTTTTATTTATTTTATTTAGGAATTTTTTTTATATGTTAAATTAAAATTTAAAAAAAAATTCTACAATAGGCACTCGAAAGCCAACTCGACGTGCGGACGGCAGAATTACACGAGAATACGCAAGGATTCTCAGGCATCCGATGAGGTTCAGGCCGACAGGAGGTAGGCAGACGAGGCTCTGGCCAAATGGGCAGAGAGAAAGAGAGAGAGAGAGAGAGAGAGAGAGAGAGAGAGAGAGATACAGAGAAAGAGAGAGAGACGAGAAAGATAGAGAGAGAGAGGGAGATAGAGAGAGAGAGAGAGAGAGAGAGAGAGAGATAGAGAGAGAGAGAGAGATAGCAGAGGGACAGAGAGAGAGAGATAGCAGAGAGAGAGGAGAGAGATAGCAGAGAGAGAGGAGAGAGATAGTAGACAGAGAGAGAGAGAGGCGAGAGAGATAGCAGAGAGAGAGAGAATAGAGAGATTGAGAGAGAGAGAGATAGCAGAGAGAGAAAGAGATGGAGAGAGTGAGAGAGAGAGAGCGATTGACGTTTGAGAGACAGAGACATATATCCATGAAGTCTAGCAGGTGGAAGGAAGAGTAGGGAGAGAGAAAAAGAGAGAGAGAGAGAGAGAGAGAGAGAGAGATAGCATAGAGATACAGAGGAAGAGAGAGAGAGAGAGAATTTGATCGGTCATAGCCGTGCGTCCTCAGGGCCTCCAGTCGAATGGGCCGAGATCGGCTGGCTCGCAGTGAGACACGCCGTGGCCTCGGCAATCGCAGGATCGTCCAACTTTATCATTCCACTCCAGAAGAAAGGTTTGTCAAATAGTATGATATGCCTTCACGAAGAAGGTCCGATCAATCTTTTCGGATTTGCCCGCTAACTTATTCGTTGTATCAAAATGAAAACCACGGGGTCATTTAATCTTTAAAAAAAAAGGTTGGACTAACACCAAGGATATATGATGTATATTGTTTTTTTTTTGCAAAAACAAATGCACAAATTCAAAAAAAAATACACCGCCCATTTTCAGACCAGACCCAGCTCTTCAGCCTCCGCCCGCACACATTCGTGACGAACTACAGCGAAGCGTCTACCAGAGTCCTCTTCGCACAACCGATTTGGCTAGCAAACGAGTTAGAGTAATACTGATATATATATATATATATATATATATATATATAATGTAATGTTCAGTGTTAATTAAGTATAAAAATAATTTAACTTAATATCAACTTGTCTGAGATTTTTTCTTCTTCTTCAAATTTTTGCTTTCTTACAAGTTAGCAAAAAAGTTGTTTTATTTTCCCTGTAAGTTGTTTAAATTTAATTACATTAAAAAAATATTTAGATATAATTTTATAGTTACTTTTCTTGAAATTGTGTCCGATTTTTTTTTACGAAACTCATTTCTAAATAAGAGCTTGTCATAATTATCTTTAATGGAGAACGCAACTCGGCCTGAATCTATTTTAATTTCCTTGACTACAGTAGTCTCGCCTCACAAAATCGCATGCTCTATGGCCGCTGGGTCAGGGAAAAGGCGCGAATTCAAAATTGAATTTTTGGCTCTTTAAGATTCCTTCGCCTGGAGCACTCTCTGCGTGCTGACATGTCAGCAGTGGTGGAGAACACGTTGAAGGTAGCCATGGCGTCTGAGGCACTCCAGATGCTCGACGAATTCCGGTTTGAAATTGCTTTCTTTTCCTCTCTCTCTCCCTCTCTCTTCACTCTCTCTCTCTGACTCTCTCTCTGTCTCTCTCTACCGCCCGCTCCCTCTCTCTTGCTCTCCCTCCTCTCTCTTCTCTCTCTCATCCCTCTCTCTTTCTCTCTCTCTCTCTCTCTCTCTGACTCTCTCCTCTCTCACCTCTCTCTCTCTCTCTCCTCCCTCTCCCTCTCTCTTCTCTCTCTCATCTCTCTCTCTCTGACTCTCTCACCTCTCTCTCTCTCTCCTCTCTCTCTCTTTCCTCTCTCTCTCCTCTCTCTCTTTCTCCTCTCTCTCTCTCTCTCTTTCCTCTCTCTCCTCTCTCTATCTCTCTCTCTCTCTCTCTCTCTCTCTCTCTCCTACTTTCAGGTCGTCCTGGTACTCCCAGCTGAGAGCCGAGCCCGCTCTCTCTCCCTTCTCTCTTCTCCTCCGTCTCCGCTCTCTCATCTCCGATGGCACGCGGCTCCTTCATGCTCTCGAGATTATTCGTGTCCTAAATGAACAGGGTGCCAGTGTACGTTTAGATTTACTGTACTAGTATTAATTGTATTTATTTACTTGTAAAACATTTATTTTAAATATAAACAAATAGTTTGCTAATGTACTATATTTATAATTTTATGACTTTAAAAATTTTTTATTTCTAGCAAATTAGAACCTTGAAGAATTATTTTATTTCACAGGGAATTGTAATTTTTTATTTCATAAAATTATTAAAGAATTTATTGTTGAATTTATTTAAGAATCTTTTTTTTTAATTAATAATGTACATACATTCAGGCTAGCGAATATTTGGACGAACTGTCCAACCATCTTGCATGTGTGCCCAGAGAAGAAAAGAAGAAGAAGAAGAAAAAGAGTGTGGTCGAAGTGGAGGGCGCAGATAAGGAAGAGACACACGAGGGGAGTGAGGAAGCGAGAGAGGAGAAGGAGGAGGAAGGAGAGACGGATCAGGAAGAAGGACGGGAGGAAGAAAGAGGAGAGAGAGATGTAGACGAGAGAGTGAACGAGGAAAGAGAGGAGGAAGAGAAAGAAGAAGAAGGAAAGAAGGAGGACGAGGAAGAAGGAGAGGAATTGACAGAATCAGAGCCAGAGAAGACCTGTGAAGAGATCATGGTCGGGCATTTGGTGCGACTCGTTCGTAAAGTGACAGCAATCATAGCGATGTTAGAATATATTTTTAAGGTATATTTTATTTAAATTTTTATTTAAAAATTATTATTAATAACATTAGATTTCTAACTTGCTGGAATATTTCGTTGAAATTTCATTCATTTATGACGGACTCTGTCGCCTAGTGATGTACATTTTCCGTTCCGGCCAAATTTTACTTAGTGTTCATCAATTAATAGTATGATCAATGTGTCAACACAAGAAGATGGACACTGTATACAGATAAGGATAAGGATATTAATATGACAGCAAAAGTCCACTGGGAAATGAATTCGAAGAGTAATTCCTCTTCACTTTCAGTGAAGCCGAATTCCTGATGCGAACCGGTGAGCCGACCCGTCGTCAGTTCATTTCGCGAACGCCGCTTGCGCCCCGGACACCGGCGCCAGCAGAAAGTCTCTTCCTGACATCCGGCGCCCGTTGGCGTCCCCTCGGAAGGGCCGAGGGCGAACTCTGGCGCCGAAATTACGGCCTCGACGCGAGTGGAGCAGGCAGAATGGTGCAGGAACAGCTCATGATGGACGTGAAGACGCAGGCCAAGATGGCCATCATGCTCAGCAGGTATTTCTTTGGCTTTTCATCGATAATTTTAAAAATGTATTTGTTTTTTTAAGTCTAAATATAATAATTTGGGTAACTTTTTGATTTTAAAATGTGTACTCAATATCGAAATCTCAAGAAAAAAAATTTTTTTCGGCAAAACGTTGCGAAAGCGTAGGAATCTCTACGAGATGTTTCATTGATTGGTGATGTTTATTGATTTATCCTCAATGGTTATAAAAATGACCTAAATTTATATATTGATCTTTATATCCGAATGATTAAAAAAAACTTACGGGTGATTTTAAAAGTACTCGATGTGGAATATTGGTGTGGAAATATTTAACTTAAAAAAGGGGATATTTATTGATCGGTCTCCTTGATCAGATGGCAAGAGACGGGGCACGCGAGAGGCGAGCTCGAAGATGTCGACGAAGAGACGATGAGAAAGAGTGAAGAGGAAATCGTCGGCAGCCTCGGCCGTGAAATCTGCTCGGGAGATGTTGCAGCTATTCTACGGCCCATCATTGAGTCGGTGGTGGTGACTTCTTTGTTTTTGGGAGTAAAGAGACTTTATTTCTATTTTGAAGAAAAAAAAAGAATTGAAAAAAGAGTTTTATTCTTTAGGAGAGCCGCTACCTCGGGCGGCAGGCCCGCTTTTCTCTCATCCCAACTCGAGCAAGCAGACAACTCTCTCGAGGTCATCAAGCAAGTCTGCCTACTAGGCAATGGCCAGTTTGCCATCGATCTGGCGAGGTCGGTTTGGCACTTTCTCTCTTTCACTCTCTCACTCTCTCTTTCTCTCACTATCTCCCTCTCTCTTTTCTCTCACTCATTCACTCCCCCTCTCTTTGACTCTGTCGCTCTCCTCTCTCTCTCTCTCTCTCTCTCTCTCTCTATCTCTCTCCCTCTATCTCTCTCTTTCTCTCTATCTATCTCTCTCCGTCCCTCTCTCTCTCTATCTCTCTCCCTCTCTCTCTCTATCTATCTATCTCCCTCTCTCTTTTCTCTCACTCATTCACTCCCCCTCTCTCTGACTCTGTCACTCTCCTCTCTCTCTCCTCTCTCACTCTCTCTCTCTCTCTCTATCTCTCCCTCTCTCTCTATCTCTCTCTCTCCCTCTCTCTCTCTCTATCTCTCTCTCTCTCTCTCTCTCTCTCTCTCTCTCTCTCTCTCTCGCTTTCTTCATCTCTTGATATTATTGACTTCTTCAGACGCCATCTCTTCGACCGTCTCTCATTGATTCGCGAAACGGTGGACTCGATTCAGTCGAAACATCTCATCACACTCGACTACAAGGCGCATTCTGGTAAATCGGATTTTATATTTTTAAAATTTTTTTAGAGAATATATTTAACAGATATATCGAAACTATTATCGATTACCTCTATTTTTAAATGCAATTAAATCTCAATTAATTCAGTTAAAATTCGAATTGCTCGCGTTTCCTTTTGAATATATGTATTTGTCAATTAATGTTTTGATTCTTATTATTTAATTAAAATACTTTAATTCGTGCAATAATAATAGTAATTAAAAAGGAATAATTTTAGTAATAAAATAGAGCAATTCTAATGTTTAAAGTAGGAGGAATCGATATTTGCAAAGAATAATTTTTGTTATACAATGGCGCAATTCTAATGTTTAAAGTACGACGAATCGATATTTGCAAAGAATAATTTTAGTGATAAAATAACGTAATTTTAATGTTTAATGTACGAGAAATCGATATTTGCAAAAAATTATTTTTGTTATAAAATAGCGTAATTCTTATGTTAAAACAATTGGAATTGATATTTTCAGGCCGCCATGCGAACAACCCGTTCCTGGCCGACTCGTCGGAGGAGGAGTACAGCTACACGCCGTCCGTGACCATTGACGGTGCGCTCGGTGTCATCGTGTCCGCTTCTTCGGTCCACGTCTACGTCTCCGCTCACAAGCTACTCTTCTCTCTCACCGAAGCGACCGAACTCCTCGCAACAGCCTCCTTTGATCTACCGACTGTCTGGCGCAGAGCGGCACCGAACTCCGACCTTCCGGACCGCGCAGTGAACGCACAACCACCAGGCCAGAGTAGCGCCGCGTCGCGCTCGCTCGCCGTCGCACTGCAAGAGATGGCGACGTGGGTGTGCGCGCTCCGCACCTACTTCCTGCTCCAGGCACACGAAGTTGTGTGGAAGGAGATGGGCCAGGTGAGACGGGGATTTGACGCCAGTTTACAAGACTAGCAAAGTTTAATTTTAATTTAAAGTTTATTTAATTAATTGGTGCTCCAAATTTAACGAACCCCACGTCTAATCTCACTGTCTGACCCCTTTGCTGTACTCTTTTCTCTCTCTCTCTCTCTTTCTCTCTCCCTCTCTTTCTCTCTCTCTCTCTCTCTCTCTCTCTGTTTCTCTCTCTCTCTCGCTTCCTCTCCCCTGACTCTCCGCCTCCCCCCTTCAAGGCCGGCCTGTCCTCTCTGCCCTCCTTCGACATTGCTTACCAACTCCACCGCCGTGCAATGCGCGTGCTGGCGCGTCGTCTTCTCCTGGACAAGGCGGGCGGCTCCTTGCTCGGACCGCTGAGTGACACTCTTGTCAAGGTGGAGATTTTATTCTTTTTTTTATTTTAGCAAAATAATTTATGCTCTTTTTCTCGTTTTCATATGAATTTTTCATCCTTTCTTTGATGATTCTTGCCTGTCCCTTTTTAATCTCTCGTCTTTTCTTTTCACTCTCCCACATTCTCTCTCCCTCGCTCTCACTCTTTCACGCTCTCTCTCTCTCCTCTCCCTCTCTCATGTTTTCTCTCCCTCTCATATTCTCTCTCTATCTCTCTCTCTCTCTCTCTCTCTCTCCAGATCAAAGCATTCTGCCAAGCAGTCGTAAACATGGACACCTCCGCGGCTGCCGCCAACTACGCCGCATTCCACTCGTGTGCTCAGCTCTTTGTTCATGGTAATTGTTTTTTTTTTAAATTAATTTTTCATTGATTAAAAAGGTACATTTGTTTATTTACACAACTTGAAAAGCTTTTTAGTAAGCGTAAAATTAAGAAATAAAAAAGAATGTGAAATAAATATGTTACTGATTAAAATTGCCCTGGTTTTCGTGAATTTCTTTTTTTCTTAAACGATAATGCAATTTTTATTGGATTATTTTCAATGAACTATTTGATACATATTAATTCTTTAGTTAAAATATAATTCAATTCAATTTTATTTAATTTTCCAGCCGTCATGGAATCGGACGATGGCGGCGATTCGAGCAGAGACGAGCTGCTCTCATCGATTGACTCCCGCGCCACCTACCGCAACTCGTGAGTTGACGGGCCGTAAAATGGACGGGCCATAAAATAAACGGGCCGGGCCGTAAAATAGAGGGGCCGTAAAATACCCCCACCCTCACCCTAACACCGAAAATAGAAGGCGCTACCATATCCCCACTCTCTTCCCACACCCCTCGACCACCCCTTTTTTTATCAGTATTTGTAGCGATTTCTTTCCTGATTGTAAGTTCCTGTGCCTGTGATTTTGTCTTTTTTTTGCAGTATTTTGAGAACCATTTCTTCTGAATTGAAAGTTGCAAATACTCTTATTTATTTTGTCATCACAAGTTGTCGTTTTCCTCTCCCTCCTCCCTTGACGGGCTTCCTTCAGACGGGCATACCTGAGAAGTGCTTTTTTCGCTTGTTCATTTATTTATTTATGTATTTATTCATCAATCGGTCGCTTTTTCTTGATTTTGAGTGCTAAATGCAAGTTTTCGAAAAGTAATTGCCTTCTTTTTTGTGATTGTTCGGACTATTAAAAAAAGATTGTTTCTACATGGTACTTACATGGTAACATGAGAATGTTTATTAATTCCACAATTTCATGCATGCATCGAGATGAGACAACACATCAGGCAACCGTGGAAAGACGAGAAAGAGAACGAGAAAAATGTCATCTTGGGAAGCAAGGACACACGACTTATATGATAAAGATCACAAATGGAAAGACATAGAGAGAGAATCAGCGAAGAGAGAGGGGGAGAGAGAGATAGGCGAGCGAATCAGTTAGGAGAGAGAAAGAAGTAAAGAGAGAGAGAGAGAGTGAGAGAACGAGAGAGAGAGTCAAGCGAATCAGCTAATTGTAAGAGAGGGTGTAGAGAGGTAACAGAGAGAGAGAGAGGGAGATAGACATTCTAGAGGCCGAATTCTGATTCATTATCTTATCATCCTACGCGGATTTGCCAGCCAATTCTGATCTCGAACTAAAGAAATTCGGCTAATTTCTTTGATTTGCGAAAGTTCACGCAATCCTTATTTAATTAATTTTCATATATTATTTAGCAGTAAATAATGAGTACCGATGTTTTAAGTGCGGCATACGGTATTTTTAGCTGAAAATACAGCAAGAAATACTTTTTTTATTCTAATGAATACACAGCAAAATGCGAAGAACGTGAGAAACAGAAGGAAGTGCGCAAATGTTGGATGAAAAGGAATAAAAAGTGCACTATTCCATATTTTTCGTGAACATTAACCTTCACTCAAAATCCGTATTGAATGGTAGGAATTTCAGAAATAAATTATTCCATCATTGCTTTTCGCTCGTGTGAGGCCGACTTCGGCATCGCTCTCCTTCTGCCCCACACTCCCCCTCCTTTCTCTCTCTCTCCCCTCTCTCCGCTCTCTCCACTCTACACTTTCCTCTGCTCCTCTTCCCTTTCCGTGCGTCTCAAGACTGCGCTCCTCTTCCTACTCCTTTCCTTCTGTCCGCCTCTCCGTGCGGTCAGTGGAACCTTTCAAAAGCTTCCTGAGATATCGAAATGGTCAAGAAAAGGCTGATAAAATTGGGAAGTTTTTCAAAGTTTTATTGGCGTATCGATTTTTTTTTTACTTTCAGCCACAATTGAATGCTCTGAAAAGGGATCGGACATAATGCGTTTCTATAAGGACTGCACTCGCGGATGCTTTTTTCCCGTCCACTTCAACTTGCCAGAAGGGACGCCATCGTTCTCGACGCGCGATCCGGGTGGCTGTCTCGAGACTCTTCTCAATGAGCTGCCAATGAACTGCGCGGCGGCCAACGGAAGCCGCCTCCTTTATCCCTGCTATAGCAATCGATGCAACAACGAGATTTTACATGAAGAATCAATTTTCAATCAGTTGAAGACACAACTACTTGATAGATACAAGGTTATAGGTTATATGTCATTTAAAATAACCATATTTTTTCATTTATAATGGTGAGGCATATTGACCGAGTTGTTGGCTGCATAGAACCAGTTCGAATACTTACTTTGTATTCGCTTAGTTATTGTAGAATGTTTTGAAGGAGTTGACCGCAACGACAGTGGCTCCAACCACCACGACACCTGGCACTCAGGCCACGGCAATCACTCAAACCAAGTCAAGTCTTCAAGCCACGCCTTCCATTTCATCGCCGCCAGAGGCAACGACAACTTCTCCGCAGCAGACAACATCGGTGCTATCCTAGTTGGGAGGGGCATGATTTTTTCCAAAGTTTTGCAAACTAATTTTCTTTGTTTCCACGGAGCCTAAATCAAAGCTAACTTGGATAATTCTGCACGCGGAATGCAAATACGCAGTGAACTGCCTCGAATTCGAGCACAAATGGCAATTTACAGCGAAATATTGCTCAAATGTGGTAAAATTGCGCGATAGTGCCTAAATCAGTGAAAATTTTGTGCAAAAGTAGCTTAAATGGTAGTAATAGTTATCAAATCTGTCTTTCGCACAAAAAATGAACACTGATAGTCATCTTCCAAGATCAAGTAGGGAGGATAAAAGCTCCTTAAGAACTTTGAAAAAATCATGCCCCTCCCAACTAGGATAGCACCGACAACATCTACGTTTTGCCCTTTCTCGCCGATGGTTATTGTCTATCGAGTTTCATTGTTTCAATAAATATCAATGAGATGCACCTCCCGATTACTTCAAAAAAAGTGTTGCTTTAGTTCGCATTGATCACTGCGGTCGTCGGCTTTACGATTCTCGCAGTCGCTTTCGTTATTGTACTGGGTACGGTAGCTTTTTAGAGATTCCCGCCGAAATGATTCAAAAATGAATTCCTTGTGTCACTTCAGTGCTGTGGTACCTGAGCAATCGCCGTCTGAAGCTTCGCCTCGCCGCCCTCCCTTCCTCTGCTCCGTCCAAGCAAGAGCAGTCGCCCATGAAAGGCAATCCAATAATGGTGCGAAACCAAGAATTAAAAAAAAAAGTTTTTTTAAAATATTGACGTAATTTCCATAAAATGAATTCTCAGGTAGTCGTTGGTACAAATCAAAGTCAGATGGAATCCACGGAAGGGACTACGACTGAGGTCACTGGGGTTGGACGACGAGAATTCATTGAAGACATTTTAGTTTACAGAGCCATGACATCTCCACTTTGTGATTTCAGATTATGACTCACAAGCAGAGGTGTCAATGGGCCGGCCCGGCCCGGCCCGGCCCGGCCGGCCCTCAGGGCCGGCCGGCCCAATTTTCCAAGGCCCCGGGCCGGGCCGGGGCCTTGGAAAATTCGGCCCAAGAAAAGTTGGGCCGGCCCGTAGGCCCGATTGGGCCCTCAAGTCAAAAATTCCTGGCAAATTGATGGTAAAAACATAAACTTGAAATTTTCATAAGTATTATAAATTGGTTTATATAGTCGCATGTTACTTAGGGGTGGGGGAAACATATTTTTACATTGTTAAACTCATGCAAACCCAAAAGAAACCCCCAATTAACATAGCACCAATTTTTGGAAAAAAATTTTTTTTTTGAATTTTGAAAATCGGGCTCAAACGGGCCCACGGGCCGGGCCGGGCCGGGCCGGGCCCAAAATTACAAGGCCCGGAAATTTCCGGCCGGGCCGGGCCGAAACTTTGGGCCCCCAGGGCCGGGCTGGCCCAAATATTTTGGGCCCGTTGACACCTCTGCTCACAAGTCCACTACGGGAGCATCTGCGGAAAATACGGAGATAGCCGTTGTTGGCCCTTCTCGCAATTCATTTCTTCAAATATCTTCTTTTTGTACGGAGAATTGATTTGCTATATTTTCACCTTTATATTTCTAGGGTGCGACTACGAGCATCACCGAAATAACGGGAACAAAGTTTAACCCCGTATGGCGATTTCTATTATTCATTAATTTTTATCTTCTTTATTATTTTGATGAGTGTTTTTTTACTTTTTTAGTGCCCGGCAATGACGACAACAAAGTCGGATGCGTTTTCGATGGCTGAAAAGGGACAGAAGGTAGTTTTTTTTTCTAATCTCTAGAGTTGGAGGGAAAGTTTACACGAGAACTTGAGAGTAGATTTTGGCGATACAATTGAACCTGTTGCAGAAATTCGATCTTTTTGAGAGCTTGCCGGTAAACCCGAAGAAACCACTGGAGAAGAGCGAGCGGAAGGAAAATGAGAATAATAATAAGAAAGAGGAGAAGTCAACGCAGCTCGACCACTTCACTGCATCCGACAAGTAAGAATGAAACGGGCTGAGTCAGCAGATGATGCCTATTGGTAAATCGATTAGTTCCCATTTATTTTGATTCATATTTACTGCTTCTTCGACGTCCGAGGTTTTTTTTAAACTAAATTAAAAAGAAACTATGATTTTACTATGATAAAAAAAATACGATGATATTTATGTATGATTGTGTTTATTCACATTATGTTATTATTTGTTTCAGTGGCTAGACGATATGCAGACGTTGAAAATGAGCTCGATTTGTGCCGTCTTCCCTCTCCCTTCCTCTTTTATCGTCTTCCGTTCCCCTTCTAATTCCCTTCGAGCATTGATGTAAAAAATACGTTTAAAAAAATCAAGAATCTTCTCTGTCACTTCCACAAATCAAAAAGAAACATATGGGGTTGAATCCATTCGATACTGATACTTTGCGCAGCGGGAGCAGCACTCAATTATGAATGATTATGCTCATTTCTGAGCTTGAACTGAAGAAATTCGGTTAAAAAAAATCGGGAATGTTCACGCAATCCTATTTTAATTAATTATGCAAATATTATTTGGCAGTTAATGAAAGTACAGCAAGATAACCTTTTTTTTATTCTAAAGAAAGCGTGAGAAGGAACTGAGCAAATTTTGGATGACAGGAATGAATAGTGCAATATACCTTATTCCTTATAAAAGAAAAGAATCGCATTCCTCTCGCGTGAGTTTGACTTTTGCATATCTCCCCTTCTCCGCCACACTCTCTCCCCACCTTATAATTTTCCTATGCCTCTCAAGACCGTGCTCCTCTTCCTCTACTTCTTCCTGCCTCTCTGTGCGGTAGGTAGACATTTTCAAAATCACACTGAGATATTCAAGTAATCGAATTAACACTGAAAAATTTGGATCTTCGCCAAAAGTTTCTCATTGTTCGATTTAGCTGTTATATCTTGCTTGCAGGACATAGTATGCCGTGATGTGAACTCGGATGGAGGTCTTGCCGATGTTCATTGCAGTGACGGATGCAATTTCGCTATCATTAATGTAAAAGTTTCGTTTTTGTTTGATTCATATTTGATGAGACTAGATAGTATCGAAAGTTTCCAGAACTGGGTCTTCAGGTAGTATTATTGTACAGGAATATACAGATCAGACGTGCTTTATTGATAGGACAAATTAACATCATCTTTCGCCTCAGTTGTGTGATTGGGAAAGGCACTGACGGCGAAGGTTGAAGAATCATGTACAAAGGTTGCATGTTTTTGAGCAATTCTTTTTCTTGGCCTCACGCGTGTAGCCATTGGAGGAGCAGAATCCATTGCTGTTCCACCAATAACAACTGAAACAGCAATCATTACTTATCCAAGAAGAATAACTGAAAGATTAAGCGTGTCTTGGAGGAAATTTTTAGATAACAAAAACATTACTGTTGGTGAAGACCAATCGTTTGAAGGTACAATAAATCCGATACTTCATGCTTTTCTTACAGGCAGTTCGAGCAATTGAAGCACCCTATATTTTATGACATCGTTTTCGGGAGAGTTGAGCAACACAAGGAGCCGTACGTAGAAAACTGTTATTTACAATTAACTTTGATATTAATTAAATTAGTACTTTGGATGTTCGTCAAAGCATTCCGCTGGAGGCACAACAGGAGGTTCCGGCTTTACTGGGTCTGAAGTAAATTAGCTGTACAAAATAATTATGCAATATAGCTGCTATAAAAGAGTCAAAAGCGAATTTTGATTAGAATTCAGCGAAGGCTAACCCGAACACCTGCCACACGTTTTCGGGCAGACTTTCGTGGCAATATCCTGAAAATCAAATGTCTTCTTTTGTTCTTGTTCTTGATGCCCTCTAACCATATCTGTGCACATGAACTTCGCGCACGTTGGGGAGCGGTCCTGGCAGCTACTGTCTTGTTGACAGAAGCCACACGTTTGGGGGCACTTTTTTACGAGCATCTAAAGTTAAAGATATGACTTTTTAAGGAAAATGCTCAAAACGATTTACAAATGAACAACTTACGTCTTTGAAGTTCGGATCATTGCAAAGTTTGTTATCGACGCTAGCACAACTCATGTCTGTGTCTAGAATAATAGATTATGATAAAGGTCAAGTTGAACAGAAATATAGCAACTTTTGCAGCCGTAACCGGTAGCAGAAATGCTTATGAATATCAAGCGGTAGCCAAGCGAAGACACAAACCCGGATTCGTACAATTGTATTGCTCAGTTTCACAGCACAGTCCACACCTCTTTGGACACGTTCTCGCAGCGATATCTTTGACTTGTTGGTCGAGGTGTCCTAAAAATTAAAAGCAATTATTTTCCTCAGTTTCACAGCACAGCCCACACCTCTTTGGGCAAGTTCTCGCAGCGTCATCTCTGACTTGTTGGTCGAGGGTGCCCTACAAATTAAAAGGAATATTATTTTCTTTAGAACGTACTGGGTTTTACGTCTGCGTAGCCGACACACGCCTTGATCCGCGAAGAGATTGGCTCACCAGCCGCGGCAGCCTTGCCTTTTGTCGGATCTGTTTTATCGTCTGGATATTTCTCGTTGCAATACTGAAATATTTCTCTGAGCACTTCTGAATCTGATATTCAAGAGAAGCATTACCACCTTTTCGATGTTTACATCGTTGCATGCCACAGCTGTCGGGTTGTACTGAAACGTGATGCTTTAAAGGAAGTATCCAACAAAAGAAAACCGTATCTAACAAAATTACGTTTCAAACTGTGCAAAACTCCCAACTGGATGAGCCTTTTTTGAGCGCCCGCTACAAAATTTCAAATATGAAACGTATGTGTATCTAACCTCTCTCGACTTCTTTCATTGTCTCGCTTTTCTCTATCGTCTGTGTCTCTCATCCCTTGGTGAAAATGGGGTGCTAAGTGGGCAAGACGGGCAGAGACTGCCTCTTCTTCCCACCCGTTGGCACTCCTTGCTTGGATTTGAGGATACACCGGGTGAATCGACAGAGACGTTTTCTACCGTATTCCAAAAAACAAATGCAAATTTCTGGCTAAATTCTGACTTTTGTAAAGCGGGACCACCTCTAATCGAACTTTTAGGCCAGACTTGATCATATGGGAGCATAAAAGAAGAAGTTATTTTTTCCTCGGATACTTCCTTTAACTGATACTCCTTTCTGTTTCTCTCTTTGATTTCTCCTATCAATTTATTTCAAAGAATTATAAAACATAACCTTTCCATTAGAGGAGCACGAATAGTCGATTTCCACACTGAAACAAATTGACAATACGCTTATGACGAGAAACAGCACCGACTTCATTGTCAGACCTGGTATATGAAAGCTCAATCATTATTTCATTAAATTAATCAGTTTTTGTAGCCGCTATTCGCTACTAACCAATATTTTGATATGAAATAAGTTCCACAAGGCACATTTGCCCAAATAAATAAAATAGAATACGAGGACTTGTATCTCTGGAATTTCAATATTATATATATATATATACATATATATATATATTTATATACATATGTACATATGTAGCTATCATTCTGATATCTACATATGTATGTATATAATGAAAACATATTTGCGTGTTTGTTTTTTTTTACGAAATTTTGATAAATCTTCAATCATTTGCTCCGAATAATAACCTAAATGTATGTATATTCTACAAGTAATATATTTCGATATGAACTTAGCATATGATCTAAAAGCGCATATGTATAACTAAATATGTAGATATATGAACAATGCGAGGCCACAGTGATTGAAAATGTTCGATCATCGCTTTATATACGGGGCATTAATCTATTTTTCTTCTTCTTCTTTTTTATTTGGCCTTATTTCATCCTTTTCATATTTGCCCTTTTTCCTTTTTTCACTTGCCGCTTTTCTTTCTTTGTTAAAGGAGGTATCCGGGGAATAATTAACATGTGTTTTTTCTGTATGGATAAGCTCTTCTTGGCGTAAAACATATATATAGAACGTTTGAGCGATTTTCTCCCATTATATTCTGAGCAATAGTAACGCGAAAACTGGCGGGTAGAGAATTAGCTACGGTACGTCAGAGCCGCCCTCCTATTTCACATGCTCTCTCGACCGAGCGACAGGCAATTTTATGAGCGCGCGCATTCAAACTGGTTCTCTGGCGTTACTGTATAATTATTCGCCGGATACTTCCTTTAATAGCGCTTACCATGCTTGGTGATTTGAAAGATCACAACAGAAGGACTAGACAAATGGACAAAATGAAATTTTCGTCAGAAAACATTCGTCTACAACAATTAAAATAGGACGATCATCGCCAAAGAATAATGCGAGATTTCAAAATACCGCTACCTAAAATGCACTAAAATAAAAATGCGCCAAAATAAATAAATAAATATATCCTCTTGTTTACGCCTGCCATTTTAAAGCGTGGTATTTCTGAAACCTGCGAAAGAGCAGACCGGACTGAGAGTGCCAACTTCCAGGGTGAACGCGGCAGTTTTTGCCTGAATTTATTCATTTTCTGCGATCGCCTTCCTTTAAATAATTTTTGAATATACATACTTCATTCTATAAATTTAGCCTCATGTACAGGTGGTCGTCGATTTCACATCGCCGACGGCTCATCTTATCTTGTGCGGTGAAATAAAAAAAGTAACCATGATGCGCTTGTTGTCAGTTTCGTCCTTCTTTCTACAACTGGAAAGGGGAGATTAATTTGAGAATTTAGAGTACTTTTTTCCACTTTATTTCTCCTAATTCTTGGTCTCTTTTTAATTTGCCATTCCGCAATTGGCGATCGTGGAAGAACTGCTGGGCAAGCAAGGATCACTTACCAATCGCTTCAATTATGATAAGTAAACTGTAGCTTTAATTATAATAGGAATTAAGAAATGGACAATATGAAATTTTCGACACGAAACATTCATGCTGTCCACTGTCGTTTACTATTTTTATAATTGGAAAATAAAATGAAAAGTTGGCCTGCAATTGTTCACATTGTCTCTAATGTAAGTGTACGAATTATCTTTACAGCGACATATCAATAAATTGTTCATCGAATTGCTCCTGCAAAACAAAATAAGGACAGCGATTCTCATAAAACAATTATTATTAAACTGGCATGCCTCAAGTCGATCTGTCATATTTTTCTTAACCTCTCGCCTCGTTTGTATCTGTGATTTTTTTTCCAATTCGCAGAACAGCGAAGGATGGGTGAATATTTTGAGTGAAAAGGGACTGTGAATGAAAATGATCATTTTTACATGGAACATCAATATGTATTTCTTCTTCTTCTTCTTTTATTTCCCTTGTTTCTTCTTTATTTTTATGCCCTTGCCACCCTTGGTGATTCGGTAGATCACAAAAGCTGGACTAGAAAAGTGAACAAAATGTCGTTTATTGCTCACCCACACAGAAATATATTGAAAATAGAGAATCGAATTTGGAATATGATACTATATCCGCCGTTACTAATAACGGATATAAATAAGGCTTATTAATACATATATACTTTTTTCTATCAGGATGTTTTTCTCTACTTGGAGAGTCCTCTATCAGTATTACTGTAGCCATATATGCTATGTTTTGCAAGAAACCAAAGGTATTTTATTCAGCGCACTTGGTTGTATGCATTAGAACCAGTTCTAGCTCGTTAATTGACAAATGGCTGCTTACATCAATTAACGAGATAAAATTGGCAAGGTTGAACGTTACTCATTTACCCCTCATGCAGCAAAGTCCACATCAACTTTTCGCCGCAACTTCGATGAACTCCTCATTTGGCGCCTTCTGAAGAATTAAAACAAACTCCTTAAGCATAAAAGTTTTCTTTTTAATTCTATTCCATATTTAATAAATCTTACCTCATCCGACCTGCCGATGCAAGCAGTAAACCTGTTCTTGATGTTTCCACCCAAGACGGCCGGACTGCCCGTTCCGGAATACATGGTTTTGCAATACTGAAAAATGAAAGAGAATCCTCACCATTAGATCCTAGAAATGGTGACCATTAGATCCAAGAAAACAAAAATAAATGGAAACCGTTGCATTGTAATTGCATTGAAACTTTTTACCTCTATTCCTGAAAGGTTTTTTTCTTAAAAGTAGCAACGTTTCCGATCATGGAGCATTGAAACTTTTACCTCTATTCCTGAAAGGTTTTTTTCTTAAAAGTAGCAACGTTTCCGATCATGGAGCACTGAAACTTTTACCTCTATTCCTGAAAGGTTTTTTTCTTAAAAGTAGCAACGTTTCCGATCATGGAGCATATCATATTTGTACCGAATTATTACAATGTAGATTAAAGATTGCATTATGGATGCTCCCATAGTCACTTCGTTAACTCCGTCGCTCTCGATAATTTTCGTTTAAAACTCCGCCCTCTCCGAGGCTCGCCCGATAACAATCTGTTTTTATCTGTTTACGCCTTTATCATCGTCTCCGTACAAGTGTGTATGCGAGCAACAACTGGATAAGCAATGAAGCTTGGCATTTAAAAGGCTTGTGGATTCATAGGCCGTTGAAACGGAAAATCGATTAAAATAAAATGGCCGGCCCGGAACCAATGACATTTACAATTTGGAATAGCAATTTCAAAGACAACGAAGCGATTGTGAAGTAATGTAAATACGATATGACGCGTTGCAAGAGTATAAAAGCTGTGGCATAACGTCTACAAGGGAATTAGAGTTGGAGAACCTTGAAGTTGCGCAGCCTCATAACTGTTGAGCAAAAAAAAATTCCTTTATCTGCATCCCTGACAACAATAAAAGATAATAAGCATTCATTAATAGAAATAATTATCGACTTGTCAATGGAGGCCGATGGAATTAGACTTTTTCAAGACTTCGAAACCGAGCGCGGAAGCCGCGCACGAGAGTGCCGTCGGTCATGGAGAGCGACAGGCGCATGACATTCGAGGAGTTCGTCGAGAAGCTCAAGCCAGCCTGCGGCTCGCCCGTCAGGCTGCATGATGCATTTCAATGAACGAATGTTGAAAAATAAAGCCGTGTCGCAAAATGTTTAAGCGTCGTAATTACCAATGGAGAAGTTCGCTTATAGATAGTATTTGCAAACTGTTGAACTGATAACCTATCGACTAAAAGAGTGTCCACTGACAGAGCGATGCGGTCTCCGCGGTGTCTGCCCTCGAAGATGTGAATTGAATCGCAGCACGTGTTCAGATCGATGTCGTCGAAGGTGATGTGCACTCGGCTGTCAGCGTTGACCGACAAGATGTAGTCGCACGTCGCCACGTTTGCAGGTCCTGGGTAGGACGGCGAGTACAACTGCAGAGAGAGAGAGATAGAGAGAGAGAGAGAGAGAGAGAGAGAAAGAGAGAGAGAGAGAGGGAGAGCCTCGTTGCTAATACAATTGGACTACACATTGAAATATAATCACGTACTGTGCCAGAATCCTCGAAGAATTGATGGTCCAGACACTTGGCAGGACCAATCGGATGGCTCGCATCGTAGGCTGAAGATATTCCTGTATTAGGTAATGACATTAAATTTGCTTTAATAGCTCGGGCGAACAGTGCAATTTAAAAAAAGGAAAGGCTCATGTTTGGCTTGTTGTCCGTGGCATGTCCTTGTTATATGCAGTAAGAGTATGATGGGCGGATCTAGAGCCACGCTGGTTCTGCACACCGTGGTCAAGGCCATTCGGCACGAGATCACGAATCTCTCTTCTGACCTGGTCGGCCACACGCGTACTGCAGCTGACTGCCCTCGCACGGCACGCTGATCCACTCGCCAAGATGGGAGTGCGTCTCGAGAGCCGTGCACTTTCCGAAGCGGTCATTCGGGAAGCCTGAGGCAAGAGGAATACGGAAGATGAGGCACTAAAGTAGAGCCTATCCGACACCACAAATGTCTTTTCATCCATATCAGAAGAACATCCGTTGTTGTATCAAATGCACGTCCAGTAGTAAAGACTAGAAAAACAGGAACCGTTAGCAAAGTTGTCGTAGGTGAAGTTGCTGCCATCGATCCAGTTCTTCTCATTCCTCGCAGAACTCGTCTGCAGACCGATGTGGACGCCTTCGAGAAGACCGAGCTCCTTCGCCTTCGCAGATACGAAATCGTTTGTCTAAAGACAGAAAGAAATCTGGTTAACTATGTACAATATGTGCGTAACCCTGTGAAGAAAATATTCTCATAATTTTATGAAGGCTCTCGGGGGTTGAGGAGAGATGAACGGTGTCGAGGTCATAGGAGAGAAGCAATAACATGAGTAGTGTACCGCTTGGTCGTGAATGGTCATGAGAGTCGCGGACTCTTTGCTGCACGCTGCCTCGGCGTCATTCCATTTCGACTGCAAACATGGACAATTTCGTCTTTGCCAACATAATACATACATATAATATGAACAAGAAAACGTGCCATGGCATTGCGAAGAGAAACACACGCTTGCGCTCCCTTCACCTCGTCGTAATCATTGCAGGCAACGTCTGCAGAAGAAGCTCGCTTTTACTCCTTGAAGAAGAGACAATAACTACTCAAAAATGTTGACATTACAAGTTGTCAACCTCAAAACGTACTCCCCCATTTTCTCGCACTCTTTTCTGTGAAAAAAAGAGAATAAGGCACTCTTTACCTCGGTGATTTTCATTAGGAACTACTTTTTCTGCTTTTCCTCATGGTCGTTCTGTTTCTGCTTCTTTCTATGCCCTTTAGCCTCTCATCGTCCACTGACTGCTCTTGTGCGGACTAGCGCAGATGCCCTTGTAGCTGTTGTCCTTGCTCACCTCGAGCCACACACCGTCAAAGACGCGCAGCACGACGGTGTAGTCCGTTTTGCAGGTGGAGCCTAGAGATGCACAGAGATCAGAGACATTTCTACACGAGGCGTCATTCTACTGCAATCCAACGCAAGCGGCATGAGTGATCGATTGAAAACGATTAGTGGAGCAAACTTTGTCTTCAAAAATTTTTAGACTTTCAAAATAACCAGAGTTGTAGGACCAAAATGGAGAGTGCCACTAATTCTTTTGGCATAGACCTTTCCCTAATATACATAGCTGAAGTGAAGAGAACTGGCCGATTCTGGAGTAGTCGAGGGGAGAGCCGTCAAGCCAGAAATATTCGTGCGTGCTTCCATCGCATGATAGGCCAATCGTCACGTACGTTTCACCAGAGACGGTATTACGAATACGATCATTCTCCTGAAAAGAAGTGTCGATTCGTGTAATGAACGATTCCAAGTTGCGACGCTTTTCTTATTATAAGGACAGTCCGATATCAAAAATCATGCGTACCACTGCGGAGTGAATGGAGACAAGCTCGCCGGAATCCCGTCGGCAGTTGCTGCGAAGCTGAGGCGCGCGCTCAGCGGCGCTCGTGAGGCGAAGGCAGCGCCCGCCGACCCACGGCTCGTACTCGCCCGGGCACGCGGACACTGGCGAGTGAACGAGTTGAGAATTTGTCGAATTGACATACATATATGTACGAAGATACATAAATACGTATCATATTTCCTTTCCCTCCCCATCCCCCTATTTCCCTCCTAACCATGTTCTTCTTTTCTAAATTCTCTGCCTTATTTTATCTTTACTCTATTACATTGCAGGAACTTTTAATAACTACTGAATTTGCATTTCCTAGTGTCGTCACATTTATATATTTTGATGTCGATAAATATATATTTGCATGCATTTACATTTCAAAAAAGAACCTTAGGAAATGTGACCTATCCTTCCTTGACTCACCGAGACTAACAGCAGCTGCCGCACAGATAACGAGCGTGCTAATCGTTGCCATGAAGCGGGCATGGAATGGCACACTGATTAGTCGCTGTTTTATATGCTCTCGTCAGGTAAATGAAGTTTGAACTCTTGAAGCACGCCATGAGAGATTAGAAATGTTTTAGAGCAACAAAAAAAAGAACGTGCCTGCAGTGGGCGTTGCACTATCACCCGTTATTTAAAATCGTAATTTGTTATATATATTCTATATCGCTTTGCCTAGCATGGATTTACTGTGATAACATATAATCATACAGGTGTTGTAGTAGGGGTCAAGCAAAGGAAAACAAACAAGAAAGAGAAAAAGTTGGCTATCTTATCTTCAACTGTTCGACTCTGGCGGTGCCTTTAACGAATAGAGCCAGAAATATTAAAGGAATGCAAGTTCCTTCCATATCATTTCAGTCAGGGCGTGGCAATTATCGTTAAATGAACATTTCCAATTCCGGCAGCATAAAGATTCTTTCTTCCCACTCGCCAGTCCTCACAAATAGCGAATACCGATGCTGAACTCAAAAACAGTCGTATTCTCAATCTTGATGCTGTTCAATGATTAGCTCGGCTGAATGGAAAAGGGTGACAATTTATTCAGAATGTATGAATAATTCATATTTATATCCGTTATAAGTAACGGAGGATATAGTATATTATTCCTTATATGATTCTTTATTTTAAATATGTTTCTATCTGGGTGAGCAATAAACTATATTTTGTTCACTTGTCTAGTCCAGCTGTCGTTATCTTACAAATCACCAAGGATGGCAAGGACATAAAAATAAAGAAGAAGCAAAAGAAAAAAGCAGAAGCTAAACAGATTGATGTCATGCATAAAAATGCAATGATCATGCATTTTCACTCACAGTGCTCTTTCTCTGAAACGATTCACCTATCATTTGCCGTTCAGCGATGTAGAAGAGAAGAAATCACGGACCCCAACGAAGTGAAATAGGTAGAGAAAAATATCGCAAATCGGCATAATAATACTTATTGTTAGGATATTGTTATACAAGAATCACTTGTCCTATTTTATTTACTGGAGGAACTCGGTGAGCAATTTATTGATCCCACTGTAAAGATAATTGCTACACTTATAGTTAGGTTAGAGACAAATTGAACAATTGCATGATTGCGTTCCATTTTACTGAATGTTTTTAGAGGTTTTTTTAAATTATAATAAAAATAAACATGTAGACAACATGAAAGCTTCGTGTCGAAAATTTCATATTGTTGCTGACGAATGTTTAATTTAATTTTGGCCATTTGATTGGTCCTGTTGTTGTCATCTTTCAAATCAGCAACTGTGGTAAGGGCAATTAAAAAGATGAAACAGGGGCAAATAAAAGAAAAGCCAAAAAAGGGCGAATAAAAAAACGAAACAGGGGCAAAAGAAGAAGAAGAAGAAGGAAAACAGATTAATGCCCATATAAAAGTCTAAGACCGACCATTTTCGCTCACAGTGGCCACCATGTTTCTACATATTTAGTAATGTGGGCTTTTAGATAACACGCTAATTTGCAAGTTTATGTGGAAATAAGTTAATTGTAGAATATTCATATGTTTCCATTATTATTGAAGATCTACTAGCATCAAAATAAACATTAAAAACACTAATGTAATTGTTATTAAAGAAAAGTTTTTGATACTAATTGCATACATATTTGTAAACTTATTTTTATTAGAAGCTTGCCCTTGCCCATCATGAGTGCTCGCCTCCTCTTCGTCCTTCTCTTCTCCACAATGGCTGCGATCGACTGCGGTCAAGCCGCGTGTGTTGACACCTTTCCCAAGTAGGCAGCATCAACTTGTGGTATTCAACGGAAAAAAATAATAAAAAATATTTTTAACTTTCTAAAATAATAATTTTAAAAAACCTCCCTTGACAGCTGCGCCGAGTGGATCAGAAATGGTTTCTGCAGGAATTTGGCATATTCGCCATTAGGATACATTCGTACTGATACTGATCATTTTTATGTCAGAATTAAAAATGTTCACTTTGCGATGTTCATTCAGGTATTCACTTAACAGCTATTTTACCAATTTTAATTTGCATTATAATTTCTTTAAAAAAAATCTAATTTAAGTAATCAAACTCTTTGAGGCGCTATATTGTTGTGCGACATGTAGCCAAACCCAGCCGACGCCTGTCACTCCAGCTCCAGCCACTCCGGCTCCTGCCACTCCGGCTCCAGGCTCCTGCGCGGATTTCATCGGGGACCTGTTGGACATTACCATTGTTCCGTTCATTTTCACTCTGAGATATTTTAGAGACAGAATTTTACATACTACATATATGTTTTGTAGAGAAAATACTGCAGAACCGAGCTTGTTCGATGTTCGGGATCGACTTGCTGAGAACTGCAAGATAGTCCTATTGAAGGTGTCGCGTATATGTTGCGGCTGGCTTCTGCAGCAGTGCTTATACGACCGAACAGAAAAGGCAGTACTGCGGCGTCTCGTGCGGCCTCTGCCAGCAAGATAGCACCTGTCATGATAAAGTCCCAAATTGCGTGAAATCCCTTTGTAACGATATGGTTAGATGGTATCACGAACAAGAACAAAACAAGAAAATCTGATTTTCAGCCGAATGCTGCGGTAGACTGCCGGAAAAGTTGTGACTTGTGTTCGCTGGTTATGACATCATTGATTGAAATCCAAATTCGTTGTTTTTTCTCTGTTCTAGCAACTTTATTTCATAACTATGCAAATTTTCCACGAATTTATGTATTGTAAGAGTCTTGCATTATCTTCAGGTACGGTAACCACGACTAAGCCATCTCCAATCGTTACACCGGCTCCTTGCCCCGAGGATCAACATCCAAAGTACAATTTTTTTTATAAAGTGAAAAGTCATTTTTGAGTTTAGAATGTTCAAAGGTGGTTTAATTACTTATATTTTTCAGCAGTTTTGTATCCTCATTGCCTCGATGGAATCATTGCCCTTTCAGTTGCCATGTTTGGAACAGCACTGGCTTCTGCTCGTCAAGCCTTTACACGCGTGAGATCAAGAGACTCCACTGCGCGAAAACCTGCAATATCTGTCCCTGATCCCTGAGTCTTGAAGCATCTCCGACAACGCCATTCACATTCACAAGGCTGTGGCCAAATAAGACATTCCTTTAATAATAAGATATTTGCCATTTGATATACACTCACATGATAAGATGAACAACCATCGGCGATACGAAATCAACGACCGCTTTTGTACGCGAGGCTAAAAATATAAAGTGAAGTAAGTACAAATATTCAGAGGATATTTAAAGAAAGACAATAACCGAAAAAGAATTAATTCTATGTATCCTTGAAGTAATCGCAGTCAGATGAATCCCGCTGTAGTGACTGAAAATAGCAGGCGCGAATGAGGGTGATGAGTAGCGATAATTGGAAATTTCGCATAATTATTCGGTGATCGTCCTTCTTATAGATTAGATACATATACAGTACCGCCCAACATTTCTGGTACATATATAGAGACCGCAGAGTGAAAGAATGACATAACACAAAACTGGGTCAACCTACCGTAACGGAATTAGCGGAATTTGTCACGCTCGGACTGATAAATTCAAATTTTTGAAGAGAGCTTGTTCTATAACTTTTTATTCTTTTTTTGCAGTTTGTCGGTAAAATTGTCAAGAATCTTTTTGTCAATATTTTAAAGGAAGGTTTTTCAAAGTGTTGGGCGCTATTCTGCCTTGCATACACGGGCACTACGCTGAAAAAACCTCATTAGAAGCTTGAGCTTGGCTTTTTCAGTTTTTCAACTATAATTTGGATCATCCGCAAGCTCGGGGATTCTTATTTTAATTTAATATTAGATGGCATGTTGTGTGACAGCCAGGCGGTTTCTTGTCGAATTTCTGCGAGGCGATAAGGAGATATCATTGATAGATAGTTTCTAGCTGAAACAGGTGCAAGCTCATTTTTTCATTCTATTTCGTTTATCGGTATTCCCTGATCGCATCTTGCAGAGAGATTATACTTAAAGCCGATCTGGATTCAGTACACTGATTTTTTTGTTCGTATATTTCGAGCAAACACGAAAAATTTCCCTCGAACAAAATTATCACTTCATGGTTTCTCCCACTTATAATGATTTAATATGTATCCCAGATGTCCTCGGGATTTTTAAACATCATTTTATGATAGAAGACATCCGCCAGTATACCTATGTAGACTATGACCGAGATTCTGCGAGGCGACAGTGAATTGTTGTTGATTATGTGGCTATTTTTTAGTCGAAATAATTAACCACTTCTACAGAGGCGATTTGAGGGTGTGAAAGCACTTAGAAGAATGATCATGTAGATTAGCCGGATATAAAATTAGCTTTAAAAAAGCAAAAGAATGGAAAATTAATAGGAATTAAATTTATCGAGCACAACTACGATCGTCTTGTTCGAGCATCTGACCAGCCGAACTCCGTTTGGCACATTGAGATACGTGGACGGGCTTACTGTAGGAGGCCCATCTTCCCCAGGAATTCGCATTTTTTAAAGGGGTTTTTGTAAGATAATTTAAAACTTTCGTGAGATTCTGATTTTAGAAATCGTTTTCTGATCACCTAAACTCCCCAAAAACAGTCCTCATTTACATTTTCAAGCGGTTTGGGAAAATCATCTGCGGTCTCTATACATATATTAATTATATTATTATATTAATATAAATAATTTCAATTAATTTTTCAGCGCTCATGGAGCATTTCAACGTAGTTTTCTGTATAAACTAGATTAATTCGATGCAGATAAATACGTTGGAAACATTAGTTCTCAAAGAAAGTAGACACTGACGAGAAAATTCATGTTTTAGTCCGAAACCCGTTTGAAAGATGCAGCGAAATTGCGCGCCTAGTGCAGCGCAATTGCGCTGCATATTTCAAATAATTTCGGGCTAAAACATGATTTTTCTCGCCAGCGTCTACTTTCATTGAGAAACTAATGTTACCAACGTATTTATCTGTATCGAATTAGTCTAGTTTCTACAGAAAACAACGGGCCATGAGCGCTAAAAAAAAAGAAATGGGCCATGAGCGCTAAAAAATCAATTGAAATTATTTATATTAATATAATTAATATATGTAATAGAAATGTTGGGCGGTACTGTATATATAAATATATATATATATATATATATATATATATATATATATATATATATGTGATTGTTATAGACGAAAGTTTTATGACGAAAACTTCCTTTTGTCCATTTGTCTAGTCCAGCTGTTGAGTTCTTTCAAATCACCAAGTGTGGAAAGGGCTATTAAAAAAGAAGATACAGAAATGATCTTACATTTTCACTCACAGCGGCATCCCATTCTTCATACATTTACATATTTAGCAATATGCTTGTTTTGTAAATACGGCAACTTTAAATTTTATTAGAGGCATACCCTTGAGCGTCATGAGTCCTCGCCTCCTCGACGTCCTTCTGTTGTCCACAATGGGCTGCGATCGTCTACGGCCAAGTCTTGTGTGTTGATAGCAATCCCAAGTTGGTAGTGTAAACTTATGGTATTCGCCAGAACAACTTTAGAAAAATATTTCACCTTGTAAAATAATAATTTAGAAAAACCCCCTATTACAGCTGCGCCGCGTGGAACAGAAATGGCTTGTGCAGGAGCACAGCCTAAATGTTCGCACTACATTAGTGATTCTAGTCGTTTGAATGTAAGAACATACTTCAGGCATTCAATTTACAGCCATATTGCCAATTTTTATTTGCATTATAGTTTTTATTCTATTTTAAATTATCATACTTTTTGAGGAAAAATATTGCTGTGCGACGTGTAGCCTTTGCCTGCCTGTCCCGCCACTCCGCCTCCTGCCACTAAGGCTCCAGGCTCGTGTCCGGATTTCTTCGGGTACCAGTTAGACATTACAATTGTTCCGTACATTTTCACTCTGACGATGAGTTGTTTTCGAGAAATTTTTAAAATACTATATGGTTTGGTTGAAAAAATCATGCATAAACGACCTTGTTCGAAGATCGGCTGAGAACTGCAATAAAGCTTATTAAAGGTGTCACGTATTTGCTGCGGCTGGTCTGGAGAGAGGAAGGGAGAGAGGAAGGGTGAAATAAGAGAGAAATATAGAAACAGAGAGAGACGTTGAGAGAGTGAGAAAGAGAAGAATAAAACAACAAAATAATTAGCAAGAATAATATAAATGGAAAAGGCATGCAGGACGTCCCCGAGAACGATGGCGTGACGAATTCGACCGTAACCTGTCCATCACTTGGATGCGAACCGCAGTCATGAAACCCGATGCCTTTCATCTTGCCTTCACCCACCGGGCCCAGTCCCTGATTGTGGAATAAACTTTGAAACTTTGAATATAAAAACAAAAATAATTTAATATATGACCGAATGAAACAAGCATCCGCTCATGTCCTAATGCTTGGTATATGCATATATTCAGGGCATTTAATTCAAACGCCTTCATCAGCAGATAACTTGTCTCTTAACGGCACAAGCTCCTGGCACACTTCTCTGGCGCTAGGAAACAGCTGCTGCGGTCGCAGGCGATTGCGCAATCCTTGCGCTCAAATAGCAAAAGATCGAGGCATCGCGCAAAATATTAGAGAGCGTCCGATCGGAGAGTATATCGACAGCAAAGATAGACAGAGAGAGAGAGAGTATTGCCTCGCTAACCATAAGGCTTCCAGTGAGTATAAAAGTGAGTGAGAGAGATTGTTGATGGGTAAGATCATTTCTGTGGTTAATTATACGATTGCTGCAGAGACAGGGAGGTAGGATCACTTGCACTGCTGTACTCCTTTTAGTCATCTATCCACATACATAAATGATGAACGAAAATTACATATGTATAGTGAGAGAAATTTTTAGAATTCTATGTATCAAATCGCTCTATTATAACGAAAAACAATTACTTATAAAGAACAAGTAAAAACAAACTCGCATACATAAATACGTTCAAATGTACATGTAAGCTAGCTATAACCTAGTAAATACAGTCCCGCCCAGGATCTTGGTACCAAGGATGCGTCGGACGCATCGGACGCATCCTTTCCAAGGAAATACTAAAATATTTTAACTCGTACATTAGTTTGCTTATAGAGAACGGATGCTACTGATAAAAATCGATAATTTCTAATCATTTGATAAGTGTTTATCAGTTTTCGCTTATAAAAAATAAATTTCATTTCTTATATTTTTCAATGAAATTTCTCCTGTATTACTATTTTGTCTCTACCCACATCCCCAAATAGTAAAATTTGAGATTGTATCACTGATAACGGAAATCGAAAAACCAGACCTTATCACGCATGCTCATAGCTGAGAAGATTCGCCTAACGATTCTGAATCTAATTATGTCATCAGTTTTCAAAATAAAGTGCCGGTTAACAATATATTTTTGATTGTGTGTACTTTGCATTACTTTCTTCAGAAAGGCTTCTCAGGCCGAGGGGGCGGGGGCATTGATTTAAAAAAGAAATATTTAATATCGCTGTACAAATCTCGTTGTAATTAATTATGTGAATGTGTAAATAAAGATAATGAAAAATATGAATTTTGTAAAACTGCATTTTTAAAGAATAAAAATGTATTTTAAATAGTAAGACATGAAAAAATCATTTCTAAAGTTGTAAAATCGAATTCAGCATAAAAAATAAGCCTAGAACATGATGTCTTGTTAATGAAAAGCATTTAAATGAAAATGTCCCCATTTGGGGACACAAATTCAAAAATGTCCCCAAATGGGCCCAACAATTGCTATACCGGGTAGTCAAGTTCTAGCCAAAAGATCAAAGGATTCCCTACTGAAATGAGTAATGACTACCAGGCACGTATTCATCTGACCAAAGTTACTGTAGTTATCTTTTGGGTCGGAATTGAACGGCGATCATTGAATTCAGACAATGATACTCATTGAGGAGATTTATTGATGACACTGATTGATTGTTCTTTTCTCTTTTCGTGAACGAGCAGAGCCGGCTGTGCCGAGATGTAGAGAGAGCCCGGCGCGCTGAGCCAGCGAAAACTACATATTTTTGTAGATTTGCCACCTCTGGTTACAAGCACGACACGTCTATAGTAGTAGTCAACGGAACAACTATCAAACGCATGTAAATATAGTGTGTTCAAATTAAATCCGTTTTTACTATACATGAATTTCTATTTTCGATATTCGCATCCTTTAGTTGTTCACCAATTGCTCGTTCAAGCCAATAATAGAATGAAAGCACTATGACCTGAAAAATAATTAGCGTTGAAAGAACCACTTGTATGAATCCCCTTGAATGCTGCACGGTTTCATTTTACATTCTCAGGTTTACTCCATTTGTTGGGAGCACACTGGATTGAAGTGGACAAGGAGAAGAAGCGGAAGGTCACTCTGCGGCCAACAGCTTAATCATCGTCTCTCCATAGATTTCGCGCGAAAAGAAAGAACGCTGAACAAAGAATGAAAAGAAATAATGAGAGGACATTCTCATTCTCTCCAGCTTGCATTGAAGAGAGCGGCGGGGTCCGTACAGTTCTCGGTCACTTTCGCGTACATGATGCCCAGCTTGTCGTACTTCGGCTTTCCCTTCTGTAACGGAAAGGTGTTGCAAAAGTGCGTGTGGAGTACGCGATAGAAAGAGAAGAGGAAGACTGGCAATGCGAGTGATGACGATGGTCTGCGTCTCGCCCACTTTGATCACTCCAGACTCCATGTTCACGGAGTAGTTCGAGTCATCCATCGCGTGAACCTACCCATGGATTAGGTATAGCAGATCACAAATTTCATAGATTAAAATGCACAAATGCACTAGATTAATAGGAAAATACTAAAATGAAGTGGCAGATTAGAGTGGGGGAAACACTGGATAGATGAGTGGAACCTTGAAGGCCAGCGGGAGGGCGGTGTGGTTGGTCATCTTGTGAGTGGAAGTCCCACCAGCAGCAGAGATTGGGCAGGTCGGAGGATCGATGGACAGTTCAATACCCATGGCTTAGGAGGAAGAAGGAACGCGGAAACGGCAGGTTTCTCTGGAGAATGAACACAACAACACCCATCCAGTCGCTTTTATACTCTGAAACTCAATGGCACCAATGATGCAAAAACAATATGGAAATGATGCAAAATCTTTACATCTTACAATTTGCGAGTTGTATGTACGTATCATATTTTGGCTGAAAATTTAACTGAATTGTCTTACTCACTAATGCATATGTAAACGAACACAAAATAGCTGCATTTTAAGTGCGTTGAAGGAAGTTGCAAATTTTTATAAGTTCAGATTGAACAGAGTATAAAAGCGACTGGATGGGTGTTGTTGTGTTCATTCTCCAGAGAAACCTGCCGTTTCCGCGTTCCTTCTTCCTCCTAAGCCATGGGTATTGAACTGTCCATCGATCCTCCGACCTGCCCAATCTCTGCTGCTGGTGGGACTTCCACTCACAAGATGACCAACCACACCGCCCTCCCGCTGGCCTTCAAGGTTCCTCTCATCTATCCAGTGTTTCCCCCACTCTAATCTGCCACTTCATTTTAGTATTTTCCTATTAATCTAGTGCATTTGTACATTTTAATCTATTAAATTTGTGATCTGCTATACCTAATCCATGGGTAGGTTCACGCGATGGATGACTCGAACTACTCCGTGAACATGGAGTCTGGAGTGATCAAAGTGGGCGAGACGCAGACCATCGTCATCACTCGCATTGCCAGTCTTCCTCTTCTCTTTCTATCTCGCACTCCACACGCACTTTTGCAACACCTTTCCGTTACAGAAGGGAAAGCCGAAGTACGACAAGCTGGGCATCATGTACGCGAAAGTGACCGAGAACTGTACGGACCCCGCCGCTCTCTTCAATGCAAGCTGGAGAGAATGAGAATGTCCTCTCATTATTTCTTTTCATTCTTTGTTCAGCGTTCTTTCTTTTCGCGCGAAATCTATGGAGAGACGATGATTAAGCTGTTGGCCGCAGAGTGACCTTCCGCTTCTTCTCCTTGTCCACTTCAATCCAGTGTGCTCCCAACAAATGGAGTAAACCTGAGAATGTAAAATGAAACCGTGCAGCATTCAAGGGGATTCATACAAGTGGTTCTTTCAACGCTAATTATTTTTCAGGTCATAGTGCTTTCATTCTATTATTGGCTTGAACGAGCAATTGGTGAACAACTAAAGGATGCGAATATCGAAAATAGAAATTCATGTATAGTAAAAACGGATTTAATTTGAACACACTATATTTACATGCGTTTGATAGTTGTTCCGTTGACTACTACTATAGACGTGTCGTGCTTGTAACCAGAGGTGGCAAATCTACAAAAATATGTAGTTTTCGCTGGCTCAGCGCGCCGGGCTCTCTCTACATCTCGGCACAGCCGGCTCTGCTCGTTCACGAAAAGAGAAAAGAACAATCAATCAGTGTCATCAATAAATCTCCTCAATGAGTATCATTGTCTGAATTCAATGATCGCCGTTCAATTCCGACCCAAAAGATAACTACAGTAACTTTGGTCAGATGAATACGTGCCTGGTAGTCATTACTCATTTCAGTAGGGAATCCTTTGATCTTTTGGCTAGAACTTGACTACCCGGTATAGCAATTGTTGGGCCCATTTGGGGACATTTTTGAATTTGTGTCCCCAAATGGGGACATTTTCATTTAAATGCTTTTCATTAACAAGACATCATGTTCTAGGCTTATTTTTTATGCTGAATTCGATTTTACAACTTTCGAAATGATTTTTTCATGTCTTACTATTTAAAATACATTTTTATTGTTTAAAAATGCAGTTTTACAAAATTCATATTTTTCATTATCTTTATTTACACATTCACATAATTAATTACAACGAGATTTGTACAGCGATATTAAATATTTCTTTTTTAAATCAATGCCCCCGCCCCCTCGGCCTGAGAAGCCTCCCTGCCCTTTTCTTTCTGAAGAAAGTAATGCAAAGTACACACAATCAAAAATATATTGTTAACCGGCACTTTATTTTGAAAACTGATTACATAATTAGATTCAGAATCGTTAGGCGAATCTTCTCAGCTATGAACATGCGTGATAAGGTCTGGTTTTTCGATTTCCGTTATCAGTGATACAATCTCAAATTTTACTATTTGGGGATGTGGGTAGAGACAAAATAATAATACAGGAGAAATTTCATTGAAAAATATAAGAAATGAAATTTTTTATAAGCGAAAACTGATAAACACTTATCAAATGATTAGAAATTATCGATTTTTATCAGTAGCATCCGTTCTCTATAAGCAAACTAATGTACGAGTTAAAATATTTTAGTATTTCCTTGGAAAGGATGCGTCCGATGCGTCCGACGCATCCTTGGTACCAAGATCCTGGGCGGGACTGTATTTACTAGGTTATAGCTATGTTACATGTACATTTGAACGTATTTATGTATGCGAGTTTGTTTTTACTTGTTCTTTATAAGTAATTGTTTTTCGTTATAATAGAGCGATTTGATACATAGAATTCTAAAAATTTCTCTCACTATACATATGTAATTTTCTTTTTTTTAGAGAGAGAGAGAGAGAAAAAGAGATAGATAGAGAGAGAGAGAGGAATAGGAGAGAAAGAAAGAGGAGAAACCTGAATGGATGGTGTCCTGATAAGAAGGGTCAGTAAGCTGACGAGCAAGGCACACTATATTCATAGCTCCAAGTTGAATAAAGATGTGCTGGCTTGCCCTGCCGCAAGCGTATTTGTAGAAGTCGTCGCATGGATTTGCGGAAAAGTCCACGGCCGCCTAGATAAATATGTTTACATGGTTGATTTATCTTATTTTCCTACACTTCCAATGGGGCCTTTTGACCCTTCATAGATTACGCTTTGATTATTTGTATGCATATAAAATACTTTCCCAAGTCATCCCAGTCCTCTGTTATAAAAGAAAAACTAACTTTAAACAGCTCCAATGCTGAGCTGTACGCTTCGTATCTTTCACTATTCGTTGTGTCGATTTGCTGTGGCGGCTGGACATTTATATCGTTTTCTGCGAAGAATAGTCTGCATATATTAATTAAGAGAAACAAATGTTTTAGAAGATGCCAACTAAATTGGGTTTTTTTTTCAGTATAAGCGAAAATTTTGTTAAGGAATTTGAAATATTCCAATTTTTGCTATTCTTTACAATAGGAAATAGTAAAGAAAGCTAATGATATTCCTGTATTGGCAAATACTGGAATAGCCAAATTTCTTAATTGACAGCGGGTTATTACTAACTCGATTGTTCAGCTTCCTTCGACTTTGCTAAAGGTTGTAGCCTACTGAGTGAGGCGAGAATGGCAAAAGACATGCCGAGCACGACAAAAACACCTAATAGAATGACAACCTGAAATCAATCAATTAATCAATCAAGGGCCTGAATTCAATAAATAACTAAATCAGGAACCTCAATTAAATAAATAAAAACTAAATCAAGGACCTGAAATTAATCAATTACTAAATAAAGCACTACATTGAAACAGTTTTTCTTTGCAAAAATTTACGTCGATTGCAGATGACTTACATTAATGGCCGTCTTCGCTATTTTCCATTCCATTTTGCTGGGCAATTCCGGCATCTCCCTAAAGAGCGAGAACAATACTTTGTTATTTTATACGAATTCCTATTTAAACTTGCAACTTTACTTACTTTATTTACGGCATGAATAAGTCAGCACGTGGTAAAAACAGTATAGCATGAATTATTATGAGAAGAATGGGAAGTGAATGCAAGATAACATAAGTAAAATAATATGGTATTACCTAAGGGCGAGGGAGAATATTGGGGGAAGATAGCTGATTAGGGATGGAGCAAGTTCTAGCAATGGAGTTAAATAATTTAGCGGACCTGATAAAAAAGGAATGGAGGCGTATGTTGGACCTAGACAAGGGATAAAACAAATGAAAGGATAAGCCACGAGTGCGAGAATTGCGAAGATGGAAGTGGTGAGGGGACCGGGAAGATATCTTACGGTGGCCAAAAATGAGGCGACGGGTGAGCGTAAAGTCCTTATCCTCGCGCCGCGAACGGAGGGAGGGGAGGCCAAGCGATAGATTGCGTTCCTCGCTGGGAGGGAGGATTGAAGTTGAGGAATAAGAGAGACAGCGGCGATAAATAAGCCGAGTTACATAATTTTGGACCTTTTCAAGAGCGAGAATATCTTTGAGAAGGCGGGGGGAATAGACGGAGGTGCAATTTTCGAGAACAGAGCGGATGTAAATGGTGTATGCTGAGATAAGAATATCCTTATTGCGAGTGCGAAGGGCCCGAAAGATGGGATATGCTTTAGAGAGAGCCTTATTGGCAATAAGAGAGCAGTGGGGAGAGAAAGTAAGCTTAGAGTCAATAAGAATGCCAAGATCGTGAATAGAGTCGACAACTGGGAGAGGACGTCCATCGAGGATGTAGGAAAGAGAAGGATCGGGCTTACCAATATGGAGAACAGCACATTTATCAACGGCAAGGGGGAGCTGCCAAGTTTTGGCCCAATTATCAACAGAATTAATTGCAAGTTGCAAAGGAGATCGGGACTGTTTGTTACTAAAAGACTTAAAAATTTTCAAATCGTCAGCGAAACAACGAGCGATGCAGAGGTGTGGGGAAACAACTTGGGGGAGATCAGCTGTATAGAGCGTGAACAAGAGGGGACCTATAACAGTTCCCTGGGGGATACCGCTATGAACTGGTCGAGGAGAGGAGAGAGAACTTCCTACACGTACAACAAATGTTCGACCGGAAAGAAATTCAGAAATCCAACTAACTACTTTGGAGGGAAGGGAAAAGTGTTTAAGTTTGTGAATAAGCTTTGGGTGGCTAACACGGTCAAAAGCCTTAGAATGATCGAAATAGACTACATCAGTGGATAAGCCATTGTGGAGGGAACTGGTCCAATGCTCAAGACAATCAAGAAGTTGAAATTCAATGGATCGGCGACGGCGAAAGCCATATTGCTCATCGGGGATGAGGTTGGACTCCTCACACCAGTTTAAAAGCTTACGACAAAGAAGCTTCTCAAATAAACGGCAACATGGCCTTCTACTGAATACTAGTCATTAGATGAGTCATTTTTACTATTCTAGACAATTCTAAATATAATAATAATGGAATGCTCACAATTTAATGTGTAGTTCGTATATGGTAAATTTCTTTGTTTGTGGTGCTGTCGAGATGTCGCCTTCTTTCCTAGACAAGACATGAATCGGCTTTTGAAAAAATGCTTGCTAGCCCACAGATTTGAACCTGCGGCTCTCACTTCACAGTCGAGACGCAATCCAATGAGCCATGTAATTAATGATAGTGGATAATGCGTAATTAGATAGTGATAATGTCATGCAGCGACATCTGGCTCGCTCTGCTCATTGCATCGTTGGATTTGTCCAAAAAAATTGAGTATTAACTTTGACTTTTGTTCATGATGTTCTTTGCATTGACGAGGGAAAAACAGGATTTATTTTAATTTTACAGAAATTATCCAGGTAATAGAAAATGACTCATCTAATTTTAGTAGTATTCGGGAGAACGACATATTGCAACTTTAAAAGGGACATTGAATTAGAGAAAAATACTGTTCTCGCTCTCTCTGAAGATGCCGGAATTGCCCAGCAAAATAATGGATTGGAAAAGAGCGACGATTGCCGTTAATGTAAGTCATCAGATTTTTGTTGAAGAAAAGTGTTTCAATGCGGTACTTGATATAGTTATCGATTGGTCTAATGTACTTTATTTATCTTTTAATTGACTTCAGGTTCTTAATTTGATTATTGATTGATTTCAGATTCTCATTCTATTAGTTGTTCTTGCCGTGCTCGGCGTATCTATCGCAATTCTCGCCTCTCTGAGGAGACAACCTTCAGCGCACTCGAAGGAGGCTGAGCAATCGAGTACGCATAAGTTACTTTCAATAAAGAAATTTTTTACTCATTTCCCCCCCCCCCCGGAATTTTGAATGTTCCACTATTTGCCATTGCTGATTATAGGAAAAATTTATTATTCATCAGCATTTTATACTATTTTTTCCTATCGTCAAGTGTAGCAAACAAGGCAAAATTTTCGTCGTACCCTGAAAAACAAACCCAATTTTACTAGTTGGCATCTTCTTATATTTTTCGCTTAATTAAAATATAATCTTAATAATCTCAGAGAACGAAATAAATGTCCAGCCACCGCAGCAAATCGATGTGGCGGATATTAAAAGATACGAAGCATACAGCTCAGCATTGAAGCTTTATAAGGTTAGTTAGTTTTTATTTCAAAAAAGGAATGTGATGAGTTGGGGGAAGAATGCACAACAACAGTGAATAAATGTATGTGTGTACATATGTACATATGTATGTGCTGATTAAAAACATATATAAATCAATACATATTCAAATATATACCTTTGAAGTCTGAGACAAAAAATAAATAAAATCGGCAATTCAACAATATTTTACAAGGATACCGTGGACTTTTCCGTTAATCCATGCGAGGATTTTTACAAATATTCCTGCGGCAAGTTTTCCGGCAGGGAATTCTATGTCCAACTATCGGCTATGAATGCGTTGCTCGTCAGCTAACCTCCCCTTCTTACCAAGATGACATTCAGGTTTCTCACTCACTCAGTCTCACAATCTCTCTCGCTCTCCCTCCCTCTCTCTCTTTCTCTCTCTAACTCTCTCTCTCTCTCTTCCAGACTAGCCAAGCTCTATCAAAGCTAAAGCGATTCACCGATCACTGCAAGGCTGAACGTGCCGCGCCGACGACGCGAGGGAATCACCTCGTGAGTGGCTTCGTCCGCCAGCTGAGCTCCCTCCTCGGCGTGACGTCATCGTTCTTCTCTTCTGATACGCCCTCAGCCATGTCAATGGTGACACCGGCCAGAATGGCCGACGCCCTCGCCTACCTCCACTTTGAGCACGGTAAAAGAACTTTTAATTACTTATTTAAGTTAGAAATTAGGCTTGCTTACCTACTTATTATACCTTACTTTCTTAGTATTCTTTGATGATGAACAAAAAAAAAAAGAGTTTTCAGGAGTCGCCTCTCTGCTTGACTGTTATGTCGACAAGAAATGGAAGGGCAACGGATACGAGCTGCACATTGGCCAGATCCAGCTTGTCAACTCACAAAGTTATTATGAGCAAAGTGTGTGGCCGCTCTTCGAGGAGAAGTACAGAAACGATACGAAGGACCTGCTCAGACGGTACAGCTCACTCGAAGGATCCAACTCTCCGAAGACATTGACGGCCTCATCGAGCAAGTTATCGATTTTGAGAAGGTCTTAGTTCTTACTTGTTTTCATTTTGTTTGCTTATTTTTGACTATTAAAAACGGCATTATTACGACGTGAAGTAAGAGGTATCGATTGCGTTAGCCCTGGGACCCCCATTTCCCTAAGCTATCATACAGGCTGCACTGCGGCTTATTGTCGCTGCACAACATGGGCCACGCCGCCAGCCGCGTCTACATGGACGCCGCTTTCCCGACGGCCGAGCAGCGAGCCGCTCTCAAACGGTGTGGAATTTTTGTTTCGTAATTTTTTTTTGAGTATCGTCTGAGCGCGTTTAAATACATCAAACGCATATTATAACTATAAAAAACATTTTTGGAGTGAATTTGATATAGATAGATAGAGTCAAATTTCACTCCAAAAAACTGATCTATGTTTCTTCATTTTTTTTATGAGAATCCCAGTCAAGAATCCCAGTCAAAGCACCTGTATTTATCTCATCGTCAATTCTGGTTAATCTGAATGTGTCTGGCTTGCAGCGATGCGGAAGGCCTCGTGAAGAACGTCCTCGACGCCTTTGTCGGGATGATCGAGCAGCTTGACTGGATGGACGACGAGAGCAAGGAGGGCGCGAGGGCCAAGGTCGCCAACATGGGTATTGGTTTCATTTTTTTTCTCAGATTGAATAGATTTTCTTGTTTCATTTTCACTCCAAGACATTTTCATCCCTATTGGAGGAGCAACCATTTCATACTATCATGAAAAGATTTCGTAATCTAATTGTGAGGGATTTTCTCCAAAAATTTCCACGATTTTTTCAAAATTATATTTCTCGCTATCTCCACATGCCTCAGTCTCGGTTCCTAGGTTATAATACATATTAGAATATATATTTTTCAATTCTCCCTAATCACGGCCTTCACATCCGCCACAATTCGCACTCTTCAACAGTCGCGCACGCCGCTTTTCCCGAGCTCCTCTACAACGTCACCCGACTGGATGCCATCTACTCTGAGCTCAGCATACACTGGGAGACGCCCTTTCACGAACTAATGGTGACGATCAAGCAGTGGAAGCGGTTCGAGCAGTTCAAGCTGCTCGACAAGAAGAGATTCGACAGGCACAGTGACGACAATGGCGCGATTGTCTTGGTCAACGCCTTCTATGAGGTGGCTCCTTTCCTAAAGTAACACAAAATTCCCTTTTGAATTCGCGCCATTTTTGCCTGGATATGCACATAACTTAGAAATATTCACCTATCTGTTAAAGTGGAATTATTAACAAACAATGAATGCCAAAATGACTATATTAATGTGCAAGGCGACGAGCCTTTGGAAAAGAGGAAAGAAAAAAAGAGCTCGCAAACGAAAGACGAATGGAATGTTAAGCCGTCTGCAAACTCGATCACACTGCCTGCTGGCATCATGCAGATGCCCTTCTTTGATCGTCGACACCCAGCAGCACTCAATTATGGTATGATCACTATTTGATCAAATTAAATCAAGCAAAAGAAAACCCGGATTAAAAATATTGAGTTAATAAACTTCACAATCAGAAGTAACTCAAGCAAAAAATACCCGAATAAAATGTTGAGTGAATAAACTTGACTATTAGAAGTAAATCAAGCACAAAAAGGCCGAATATAAGTATTGAATTAGTAAACTATGTGTTTTTTACCTTCTTTGTTACCTCTTCCTCGTTCTCCCTCTCACTCACCCTTTCTGCTGGCATTAAAAAAAAATAATGTTTTTTTTCACCAGGTGGAATCGGTAGTGTTGTCGGTCACGAGCTGGCGCACGGCTTCGACAACAACGGCGTCCATTGGAACGGCACGGGCAAGCTCGAGAAGTGGATGACAGATGGGAGCGCTGCCAACTTTTCCTTGGTCGCGCAATGCGTCGTAAAGCGTGAGTCATGAAAAATGAAGGAGAATAGAAGAAGAAGAAATTGCGATGAATGGATAATATATGAAGGAAAGGAAAGGGCCTGATTATTATTATTTATTTATTTATTTAAAAAAAAAGCAAATTTAAAGTGGTTATTAATTCTAGAATACGACAAATTCTGTCCGCTTGAAGAGGACAGAATTTGTAGAGAAAAAAATAGCTGCACTAACGGCGCGCGTACGCAGGGAGAGAACATTGCAGACAATGGAGGTGTGACTAGGCGGCAGACATTTGGCATGATAAAAAGTAATATTAGTCAATTGTATTACTTTTTAACATGCAACACTTAAAAATATATTGGAGAGGATACAAAAAAGATCTTCGTTTAATGGCCTGATTGAGATCAATGTCAAGACCAAAAAAGATTGAAGATTGCCAGGGATTCACATTACGTCTGCACCCGATAACTGTTGGGTTTTGATAAGAATAGAATTGGCAGGGATCCACGCTGCATGGCGCGCCTTCCTTGCGCATCGCGAATTGAACGGGCCCGATCCACTCTTCAGAGACGCGCTCTTTTCGCAGTTCAACGAGGAGCAGCTGTTCTTTCTCAACTTTGCACAGGTAGTACCTCCTGTTGTACTTTCATCCCTGGACGAGCTCGTTGAAGTTGCTGGATTCCATACACAATTTTTTTGTAAATTAAGTCATCCTATACGCATTTTTGTTACTTTTTAAACCTAACTTTTAAACATAATTACAGGGCTACTGCGCGCCGAAGACCGAGAAAGACACGATTGTCCTTGAGATACTGACCAACGCGCATTCCCTTAGTCCCTATCGCGTTCTCGGCACTCTCCAGAACTTCCCCGCCTTCCGCGCCGCTTTCAACTGTCCGCTCGGCTCGCGTTACGCGCCGAAAGAGCACTGCAACGTCTGGGTGCCCTTCCACATGGCCAAGTGAAGGGAGGCAACTCCATTCCATTCACAGGAGGATAATCACCAAAACAATAAAAAATAATAAATGCTCGTTTGACTTGCCGCGCTCACCCAGAGAACTTTCATATCTCTCATTTTCGAGTGCTTTTCGCAGGTCGCAAAAATCCGATGCTTGAAAAAAGCACACGCGAATGAGAGGGCGAAGGGCTTTTCAGGGCGAATTTTTTTTATTCTAATTACACATAATGTTTCATTGATCGCGCTTTTTCAACCTATTTCTTCTGAAATCACTTATCTTTGTCAAATTAAGACTTGTATCGTTGCTTCCCAATATGCACTTGCTCATCTCGTTAATTTTCTGTTTCTGTTTTCAGTGTCTCATTAATATACATATGTATGGATGTAGCAAAATTTTTTTTTAAATCATGAATGTATAAATGAATAGGCATGGAATAAATAACCATTCTCATACGTGATGTTGATATCATGTACTCCGAACTTTTTATTAAATGCGTTGAAAGGTTCTTATCCCAATTAAAATTTAGAAGCATAATAATAAATCGGCAATGTAAGCATATGTACTTAATAAGGAGGCCGTGGACTTTTTCGTAAATCCATGCGATAACTTTTACAAATGTGCCGACGGCAAGTTTTCCAGTCGAACCATCTTTAGTTGTCTTGCGGTTATGAATGTCACTTTGCCGACCCATGACGAGTTTTCTCACTCTCTCCTTCTTTCCCTCTCGCGGTCTCTCTCTCTTCCTTTCTCTCTTTCTATCCTTCTATTTCTCTCTCCCTCTCTCTTTCTTCCTCTATCTCTCTCTCTCTCACTCTTGCTTTCTCTCTCCCTCTCTTTCTTTCTAATTTTAAAAACCGAGAATTCTCTTCACAGTAAGCCTTTTTTTTAATGATGTTCTTTGCAGCGATGGAGAAAAAAAGTTTTATTTTATAATCTTGCAGAAATCATCCGTGTAATAGTGTTCTCATTTATGCATACGACATATGGATGTAAACTCACTCGTAATAGTAATGAGATCGTTCAGGAATAAAAGAAGATGCTTCATAATATAGATAGTGCTGTTACTAAAAGTAAAATTGTCCAATAGTACATATTTATAATTCACAAACATATCATAGTAAGATATGAATTTGGAATATGTTTTTTTTATAATACAAAATTGATTTTATAAAAAAATACATAGACAACTAACTGTACAAGCCGGAATAGTCATGGCATTATTCTTTAGTAAAGTGATATGTTCAAACATGGTTTTTTTCTCTTTATGATCGTTGTTGAAATTAAATTTGGATGTATTGTTGTGATATCGTGATTCTGTGGAATTTCGGTGTTACCGTACCATTTCTGGTGCGTTCTACAGGAGGATCAGCAAGAAATGGCGGGAAGCTGGAGAAGCTTATGCGTGGGCGTTCCGGGCGAGCTCGGCGTGCTTGAACTGTTGAGTGTCGACACTAGCGCGACACGCATGTTGACGGGTGGAGTCGCTGTCGCAGCCGAGATTGATGCCGACGAGCCGGACGGATGAACGCGGCACGCGGTGGCAGGCGTCGCGGCTCGCGTTGCGGTCGGTGATGTCGTGGCACGCGTCGCGGCTCGCGTCGCGGTCGGCGACGTCGTCGTGGCACGACGCGTCGCGGTCGTTGATGACGTCGTGGCGCGACGCGTTTCAGTCGGTGACATACGCGTCGCGGTCGGCGACGCGGTTCCAAAGGACGCGGCGCGTCCTGACGTCGACGTGACCGAGCCGATGGCCGAGTGCTTCCGACTACTCGACGACGGCAGCATCGGCTCAAGGATCGTCGACATGGCCGAGAAGCGTCGGCTGCTGTGGTCGGAGAAGCCGCGGCGTTCCAGGAGAACTTAAGAAACTTTTCGTTAATTTATTCTTTATTTTTTATTCAAAAAAGTTGAGTTCTTATTAGGTTTCAGACGAAAATATGAGCTTCAATAATCAATAAAAATAAATCGATAAGACGGCCTCGCCTAGAAGTTGGTCAACAAAAAAGAGCCAATCGATATCTCCACTCTCCGACCTGTCGTAACTTGCGTAATGTTCGCAAGAGAAGGACGCGCCGAGTTGACCGATGGGAAGAAGTGCGCCGCCATCACGCGCTCCTTCAGGTCGCGGAATTGGCGAGTGAAGAAAAAATAGAGCTGAAACAGGAGGCAATTATTATTTTGCACCATGCGTACGTGGAATAACGTAATTATTTTATACAAAGTTTAAATGAAATTAACATTTGTTAATATGCATACGTTTTAAGAGAGCCTCTCTGTAAGACTCAAGGAGAGATCCATACAGGCCTGCCCTAGATGCAAGATGACGGATCCATACATTGAAAATGTAGTCAGACATTACCAAGGAACTCTCTATTAACTTTTTGGGAAAATTTTATTTTTATAAAAATTTTCTTTCCAGGAATACCTTAAAGTGTGCTAAAATTTTGAAAATTCATATCGGGCTTTAAAGTCAACATTTTTCACTATACTTTTTTTTATTCGATTTCTCGTCGAATACTTAATAAAAAGTATCAAGACTTTCTTTCGAAAAGTTAAATTTTCGAAGTTAAATTTTGTCATGAATTGTTGCTCGTTGAATACCCAAACCTCATTTGCGCGCGGGATTTTTATTTCAGATTAAAGAGCATGAAAAACTGTACAAGATACGGTCCAAGTTCAGTTCAATCTCTTTCCCAGAAGCCTCGAAAAAGTAACCCGAATAGGAGCAACTCTCACCTGAGCGAATATGGTAATATGGTTACAACTTGCCAAATTTGATAAGCTCACAGAAGCTAAGGAGACAGTTTTATTCAGCATCTTATTCTCTACAAAAAGGTGTCTATGGCATTATAAAAAACGCGCGTTTTATTGATAACAACTTGAAAATTCAATTTTCAAACATTTTGGAAAATAGCTGAAAACCCATTTCATAAAGTATAGTGTGTACGAGCTTGCTGAAAACAATATCTCCGTAGCTGTATCTTGTAGAGCAGAAAATTCTACACAACATATATTCTCAATGATTATTTTGATTTCCCATTTGATCCGAAAAGTTGATTTCAAATTCGCTGTTCGAGCTAAATTTGGCTTTTGGTTTTTTTTATAAATGTGTTTACTTTAGAAATCGATGTTTTCGAACAAAGTAACAATCTTTTTCGTGTTCCTGGTATCGAACAACCCCTCTAGGGCAAATTTGGGGAAACATTTTTTTTTTCGACATTTGACTTCCATTTCGCCATCGGCGGTCAAAAGTCGAAAAAAATGGGCAGAGTAAGATCGAAAAAAAAATTTCCCCCAAATTCGCCCTAGAGGGGTTGTTCGATACCAGGAACACGAAAAAGATTGTTACTTTGTTCGAAAACATCGATTTCTAAAGTAAACACATTTATAAAGACACCCGAATCCAAATTTAGCTCGAACAGGGAATTTGAAATCAACTTTTCGGATCAAGTGGGAAATCAGAATAATGCGTTGAGAATATATGTTATGTAGAATTTTCTGCTCTACAAGATACAGCTACGGAGATATTGTTTTCGGCAAGCTCGTACACACTATACTTTATGAAATAGGTTTTCAGCTATTTTCCAAAATGTTTGAAAATTGAATTTTCAAGTTTTTATCAATAAAACGCGCGTTTTTGATAATGCCATGGACACCTTTTTGTAGAGAATAAGATGCTGAATAAAACTGTCTCCTTAGCTTCAGTGAGCTTATCAAATTTGGCAAGTTGTAACCATATTACCATATTCGCTCAAGTGAGAGTTGCTCCTATTCAAGTTACTTTTTCGAGGCTTCTGGGAAAGAGATTTAACTGAACTTGGACCGTATCTTGTACAGTTTTTCATGCTCTTTAATCAGAAATAAAAATCCCGCGCGCAAATGAGGTTTGGGTATTCAACGAGCAAAAATTCATGACAAAAAAAATTCATGACAAAATTTAACATCGAAAATTTAACTTTTCGAAAGAAAGTCTTGATACTTTTTATTAAGTATTCGACGAGAAATCGAATAAAAAAAAGTATAGTGAAAAATGTTGACTTTAAAGCCCGATATGAATTTTCAAAAGTTTAGCACACTTTAAGGTATTCCTGGAAAGAAAATTTTTATAAAAATAAAATTTTCCCAAAAAGTTAATAGAGAGTTCCTTGGTAATGTCTGACTACATTTTCAATGTATGGATCCGTCATCTTGCATCTAGGGCAGGGCCAACTGGAGCCTTACTGAGAGGCTCTCTTAATCGTTATCTTTTTTTTGACAAATATTAATAGTAATGGAAAAAAAAACAAAAAAATTTTATCGATTAATAGTAGTCCTTATTAAAAAGAAGTCTAATTATAAAGCGCTCACCATCGGATTGACGGTCGAGTTGAAGTTGAAGAGAATGTTGACAAAGTCCTTGAGCACGACGTACCAGTCCTCCTCGGCGTACGAGGAGTCGACGAAGCGGATGACGAGGCCGCCTGTGGAGGTTGGTAGATCAGTGTGAATATGAATCTTGTATTCTTCTTCTTCTTTTTTTTAAATCGATCTTTCTTCTTCTTATCAATCGATAATTTATTTACATAAATTTTCTCTAAAATAAATTGATAGAATTGTTTTTTATAATCGATAAAACGGATGAGAAAAAATCGATAAATACCCGTATGGCAGCAGAAGAAGAGGACAACAATGGCGATGAGGAGTGCGGAGGTGCGCGACTCTTGCGGAGAGCGCGCGCGATGAATGGAAGAGGCGCCGAGCGGGCGCAGCCGGCCAGCCAACGAAATGCTACACAGGATGCGCCCGTGCAGCCCGGTCAGCAGCACGAGCGGCAGAAGGTAGACGAGCAGCGGGTAGAGCACTTCGTCGCACTGAGGAAGTGAGGGATGTATATTTACAAATTTCCCAGTTGCAAAAAAATTTTATTGAAGAAATTTACTGTAAAGTTCCTCCGAACTAATTCATTATAGTAAGAAATGTTTAAAAAAATGTTTTGATAAAGTTGTAATTTCGTCGGTTATTGGCGAGTCAATTTATAAAAATCAATTAATAAGGAGAGAAAAAAGAGTGAACGTTTGCTGACCACCAGCCGATAAGCGCGATTCATGGCCATCGCCGACGGCGAGTGCATCAAGAAGAGCGTGCCTGCCGGCCGGCCGCCCTCCGAGCCGTCCAGCTCGCGCCACTCCCACGCAAACTCGGCCCACTTGCGCGCGTTGAAGAGCAGCGCGACGCCCGTTATGAGGAAGAGCGGCATCACCTGACGTGAGCATTCGTTTGAAGGAGCTAGCTAGAAAACTCACATTTGAATTCGCGCCTTTTTGCCTGAATCAAGGCGTGAGAGAGCATGTGTGATTTATAGAGATGCGTCGTAGTCACGTTATTATGGATATGGTCACGAAAATTGTAATTTATGTTTCGAGCTCAATTTATTTTCATCTGAAGTTTGTTTTCCTGAATAACCATTAGAATGTTAAATATAATGAAAATGCTAAAGTTAATGATGAAGACGATTCAGTTCTAATTTTGATTACGCTTTACTTGCCGAACACAATGAGGAGCATTAATAGGAGAGTTAAAAAATAAATAGTACATAAATAGAAAAACAATTATACCTGTGGTCCGGAATGCACGGTCGACAAGGGACGCGTGACTGCCTGCAGAAAGTATTTGAAGTTAATTAGCAAACTTTAATTAGTTATCATCATTTTCTTCTTCTTCCTTTTCTTCTTTTGCTCTTCCAAGCCTCCTATGATTTTTGCTCTACGGTTTTTACGTAATTGCTGGCAATCTTTGCGTTCTACGGAAAGTGCACAATGTGACAAAACGTTTTGCACTATGATTCCATTACTATCTTCCAATTTCTCGCACTTTATTTCTTCCTGGAAAAGTTCATGCGCCTACCAACGCTTGGAGACTTTTGATCACTTGAGCGCTCGTATCACTAATATTTTCGCTTTTACCAACATGCAGAGAGGCCAAAAGCGCATTCACTTTTTCCGATATTCAATCATTCGGGTCTAGGAAAATAAAGTCAGGAAAATAGACGACATGAGTATGCTTTTAGCTTTTTATGCTGCAGAGCCAATGACAATGCGTTAGCGATTCTCGATTATAGCTGAAAATTCTTCCCGGAACGCTTCTTCTTCTTCTCACTCCTTCAGGCAATGTATTTGGTAATTGGTTGTCACGAGTAGGCGCTCACTCGACTTTTCAGAGAAATCTAACGCCGATCTGTCGCAAGGTTGTGTTTGCGAACTCTTTTGCGCAACGAAGAAGAAGAAGAAAAAACCTGGCATTTGAACCGGGGAATATGCATATCTTTTCGCTTCTCTGTCACAGTCTCCAATTCTCTTGCTGAGAGAATTTGAGAAATAGTAACGGAAAGTTGGAGCGATATTGAGAGACAGAGCGAGAGAGAGAGAGAGAGAGCGAGAGACGGTGAGAGAGACCGCGCAAAAAATTGAGAGAGCCAGAGGAAAGAAAAATGTCCTCTCAAACTCATAAACATGAGGAGCTCGGAAAGTCGCACCAATTAGTTGGTGATTCCCATGGAAAGCGCGCACAAGGCTGGGAATGGGAGTCAGGAGCGGGCAAATGTTACAGAGCAGGATCTTGTATGAGAATATGGATGGAGCCGAGCATAAACAGAAATGGCCAGCATAATAATTCTCTTTTTTTGGCGAAGAGGAATAAAAAAAAGAGGGCAGGGAAAACTCTGAACAAAGTGCGAAACAAAACGAGTTCATTTGCGTTATTGAGGCCAAAGTCACGCTGAAGGCATAAGGCATTGAAAGTTCTAGGAAGCCGACGAATGTCGGCAAAATTCTTGGAAGAAGGCCACCAAGTAGGCAGTGTAATTGAGACAAGACAAAAGTTATGCAATTTGATTGCGAGCCACCCACTCTATTCGCAACAAACATACATCTACCGCTAATGCATTGCATATTATATGAAAAATATTGATACTTTTAAAGAAAAAAAGTATGTTTAAACTAAACTTTTTGAGAATTCGTCAAAGAGAAAGCGAACTTCATTTTGAACTTTGTGAAAAAAGATCTTTGGCTAACACGATGTCGCTGGATCGAGATGAAGGTGATGGTCCAGATAGATGCGCAATTCGACGCGAGCAGCAGCGGAGAGAGCAGGCCCGTGGCGACGAAGGAGAACTGGCCGAGCCAGCCAAAGTGCGAGTACTCCTGGAAGGAAGAGAAGATTATTGTACTGTTACGGTTACTGTATTACAAATCGATGCATCAATAAATCAATCCATTTATTTATTTATTAAAAATCGTCTTATATTGCATATTCCCTATCATTTAAGCCACATACGCCGGGTGAAAAGTCGCTATTCATGATGTTTAAAAACATTTGCTTCAAATAAGACATTAGTCCTGCCAATATTTCATATAGTTTCAATGCTACGACCTGCGATCTAGCATATGCATGGATGAGAGTGGGTGGCATTTTGAGCGTGTCCCCAAAATAGCACATATTTTTGCGTGGGACTTGACAAACAATCTCCATACATACATACATATATACATACGAATCTGCATATGTATGTAGATATCACACTCTTTGGCTTTGCATTGCACAATAAGATCGTGTTCGTAGCCAATTAAATGTATACACAGGCAGATGTCAGCCTCATCGAAATTCAACCCCCTTCTGATGCGACGTGTCTGTTGGCTACACTGTATGTACATAAACATATGTATATATAATCGTAAGCTTCTCTCACTTGCTCAGGAGATGATACAACGGGGTGGGTGGGGTCGCTAAATAAAAAAAGCCCCCAACCGCCTCGCAAATGTATGCAGACATTTCCATCCTTCGCTGAAAGTATTCTTGATACAATGCATATAGCCAAAATTGAATAAAAAATAAATACACATATAAATAAATAAATGGCTACAAAACCGTACATAAAAGTCGGCGATAGCGGGCGGCAGCAGCACGAGCAGCGAGAAGAAGAGCTGGAGCAGATCGCAGCAGGAGAGCTGGCAGAGAGCGGGGACGAGCGGGTGCGATCTGGAAAAGACAGAGAGAAGATAGTTACGGCAGTCGTAACAATACTCGTGTAACAATAGTTACGGCAGTCGTAACAATGAACATGTAACATATTGTTCCTAAACCACGCACCGGACCCATATTTACTCTTCTTTCTCCTTCATATCCTTCGTTTGCTTTCATCTGCCCATTTCCTTCCTGTTGCTGCGAAATTTTTTTCGTAAAAATAAAACTATTACTCTGACTAGTTCGGCTTCTGAAGCCACTAGACATATTATGCTGTTTTATTGTCCTGTAGGATTTTCTTTTTTGTGGATTAGATATTAAAGTGAAGCCTGAAGGAATGATGAATGATCATTTCTTGACGAAAAATGTTTACATTTACTTGCTTTTGCTTTTTTTAAAGGGAGTTCCAAGATGTATATACATAGATCTTCGTATGTACGTAGATGTAGATGCGTATGTGTGAATATTAATATGAATATAATGTGTTGCTGGGCTTTCTCTGTTTACTCCATAGCAGACACTTCATGCCTTCTTGTGCGTAGTCCTTTGTTGTCTCCTTTTCCAGCCAGTCAGTCTATGACGTGCTTACTCTGGCGCACACATTGAAATCTGATTCCTTCTGAGTGACCGTAACAGTGAGAGAGAGAGGGAAAGAGAGAGCGAGAGAGAGAGAGAGAGATACCAATGAGTGAATGAGTAAGAAGAGAGTAAAAGAGTGGAGAGGTAGAAGATAAGTAGAGGGCAAGAGTGAGAGGGGACTGACAATTGCTGAAGCAATGAGGAAGTAGAGCAAAAAACCAACCTGGACTTGGAATCCTCAACAAGTTGTCCTCCTAATAAATATTACTTTTAATCTCAACATGTGACTAACTTTCATTGGGACTCTTTACTTTTTTACTGTTCCCTTCCTCACTATCTCTTTTCTCTCTCTCTCTCTGACTCTATTTAACACTAGGCCCCTCTGTCTTTCTATCTCTCTCTCCTTCTTTCTCTCTCACTCTCTCTCTCTCTTTTTCTCTCTCTCCCTCTCTCTCTCTCTTTCTCTCTGTCTCTGTCGATGCTTTCTCCTTTAAACTCCCTCCCTGTTCACACCTTCGTTCCTGCGAAGCTTGCGCACGCGATTTTAAGGTAACAACTCATGCGAAGAGAAGAAGAAGAAGTGAAACGGCAAAGAAGAAGAAGAAGAAGAAAAAAACTCGTGAGATTTTCCCAGACTCGAGCGTTGAAGAAGGAAAAGACTGGTCCTTTTTGTTTCTTCTCACTCTCTCTTTCTCTCTCTCTCTCAATTTCTCTCTCTCTCTCTCTCTTTCTACTGCTCCCATTTCTCAACTTGACCTTCCTCACATTATTCATGGGGGCGATCTAACTGGTGCCCTTGGCCGTTATTGATGCACTTGAAAATGCGCTACGATAAAGACGTAAGAAAGCTTAACACAGACATCATGAAATTATACGTTGTGGAATTTTTATATCGTTTTTCTATACAACAGAGAAGGGCGAGAGAGAGAGAGAGCGAGGGAGAGAGAGATGAAAAGAAGGAGAGAGAGAAAGAGAGACTGAGGGAGGGAGAGAGGAGAGAGATACAAGAAAAAACGGAGATGCCAAGGGAGACAACATTAAGCGATAGATGGAAGAACATAAATGTAAAGAAAGAAAGAAGGATAGGAAGAATGATTGAGGACAGGCAAACGAATAAATATCCTCCGCTCTCAAAATAGAGCACAATTGCTGGCTAGAATGAACTCTGCCAGTGGCAACAACAAGTGGACCCCTTACCAAGTTGTTTACAGTCTGTCCACACGCAGGAACACACACTTTTTACTGCTTGCCAGCTTGATGAGACTGCTAAAAGAGAGAGATAGAGAGAGAGAGAGAAGAAGAAGAAGAAGAAGAAGAAGAAGAAGAAGAAGAAGAAGAAGAAGAAGAAGAAGAAGAAGAAGAAGAAGAAATTTTGTTCCAATAAAAGAAGCTACGCATGTCATGTGTCTTTTTTCTTCTTCTTCTGGTTATGGTACATAATAATTTTTGGAATATAATACCTTTGCAAAAGACACGCATGGTTGGAGCTTGTGCAAAATACGTTTAGACGTCCGTACTTGTGAGAAGCGCACTTTGCCCAGGCAAGAGAGAGAGAGAGAGAGAGAGAGAGAGAGAGAGAGAGGGAGAGAGAGAGATGAAGAGAGAGAGAGAGAGATGAAGAGAGAGAGAAAGAGGAGTAAGAGAAGGAGACGAAGAGAGGCAGAGGGAGAGGGAGAGAAGGAAAGAGTGAGAGAAAGAAAGAGAGATAGAAAGATGGAGACGAGGGGAGAGAGAAGGAGAGAGAGAATGAGAGAGAGAAGAAGAGAAAGAGAGAGAGAGAGAGAGAGCGAGAGAGTGAGAGAGAGAGCAACACAAACATATCAAGAAATTCGAGAAGGGAGAAAAGCATATGGAAATTGATGAACGTTCTCATTGTCAGAAGAAAGTACCAGGAAATGAGACGCTATTAAGATGTGAGGATGAGAAAGGAAGGAGAGAAAAAAACAATAATTCAGCCTACAGAATGGTTGCAAGTGCTATGCTGACTGAAATTTCGAAATTTGAAGGAATCGAAAATGAAAAAAAAAGAAAGATGAAAAGCGAGGAAATAAATATCATTACCAAAAATTCATTCTATAAATTAGTCATTCTGAATTTAAAGAATAAAGTGAACAAATTTGCTCTTCCTTCACCGCAATGCAGAAACGAAATGGGAATTTGTCTTTGTTGCTGAAATAATTATTTTTCTTCCTTTTTTATTGCATGCTATTATTTCTTCTCGTTTCGTGCGAGAGAAGCATGTGGTTCATAGAGGGAGAGAGAGGGAAGAGAGAGAGAGAGAGAGAGAGAGAGAGAGAGAGAGGAAAGAGAGAAAGAGAGAGAGAGAGGGAAGAGAGAGAGAGAGAGAGAGAGAGAGAGAGAGAGAGGGAAGAGAGAGAGAGAGAGAGAGAGAGAGAGGGAAGAGAGAAAGAGAGAGAGAGGGAAGAGAGAGAGAGAGAGAGAGAGAGAGAGAGAGAAGAGAGAGAGAGAGAGGGAAGAGAGAGAAGAGAGAGAGAGATATAGAGAGAGAGAGAGAGAAACTGACACGGAGGAACATAGAAAGGTGGAAACAAGAGGAGAAAAAAGATTGTATTGAGACAGAGAGGATGAAAGAGACAAAAGAGGATAAAAAGAAATAAAGAGATCTTTGAGAGCGAGGGTAATCTGCAGATGAAGTAGCTGTTTCTATTATTGAAGTCAGAATTTATATGTATGTATATATAAATTTATATATTTTACCATTTATATAAGTGAAATTTTATATAAGTGAAATAAATGAATTATTTATTAAATATATATTATGTATATACTATAAGCTGACCTATTCGCCGCAAAGACGAGCAGACATGCGACGTTGAGGACCAGTCCAACGCAGCAGATCGCAGGCAGCAGCCATAGATTGAGGACGCAGCCGACCGCTCGGAGGCCTTCTTGCTCAATGCACATTTGACGACTGGTCTCGCTCTAAATTTTTGTTTTATATAAGTAAAGAAATATCCTCCTGTTAATTTTTTTAAAAAGTTCTTTTTTGCATCAAACAATAATAATAATAATTTTGACGTCGTCAGAGTGATAAAAAAGCGGCACACATTCGTCGTAGCCTTTACGAAATTAAGGGCGTTTTTTTTCATTTTTGTCACGATTGCGAGTTGGAAGAAATTTGATTATTGCGTTACTCACGGTCTCCTCGCCGAGTGCGACAACAATGGGACCAGAAATACATGCATAGATAGGTATTTGCAGGCGTATCTTCTTAGGGATCGATTTCTAGATCGATTTCGGGTGGGCACGGGAGAAAGAAGTGTTGAAGTGAAAATACACGAGTATGAATCAGGAAGAGAAATTTTAATGAAACGTTGTGCACGAAATCGAAGAATCAAAGAAAAAAAAAGAAGAATTCGCATGCAATTTCTGATGCCTTGCTCTTGGCTGTACGCCAAGAAACGTTGTCGCATGCCACTTTGGAAAGGATGCAAGCGTATCATTAGAGGCTGCTGGATTTGTGTGTCATTATTTTGTAAGTCTATTTGCACGAATAAGTAAACAAACAAATTGAACGCATACATGCACATTTGAACTCTCTTCAGCAAATTCGATATTTTTGACGGAACACTTTCTTTTAAGTCAAGGAAGAAGAAGCATAACAGAGAGAGGGAGGCAGTGAGGGAGAGAGAGAAAGAATGAGAAAAAGAGAAAGAGGGAGTGTGAAAAAGAGGGAGAGAGTGTACGGGAATGAGAGAGAGAGAAAGGCGCAGACAAGTCTGGAACAGTATTGTTATAGCCCAGACACGAGACCGACGTACCATTATGCGCTGAAGCTGGGAGTGGCAGGGAGAGAAGTGAGAGAGTGAGAGAGGAGAAGAAAGTGTGAGGGGCGAGACAGTAAATCCAAGAAAGAGAGAGAGATAGAGAGAGAGGGAAAGAAAAAACTGATGCGAGAGCGTAAGACAGAACAGAGAGAGAGAGAGAGAGAGAGAGAGAGAGAGAGAGCGAGGGAGCGAGAGAGAGAGAGAGAGAGCAAAGGGAAAGAGAGCACATGAGCTAGAGAAAGCGAGTCAAAAGTGCGAAGCTTCTGCAAAAATTGCTCCGAAAGCAAATATTTTCTTTCTCGTTCGAAAAAATTCCGAAAAGAAATCAGCTTGTAACATTTTGTCAGATTTAAGTGAATGGGTCCCGGAAAGAAAGCACCAAGTTCTAAAATGTTGTTTTTCAAAATCCACTTCCGTCAGACTCTGTAATTGGCAGTTGGTCAAAATGGAACACCGAAAACAAAACTGGAAATTAATCACGGCTTGGAATTTGTGTTTACTTTCCAAAGAACGAGAAAACAAATGCTTCATTTAACAAGAATCCTCTAACTCTTCTCCTCTGGCATTAGTAATACTTGGTTTGCGCTGATTCAAAGCGTAAAAAGGCGGAAGCGAAAAAAAATGACAAAGAAATACGTGGAATGAAGGATAAAAGCGAGTTATAAACATCAATCTAGTATGAACATATGTACTACAAACATTGAAGATGGCGTTTATATATATACATACATACATACATATATGTATGTACATCGATCGAGGAGTGAAATGAGACCGTTTGTGAATGGGGTACTTACAGTACCGCTTACAGCGGCCATGGGTCTATGCTATATCGGCTATAGCGGCGGCGTGCCAAAGACGAAGAGCGAAATTAAGCCATGTAAATGCTTAATTTTCAGAATTCATTATTATTTTCGTGTTCTCTGTAATTTTCTGCATCGAATAAGCACAAAAACGTTAAGAAATAATGCATATTCTTTGGCACGCTACCTATAGCCGCAATAGCATAGACTCCTGGCCGCTGAGCGGTACTGTATATGTATGTATGTATATAAAATCTGAAGGGTGAAATGGATCATTGTTCAAGATGGGGGTATTCATGGAGGCCCATGAAATATTAAATCCCTCTGCTCTCTCAATCTTTCCGTCCTAATAACAAGTACATTTGTTATATTTTATACATGTCAATTCGTTACAGAAAATGCCAAACAAGCAGCAGCAGATCAGACGAAAGATCATAACAGGTATGTATGTAGTATGTACATATGACAATTTTCCTGTTGAATAATCATTTCTTATTTTCCGGCCTTGACCTACCTCAGGGGACTTCCGACATAGTATGTAGCATGTACATACTATGACATTGCGGAATTGTGATTAAGAGCTGGCGAATAGACTGAAAGTGAGTCGCAGTTATTTAATAATAAGTGGGGATTATCTCCACCTCTCTCTCTTTATCACCCTTTCTCTTCCACTCTATCTCTCTCTATCTCTCTCTCTCTTTCTCTCTCTCTCTCTTTCTCTTCTCTCTCTCTCCCTCTCTCTCTATCCCTCCCTCTCTCTCTCTCCCTCCCTCTTCATCCCTTTCCGCCATCAACAAGAGTGCTCGGAAAGATCGCCAGGAGACTCTCATGCTCCGGGGGCAACTCGGAGAACCTTTCGAGAATGACGGCTGAATGGCAGCGTGTGTGGAAATGTTCGGAAATTGAGCGGAGAGAGAGAGAAGAGAGAGCAAAGAGAGAGAGAGAAGAGAGAGAGAGAGAAGGAGAGTGAGAGCGAGAGAGCGAACAGATCAAGAGAGCCAGACTGTCAGAGAGAGAGAGAGAGCGAGCTCACGAATTCATCATAGTACGAAGAGAGCATGAGAAGTGGAAAGCGAGCAATCAGAAGAAGCTCTTTTCCGCCGCATGTGACTCTCAGCGTACTTTTCCCTGCCAACTATGTGATTGATGCGTATGGAATCGGGCGGGCAGGCGAACGGAGCTTGGGAGTCCGCCCTGTGGGAATGGACGGGGAGGATGAGGAGGAAAGTCAGAATCTGTCGGGTCACAATCAGCGCCTCAAACTGATAAACACGGCGGAAAGAGAGAACTGGGACAAAATTTCTGCTTTTACATCTGCGCAAGTTTTCAAAAAAAACTTTAAAAGAATTTTTTACAAAATATTTCCGAAGACTACCGTTAGGCTTCATCCAATATGCTCCTGACTTGGCCTCTAACAGAAGCTCTTTCGGGAAGGAGAAAGAGAGACAGAGAGAGAGAGAGAGAGCAATTAGTTAGTGGGCCTGAGCGTAATTGAAAGTACATTAGCTATAGCATGCTCACATCTTTGGAGACAAAAAGGGGTACAGTATAGCAAGTATTTTTTAAAGTTTTTTTTATTGATACGCCAAAATTAGTTGCAAAACATGATAATGAAACATTTAAAAAAGAAGAGAATAACTCAGAATATTAAGGGCTTTGCTAGGAGTCTAAATTGGTTAGAAAATATTGCTTTCTCAAGAAGAAGCAGAAAAAGCGGATATTTTCGGCAGCGACATTAGAAAGGCCAAGATATTTATGAGAGAAATTGGCAAAGGAAGTGAGATGAGGGGGAGAGGAAAAGCTTAAACGCCGGACAAAGCAAGCCTAATTTCGAGAGGCCAGAGAGAACATAGCAGAGAGCGAGAGAGAGAGTGAGAAAGTGAGAGAGGGAAGAGATAGAAAAGTAGAGAGAGAGGGGATCATAGAGGGAGAGAGAGAAAGCGAGGGACGGAGAGAGAGGCATAATAGTGTGAGAAAGAAAGAGAAGTGGAGAGAGAAGCAAGAGAAAGAGAAACGGAGTGAGAGTGTGAAAACGCGAGGTAGAGATAAAGAGAGCGAAATGATATAATAGAGTGGGATGGAGAGAGAGAGAGAGAGAGAGAGAGAAGACGCTCGAAGTGCAAATCTTTTACGATGACGCACTTTAAAGATTAGCGCAAAAGACAAAAAAGAAAGTAAGTGAGTAAGAAAGAGAGAAACAGAGCAGAGAGAGAGAGAGAGAGAGAGAGAAAAGTCTGAAACTCCGAACGCGGTAGGATTTCCATGTGTTTCTCTTCAAGTATCTCTCTAACATTCTCTTTCTCTCTCTCTTTCTCTTCCTTTCTCTCTCTCTCACACTCTCTCTCTCTTTCTCTCTCTTCCTCTCTTTCTCTTTCTCTCTCTCTCTCTCCCTCAATCCGCAGAGGACAAAACGGGCGTGAAAGTGAAAGAGGATTCGAAAGAGCAAATGTATGTATGTAGCAGAGAGAGAGAGAGAGAGAGAGAGAGAGAGAGAGAGAGAGAAAGGGAACAGCTGAATAATTTATGGCTGGCCCTAATGGCCAATTAGTGCGGGATAATGAAGGGCGTTTACATATATTGTCGCTGTTGTTTTAAGTGTCTTCGAATTGTTCGACGGGACCAAACGGCTTTAATTCATGTAAAAGGAATTTATGAATTTAAAAAAAGCTTAAAAACAGAACGAATTCACAAGAATTCCTGAAATCCAGACCTCATCGAGTACTGTTCAAGAGTCAATCAAATGTGCTTGAAATGTTCAATTGCAATGTATGTATGTATGTACATAGTAACTCTGCGGTGGCCTAATTAGAAAAGCTAATTAATATTATCATAGACATCAGACTTGTTTGAATATCTGTATTCTAGTAAGCACTTGAGAGAATCGAACATCTCCGATAAGTTCATTTCTGTATTATGCAAAAAGCTGAAAAGTCCCCGGCCTGAAAGCGGCAGACTAGAGCAGAGACCCCTTTCTAGGGGCCTCAAATATGTACATATGTACATGACAGGGGTCTAATAAGGAACATTAAGCTCCCCCCCCCCACTAACTATAATATGATTACAGTATTCGTATGTGCTTGTGTGGTGGGTCTTCGATATTATGAGGAGCAAGAGTCAAACAGGATAGAATTAACCATATTCATATATTACGATTCCTCGCTTATATACATATGTGACAAACAAGTTGGTAGTGCAGTAGTGTAAGCTCCGTTAACTCTCTCTCTCTCTCTCTCTCTCCGTCTCTCTCCCTCTCTCTCTTTCTTTTACTCTCACTCTTACTCTCTCTCACGCACTCTCTCTCAATCTCCCTATCTCAGCAATTCGGAGAGACTGACTTCTCAATCTCACACTCCCCCAACTTTGTACTTCTTGGTTATACCGTCGCTCTCTTACCTCAACAGTTTTTCTCTCTCTTTCTTTCTATCTCTACCACTCTGTCTCTCTCTCTCTCTCTCTTTCTTTCTGTCTCACTCACTCTCGCTCTCTCTCTATCTTCCTCTCTTCAAAATGGCTCTCCCCCATGGGCCACAATGGCTATCTTTCACGCAGCTACAGCGAGAAGAGAGAAACAGCAGAACGAGAGGGTATTCAAGGATCAAAAACAACGGCAATAAACCAAAAAAAAATCCGCCCGCAAAAAATTTTTTGCTTTAATCCGTCATGCAAAATCTGAGATCTTACTGATCCAGACTTTTTGACAAACAGAATTAATCTCACCATAATTATGTATGTACGTGCAACGTGATGATTGCAAAGAGAACATGACACTGCTTTATTCCGTCCTAATATGACTAAACCTTCTTTTCCTCGAATAAGAGATTATATTTTAGATAACTATTTATCAAAGGGCTACTTTGGATTCAATTCTCTCTCAAGGCATTCCTCCAATTCCTATTCCTATGGGTCTTTACTCTTGAGAAGTACTTGAAGATATGTGTACGTCACTCCTAGCAATAAGGTCCCATCTCTTTTTCTCTGTTTCATTGCCTCTGTTTTCTTCTCTTTCTAGTCTCTCTCTCTCTTTCTCTCTCTTCTCTCTCTCTCTTCTCAGTCCCTCTCTCTCTTCTCTCTCTCTTCTCTGCCCCTCTTTCTTTCTCGCTCTCTCCAGCCTTTCACATACAAGCCTTTCAGCTGCCGACATTCTTGCATGAAGATAAGGATTAAAGACACGATATAATAGCACGGTGTGTCCTTGACGTACATACATATAAAGTAGAGATGGAGTTAGTATTTATGTGTATGTATGTATCTACATACATACATATATGCTTATTAAATCTCTAGCATGAACGTTAGCTTCAAATACATACATACTACATGATGTAAGATTCAACGACAACAAAAATATCTTTTAAAAATTATGGGTTTAGAAATATGTACATAAAGATCACAAATTGAAATAGGCAAACATCCATAAGAGAAAATCTCAACAATTTTAGAGCCTTCAGGCACATTTGGATTTCCATTTCTTGAGAAAAGCCATGCATTTTCGCTCTGGTTTCGCGTGGTGAAAGGTGAAAAGTGAAGACCCCGGATTCATCCCATAACAGAAGTAGAAAGAGAGGGAGGGAAAGAGAGAGAGAGACAGAGGGATAGAGAAAAGAGAGAGGGAGAGAGAGAGAAAGATAGAGAGAAAGAGAGAATGAGCGAGAAATAGAGAGAGAGAGGAAGAGAAAGAGAGAGAAAGAGAGAGAGAGGGAAAAGAGAGAGAGTTAGAGAAGCGAGAGAGAGAGAGAGAAAAGAAAAAAGATCGGATGCCATCTAATGCACATTGTCATGTCATAGCTGCAGGGACTCGAAGAATAACTGTCACGAAGGAAAGCAGAGAGGAGAAACGGAAGTGAGAAGGCAGCAGAATCGAAGAACAAAATTAAATATTAAATTAATGGGAAGGGTACAAGGCACGTCCGGTAAGGGCCTCTTTCACTTCTCTCTCACTATCTCTCTCTTTCTTTCTCTCTCTCTCTTTCTCACTCTCTCTCACACACTCTCTCTCTCACTCTCTCTCCCTCTCTCTGGCGTGTTCTGCCGTCGTTGGGTAGAGAGGTTGACGGCGATTGATGGTCTCGAGAGAGATTGTGTAAATGGAGAGAGAGAGAATCGAAGCAGAGAAAAAGAGATAAAGCGAGACAAAGAGAACAAGAGAATCGAAGCAGAGAAGCAGAGAAAAAGAGAAATAAAGGGAACAAGGCCTGGGTACTAATAGTAGGAGAAGACATCATGAATCCTGCCTAAAAAACAAGCGCGTCCGCCAGAATGACAGGAGAATTCATAGATTATGGCTGGCAGGCGGGAGAGGAGAGAGAGAGAGAGACAGAGAGAGAGAGAGATGGAGGGAGGGAGGGAGAAAGAAAGAGAGGAGAGAAGGGGAGAAGAGAGAGAGCATGGCAGGAAGAGAGTGGTCAAGAGGGCGGGTACGAAGATATGAGAGAGATGAGGGGGGGTGTAGAGAGAGAGAGAGAAACAAAGAAAAAAGGGAGAAAAATAGAGAAAGACCGTGACAAATAGAAATAAAGTGAGAGAGAGAGAGAAGGAGGTAAACGAATAGCAGGAAATGTGGGTCGAACGAAGGAAAAAAAAATAACAGAAATTAATAATGCCAGAACATGCGGTGGCGAATGCGAATTTGGTGTTCTCTCTCTCTCCCTTTCTCTTTGCCTCTCTCTTTCTCAATCTCTCTCTGCCTCTCTCATCTCTCCCTTTCTCTCTGCCTCTCTCTCTCTCTCTTTCTCTTCCTCTCTCTCTCTTTGCCCAGATGAATGGCCAATTGATGTGCATGAAGAGGAATTCGGAGTGACAAGGACAAGATGGCTAATGGGATACAAGGGGGCGAGAAAGAGACACAAAAGATCGTCTCTCCCTCAGGGGGACTCCCTCCAGGGAAGCAGACAGCAACAACTTCTGGGTGGTCTGTACGGTTGAGTGCGAAGAATTAACTAATAATCTCTCTCTCTCTATCTCTCCCTCTCCCTCTTTTTCTCTCTCTCTCTCTCTCTCTCTCTTCCTCTCTTTCTCTAATTTCCCTCACGCTCTCTCTCTATACTCTCGCTTTCTATAGCTCTCTAATGCACATGCTCTCTAACCTCTCTCAATGGTTTGGAATTCAAAAAGTTCAAGATTGAGTACAGGATGGTCGCTAGAAGAGTATCTATAAATGTACCCCCCCCCCCCCAGAGTCCATTTCTGGGTCTCAGAGGGAAGGCATGTACATGCACTCATTGTTTTCAGAGCTCTCAATGGCGAAGGAGGAAAGAGAGAGCGAAATAGAGATTGAGAGAGAGAGAGAGCGCGAGAGAGAGAAAGGGAGAGAGAGAGAGATATAAGAGAGAGAGAGAGCGGGAAAGAGAGAAAGAGAGAAAGAAAGAGAGAGAGAGAGAGAGAGAGAGAGAGAGAGAGAGAGGGAGCGGGAGAGAGTGAGTGAGCAAGAGAGAGAGAGAAAAAGAAAGAGAGAGCAAGAGAGAGAGACAGAGAGAGAGAGAAAAAGACAGAGAGAGAAAGAGACAGAGAGAGAAAGCGAGGTGCTAGAACGGAGAAGGCAAGAAAACAAAACACAAAGCAAAAACTTCCTTCCGATCGACGTTGTTGTTGCCGGCGAAGTAGAGCGGCGGTTGTGAATGGAACGGAGCTGAAATCTCGGCCTCTCTCTCTTTCTCTCTTCACTCTCTGTCTCTCTTTCCCTTTCTCTTTTTCTCTCTCTCTCGTTCTCTCTATCTCTATCTCTATTTCTGCTCTCCTACTCTCTCTTTCTCTTTTCTCTCTTTCTCTCTGTCTCATCATTCTCTTTTTTAGTGACTTTCTCTGTATATCTCTCTCTCTTTTACTAACCTCTCTCACAGTCTCTCTCTCCTGCATTCGCTATTATCTTCTTTCTCTCATTTCTGTAGACTCAAACCCATCTGTTTACTTATCTCATTGTTCGTCGTCATTTTAATGTATGCAAAACACACGAAGAACTGTACATCTACATAATATATTGTTTGTTCTTCATTTCATTTCAGCCGTAACAGAAAGGGGCACTTTAAATCTAGTCATTTCGAAAGGACATGAATGACACAAAGAATGAACAATGTGAGTTTTTTTTTGTAGCTCACTTTCCTTAAACCAGAGGACCAATGTACTTTCCCTACATACGTTATTGTCACAGTTGTTTGTGTATGCCATGAATTTGAACAGGAACAATGATGGCTTAGCAGATGTGGGCCGAGAGAAAACGAGCCAAAACGCTGTACATATTTACCATCATAGTGGGTGCGGCTTAAAATGATGCGAAATTGATATCTGGTCACCACTTTGGACGGATATGCATATATATATAGTATGTATATCTATATATGTATGCAATTAAACCACCTCCACAAACTCCCCCACTACCACTCAGACCCGGTGAAGTATTGTTGTATTTCCTTGATTATGTCATGAATTTGTACTGAAGTAATATTCGCTTACAATTTGAAGAGGGCCTTCGCATGAAGGAATTTAAGTCTAGCTACAAAGTACATTCCTGCTGGATGTGGCTTAAAATGATGTCGAATTGAGATCTTGAGATCTATGCTTCATTTTGGACGGATATTTATATTTAGTGTGTACATGAACCTCCCACATTCCTCCCACAATGAAGCCAAACAACTGCATACACAGACATAGTTGTAGTTATAACCATGAACGCGCGCGTGGATACAGCGATTATTATTATTATTTTCACATCATTAATTCCTTTTTGAGTCTGAGCTTATGTCCCAATGTAAAAACTATAGTTCATATGCCAAATATATACTGCCAAATATATACCATATACATATTTTGGAGGAGGTGGGAAGCTTCGATGCGATACATTTTAAGCACGAGAATTCTATAGTAAATGATTTCACCATTGTTCCTAAGAGATATATATATTTAGGCGGTAAAATAAAGAGAAAAAATTATTGTATGTAAAAATTAGAGAAACAAAAGACTTTCTAACAACTGAAAAACCTAATTAAAAAAAATTAATTGAGTTCAATAATCACTTTTAAGTTTCAGACTCTCAGACTTTCCTTGGAGGAGTAACATGTATGATTTTCTGTAGAGGTGAGTGAGGTGATTAAACAAACACTTGAAAAAATAAAATATAGTAGTATTTATAAGAGTTGGAAACTCCGAGGAATATGAAGAATATGAAAAGAGACAAGAATGCGACATGCAGATAGTCTCTGTACATATGTATAATAATCTTTGCATATCTTGTGGGAAAATATATTACTTCATCAAAATGTTCCGATAAAGTGAAGTTGTAATATTGTGTATTTGGCACTGGGGAGGATTATAGATTTGTATCTTGCGGAAAAGTCTTGATTGACATCATTATTCCTAGAACTGGAAGGAGGAGATAAGCGAGTAATTAATTTTGCCCGCTTTTTCCCCGAGATCAGGTTCGAGAAAAAGAGAGAGAGAGAGAGAGAGAGAGAGAGAGAGAGAGAGCGAGAGAGAGAGAAAAGCTCCACCTGCTCAAGCAGGTGTATGCAGTTCACGGTGGAAGAGCCAGCGAGATGTAAATAGTTTGTTGTTTGTCAACAGGATATGGAGATAGATGATTAGAGGGATAAGGAGCCAGCAAAATTAAGAGAGGATTTTAACTATGGTTGTTTAGGATTAGTAGTTTGCAAAAAAAGACGTGAGATGACCTAGAACGGGAGCACACTTTTCTCGATTCCTGACCTTGAACGGAGTATTCACTTATCAAAGGAAAAGTACGTTTCTTTTAGATAAAGGTCAGATTAGGGGGAGATGAACGAAAGTGAGAGTAAAAGAGAAAAGAGAGAGAGGATAAGAAGAAGAAAAAAGCTGAAAAAGGAAAGAAGGAAAGTGAGTGATACGGAGATGACGGAAAGAGAGCGCGCCAAGAGGTGATAGGAGATGAGAGTGAGAGAGTGTGAGATGAAGCGAGAGAAAGAGAGGGAGTCAGAGGAAGAGAGGGAGACAGAGAAAGAGAGAACAAGATCGAGACTACAAGGCCTCTGGTTGGTGCGTTGCGAACCCCCTCCACCCGAAATGCAATAAAGTGAAATGAGAAGCCTGGATACGAGATCGGCAAAGAGATAAATGAGCAGAGAAGAGAAGATTTACAGTTGCCTGGATGGGGGGAGGCCATATAAATTCGACGGATTCCCCCACACCTGACGCTTGTTTTGGTAAACAATGAGGGAGAAAATAGGGCGTATGCATAGTTAGCCCACGAATTCTCCTCCAGCCTACCCATTCCAAGAGTAAACTTTGATTGCCACATGTGGTCAATCTTCTCTCTCTCTCTCTCTCTATTTCTTTTTACCTTTTTCTTGAAATCGGATTCGGCTTACCAGAACATAGCTTTCGTTATTTTTCTTAAAGTTACCAATTAGTTCTTGTCTCAGTGTCAGCTCTTTAAATGTGCCAAAAGTACATAATCTATCTGAACTTTTCTCCTTCGTTATTTTGTTGTTGTTAAGGCAACAAAAAAAAGTTTAAGCGCCAATTCAAATCTGTATTTTTAAGGGCGCCCAGATGCATTCGGTCACTCATGCCCTGCTGCTGCTTCTGCTCCTCCCGGCGGCAACTCTGGGCTGGTTCTGGGGCTGTGGCGGTGGCTGCTGCAATGGAGGATGCGGCGGCGGCGGTGGCGGGCAGAGCATCCAGCTGGTGCGTCTCCAGGTGTCTAGCGCCGGAAATCTTATTTATTAATTAATTTATTTTTTTGGCCTTTTGCCAAAAATTATTATGCTACGATTTAACACTAGTATATACTCTAATTATGAGCCGGAATTTTGCATAGTTCATAGTTCATAGTAGTAGTGCAATATAACAAAAAATTCTGTATTATTCGCGGAAAATGGTGTTTATATTGTAGAAAAAAGTACTTTAAATTTAAAAGTTAATAGGAAGCAATTTTTGGTGTGTATTCTACAGTATTCTGTCGATGTTCATGAATATATATAGATGATGGATTTTTAAAGGTCACGTATACAGGTGCCCGTCTGCCCTCCACCGCCACCGCCATGCCACTGCGGCGGCTACGGTGGCGGCCACGGTGGAGGATACGGTGGAGGATACGGTGGATACGGTAAGAGAAGGAAGCGACAGTCTGCATCGTCTACCAAGCCACGGGTGGTCGGCACACTCAGCAGTGCGACGCTTCAAGTGGGGGCAGGAGGAGGAGATGAGACGACAGCCGTCTGCAACTCGAAGCCACTCCGAGCCATCATGCGCAAGGTGATGAAGAAGTTTTCTTCTTTTCTTAAATTAATTTATTTCTATAAAAAAAGTTTTAATATTAACTGTATACATATATATATATTTGTTATATGAAAAAAGTGGCTAAAAATAGATCGAAGAAAACAAAATTAAAAAAATTGAATCTTCAGCATTTACACAACGACGCAGCGACCGCTCGCACCGAAATTTACCGCCAAGTGAGCAAAGAGCTCAGTGGCGATTGGACGGTGTGTTTTATTTCATTTCTTATTTAGAAAAAAAAAAGGATCGATCGGTTAAAACTTTAAAAATCGATAATACCATTCAATTTTATGGTTCTTCTTAGGTGATTTGTGCGACAGCTTCAAGTACTTCGACGTTTGTCTCGGATTCCGCTGTATTTTGTGCGGATGGCGCCGGTGGAACAATGTGTTTCGCATTTCAGGTATCGAGAATTTAAGAAATTAATAATTATAAATTTTTCAATTTTTCTTCTTCTTTCAGCAATAACACTTCGATTATGGCTCGTTCTAAGAAGACACGCAACACGTGAAGATCTCTTTACATACATATTATGTTAACTAATATTATTTTAATAAGCAATGTTCATTGTTGATGTAGTATAGCATCTTTGCCGGAACAATAAAACTAATACTAATAAAGATAATATGGTGAATCGTTTGTCACAAAGTATTCGTTTATAATAAAACTGCTCGAGCTTCTTTGAATGAATCAACAAAGTATATAAAGCTGGTTTGAAATATTAATATTAATGCTTTCATTGACTATAAATGGAATTGCGTAACATAAGAATTTAAGCATTAGATAAGTTTGAAGGAGAACAAGGAAGGGTTGGTTTGGGGAGGACACGGTCTTGTGGATGGAATACTACTGGAACGTTACGTAGACCTGGGATAAGATGATGGAATGGTGGATAATTTAGATAGGAACCGTGACTGTGGTAGGGAGGGTGTTGGTGAGGAAGTGCAGAGAAGGTGAGAGAAAGAGAGAGAGAGAGAGAGAGAAAGAGAGAGGGGGGAGAGAAAGAGAGAGAGAGAGAGAGAGAGAGAGAGAGAGAGGGGGGGAGAATGAGATAGAAAGATAGCGACATAAAAGATGGAGGAAATGAGCGGAAGAGAAAAGCTGCTCCGAACTGATTATGCCAGCCTTGCGCCATCCCATCCATTCTCAGCTCAAGTTCCTCTTTCTCTCTCTCTCTCTCTCTCTCTCTCTCTCACTGCATCCCTCTCTCCATCTCTCTCTCCATCTCTCTCTCCCTCTCTCTCCCTCTCTCTCTCTCTCTCTCTCTCTCCTCTCCCTCACTTTATCCACCCTTAGAGCACAGTCGCACTTTCCGACGTTTCAACCGTGCATGGCGCGCAATGCCGAGCGCAACCTGATTCTCTTTCCTTTCTCTCTCTTCCGATCTGTAACATCCCCTTGGATCCATTCATCCCAGCCACTTTCCACTTTCACCGAGCTGTTTTTTATTGCAACAATTCATTAATAGTATTAAAAAAAATAAATAAATAGGAGCATTGCCTGTTCTAGGGATTGATCTACTGTCGATCCACTTTTTATCATATTTTGAAAAATCATATTTATACACTTTTTCTCTTATTAAAAGGCACACTAAAGTCACCCGTAAACTATTAAAATTTTCCTGGCTAGTATCGTCTCTCTAAAGCAAATGTGTACACCTTGCATCAGACAAAAAGGCGCGAATTCAAAATTGAATTATTCAGCCACAAAGATGACGCGCTCTCTCTGCCTCCTCCTTGTCCTCCTTCTCGCCCTTCCTCGCCAGCTGGACTCTTCCGGGCTCGGCGGCCTCCTGAACGGGCTCGGTCTCGGCGGTGGCGCCGGCGGTGGCTGCCCGTCGCCCGGCTCCGTCTGCTCGTGCTCGATCCCGTGCGCATCCTACCTCGGCATGGCTGGCGGCTTCGGACCCGGCGGGGGCGCAGGTCTTGTTTTTTGGTATTTAATAAACAAATATTCAAAAAAAAGAATAAAATACCTATGCATATTTTATTTCTTTAAATCGCAAATGAAAGTGTAGATGGCACAATAGTTAACAAAGGAAAGTAGCGGGTCAATAGTCAAGAAAAAAGTGGAAAACAATTGAGTTGCAGCGACAGGGATGGTTTGAGAAAGCTTATGGCATATGAAGTTAACAGAAGGCTATGAAGAACTAATTTAGTATTGATGGAAGGTCAAAATGTGTGCTTTTATTTGTTAAAAATAATTTTCAAAGTTTAATAAAAATGAACACAAAAGTCATTTCTTTATATTCATTCTGGGCAGTTTATTAAAAATTAATTTTTTTTTTCATAATTTAAATATATAAAAGAAGCCGCCTAAGGCGCGTACGCAACAGGCTACGGAGGACACCATGGCGCAGGCGCCGGCTACGCTGTTCCGCCCATCGCCGAGCGAGCAAAGAGGTAAGTCCAAAGATCAAAGACCAAAGATCAATGTCCAGAGACCAACATCTCGACCGCGCAATTGTTGACTTATCTAATTCTTAAGACAGCCAGCCTATCTGTAAGAGTCGAGCAGGGCGCAATACAGAGCTGCAATGGGAAATTTTTGATTTTTAAAATCGATGAAAACTTTACCATTTGTACTACTCGAAATGCTCTTTAAAATGGTGTAATCGCGATTTCCAAAAAAAAATTTTCTTTCGAGATAACAGTGATTTAATTTAAACATTCCCATGCCCATAAATCAGTTAATACTTCATATTTTTGAAATTTCTTTTTTTTAATCGCTGTCTCTTTTCATGATCTTTAAAAAAGATCTCGGAGACATTTTCGTAAAAACAACATTTAAGTTTTAAAAATCGCAAAAATAGATTTGAGAAGAGGGTTTTTCGGTCTTTTCAGTACCAAAAACCCCCGCGGAGAAGGTAAGCTGTGCATAGAAAGAAAGCCCGTGAAATTTACTACAAAATAGCCAAGTTTAAAAAAAATAATTCCGAGCCATTCATTCAATCTCTTCCAAATAACTTAGATGTGCAGCTTTTTTTGGAATAAAGAAATGTTAACTGAGCGCGGTTCACAATGAAGATACTTTTAGTTCGTGAAAACAGAATGAAAAATGGAAAGATTGAGCAAGGCTATGGAAGTATTAGATGAATAGCCATCAATTTCCGACCAAAAATATGTTTTTTTGCTAGTTTGCAAACCTTGCAAAAATGTTGCTCCAAGCGGGGTTCGAACCCGGACCTCTTGCATGGTAGTTTTGAGGTTGAATATCTTCACTTAAGTGCAAATACCCAAAACACGTACCCTTCGATTTTTTTTAAACTTGGCTATTTTGTAGTAAATTTCACGGGCTTTCTTTCTATGCACAGCTTACTTTTCAAAAAATTTCAAAAATATGAAGTATTAACTGATTTATGGGCATGGGAATGTTTAAATTAAATCACTGTTATCTCGAAAGAAAATTTTTTTTTCGAAATCACGATTTCACCATTTTAAAGAGCATGTCGAATAGTACAAATGATAAAGTTTTCATCGATTTTAAAAAGCAAAATTTTCCCATTGCAGAGGGCAGATCGAGCCTTACAGATAGGCTGTCTTAATACAAATACGAAGCAATTGTTTACTTACCTTACTTTAAATATTAGTGCCAGAGCCCTTTTAGAGGGGGGGGGGTTTCCCATAGCAATAATTTTCGGAATACTCCTTGGACTAGCAAGGTATCGCAAAAATTCCATTTCGCCTTTTTACAGTTGAAAAGACTTTCACTACCTAAACTTCACGTCATATCTTCCGTTATGAAAGTTTTCACACCTTCCTAGTGCCGTTTCCTCGACAATTCCGCAAGATGCCTTGAGAAAAGGGGGATAATGTTGGATGGGCGAAGCAGAGAAGGTCGTTCCATTCTCATAAAAAAGGACAAAGGATAACGGATCTCACATGTGAAAGTGGCCATGGAGTAGTGGTGGGGAGTCGTGGAGCAGAGTGAATGTTAAAGGAGCACATACGAAAACTCGCTCTTGACTTCGCGCATTTGCCTGATGGTGAGACAAGGGCGAGAGAGCATGTGATATAGAGAGACGTCAGGCAAATTCAAGTAGACAACGGTTGAGTTTCGTGCTCTTTTAATATCATTTTCGCAATGGGAACAGAAAAGGAATCATCGATTTAGTGCCCTCCCACGAGAAGTTTTTTTTTCTTATAAGGGAAAAAGGAAGGTACAAAGGGCACAGAGGCATTCAGAGAAGCCGGAGCCTTTGCTAGAACAGAGCCACAAGGTTCATCATGGGAGGCAACAAAGTCCAGCCAATTCATCGTGGCACTTGGGACTCACATTGATAGCTCAAAACTAAGTTGTCTATCTTTGTGAGGTTGCCACAGGCAAAAAAGGACAAGTATAAGTATACGGCTGAGATTCAAAAGGGAATATATGTAGCTACATATCTTACATTAGTCTTATTTCAGAGAAACGGAAAATATATTCGAGAAATTAGTGAATTACCACCTCATAGTTTCTCTTATGTGTTTGTCTTTGTCCATTCGTCCGCTCACTTTGCTCTCTCTCCGTGTCGGTAGTCGGTGGTGGCTCACTTCTAGACAACGAGCGCACGGCTTCAGGACGGCAACCGCCTCCGAGGAGATGGAGGCGCACTCGGACGATCAGCTCTGCAACTCACCGCATCTCAGACGGGTCATCAAGACGGTACGGGGCCGTTAATTAGGGGCAATAAACTCACGTTTGAATTCGCGCCCTTTTTGCCTGACCCAAAGGCAAGGGAGCACATGTGCTATAGAGAGACGCGACTAGAAGAGTCAGGAAGATTTAAATAGATTACGGCCGAGTTTCGTGCATCTTTATAAAGAAATAATAACTTTACCTGTATAGTAGATATACACACACTTAAACCTTTAAAATCGTAAACGATCTTAAAATCGTCTACGAGATTTCACCGACAATCAAGCATCCTTTCTATACAAAATTCTGAGCATAACTCGAACAAATGAATAAAGTATAAAAGAAAACTATTAAAAAAAGAATAAAACATTTCTTTTCCCCAGAACATTGTCGAGGACCCCGATCAGTCGCGTAATCTGATACAGAAGGCGCTCAGGGTGGAGGGTCGTGCTGACTTTGTCGTCATCTGCACGCCGAACCCTTTCGGCTTCACGGCCACGGCCGATTCGGAGTATTGCTCGGTCGCGTCCGTCGTGCACTCTTGCTATGTCTTTGCGTTCTAGAGCGCACAAGCCACGCCCCTTTTCGATCGATCATTAATTATCTCAAGCCACTCCCCTTCCTAATCGATAATCACCTCAAGCCACGCCTCCCTTCAATCTATAGTCATCTCAAGACAGGCGCATTTTTGAAAATATAGCGTCAGATCAAGCAGTAACGCTTTATTGCGACAATCCCCCCATTTTCAATTCTCAAGGTCTACATAAAAATAGAAGAAAAATGACGTCCTTTTCTCGTATGAAGATTTCATTGAAATACAATTGCATATTTGCATTGAGGCACGTGAACATTTGCTCAAGTACAAGGCTCAAGTTCTCTTTTTATAGTTTTGAGTATAGCTTGCTCATTTTTCCTCGTATTGTGTTGTCTAGGTCCGATTTGATCTGATGAGTAAGATTCTTCCTTATATCGGCAAAATTTGTTTTGTTCGTTTGGTATTTTTTCACAACATTTCAATTTAATTATGTTTAAATATTGTTAGAAAGTATTTCTCGGTGATCGTCATAGCTTTATACTGGTTTTTTGTGACATTGTGTCCATTTTGTAACTAACAGCTCCAGGCACGGTTGAAGTTCGTTTTTTTCTTCTTCTCCCCATGCCCATTACTACATTCATGTTAGGCCACTTTCCATAATAAATGATGAAGAATTTACGACATTTTGCTCGCGCACTTTCCAATGGAGTCAGTTGAAATGATGTAGATAAATTTGCAACAAATAACAAAAAGATCATTCGCCGCTTGGGAATTTTAGAGCAATCTTATAGAACGCCTCATCATTAACGGTAGGTTGAGAAGGGTGGCTCCCATATTTCTTTCCCTCGTCTCTAGTCCGGCTCGCATTCTTCTGACACTTTTTCCTGTCTTGCTCTCTTTCTCTTTCTCGCTGTATCACTCTCTCGCTGTCTCTCTGTCTCTCTGTCTCTCTCTTTCTTTCTCTCTCTCGCTCTCTCTCTCTCTCTCTCTCTCTCTTTCTCTCTCTCTCTTTCTCTTTCTCTCTCTCTTTCTCCTTCTCTCTCTCTCTCTCTCTGTCTCCCTGTCTCTTTCTTTTTCCAAGCTTTCAGAATAATATGTGTTGGCTACATGTCGACGCAGTGTGCTGAAGATGAAAATGCTTTTCCAGTAGCGTGTATATTAGAATGTAGCCTTGCCACGTAGTACTAATAGCAGTCTAGTTACTTTCAGCGAGACAGAAAAAAACACTACTGTTAAAATACCTTCGCCGACCTAACGATTAGCAATTGCATACAATTATTGACATTCGTCTTATACGCTCTAAATGGCTATTAGCTGTTGCAATTCGTTGAATGGAAATGTATGAATGTTCGTCTTTTCTCTGAAGACTTGATGTTTCCATTTTTCGCCCAAGTTCAATCCAAACGACATAGTGCATTCATGCATACGCTGCCTGAACGTTGCAAGAGAATCCTCTAAACACGTGCTAAAAGTTTCCCTGAACCACCTGACCATGAGATTGACAGGTGAAGCTCATTTGAAAGACCGACTGTTATTTTGTTCCAGAGTGAAAGCAATTACTCTTTTGCTTGATGGCTTACTACTGAACGATTCAGTATCGTCAGAATTTGCTTGAAAGTAGAGAAAATGTTTGCTAGACGAATTCAATACATGTTTTTGCGCGCATACATATTTTATATATCACAGAGTATTATGCCTCGTAAATAAGCACGACAACGTTGTCTGGAAAGCCTCAAACGTATTCTATCCACAAGTTCAACTATATAAAGTTATACCAGTCCAAAGAAAATTCAAGTTTTCTCTAACGCGTTCCAGAATCCGGCTCCTCGGTAATCTAATTTTATTTATAACATCTTATTTGCACTTCAATTCTTAATACGTATAAATTTCGGGAGCTAATCGTACAAGTTCAATATTATCAAATCCTCCACGCATGGTGCACATGTGCCTTTTTTAGTAAGAAATCAAATTGTATGCTTCAATGTTGTACGAAATTGTATAAGAACTTGCCAGTCTGATTACAAAAAAAAACGCAAATTGTAACGCAAATTGTAATAGCAAACGTCGTCTTCAACTTTGTTCATCTGCTTAACATTTCTTGGTTCAAGAGGTTCCCTACTGGAATACATCTCAAGGCTCAAGGGATTCATATGAACTCAGTCAGAGCAGGAATAGTTATTCATGTTCGCGTTCGCACTAATGAGCCGTCTTAATTTCTTAATTTCATATTCACTTTAATCTGAATATTAATCTTTTAACATTTTCGTGAAATGTATTCCTCTTGATGTTTCATTTTGCTGCTCAAATTGCGAAAAAATACACTTTCTCTTTCTTGTTTTGTCCATGAGAGTCGGATTTCACAGTGTGGAAAACAAGACTTTCTCGTGAACTCCATGCTGTCTTCTAATACAAGCAGCATTATTCAACACTTGTCACCGCTAGAAGGATGCTTCCCTTTTGATTGCTAGGAGAGATGAGCAAGAACGCGACCACTCGCGGGCTGCACTCGTGGTTCGGCTGGCGGACCGAGACGTGCTGCATCGAGCTCTCGTTTGCCTCTCGAATCGTCGAGTTCATCGGAGAAGTACTCACGTATCCCTGCTTCGCCGCCTACTGCTACGTCCTGTGGAAGCGATGCGTATGAATTTTAGCTTCATTATCGCTTGCTTTTCTTATAAATACATAATATGCATTATTTATTTATTTGGAATAATCATTGATTAATTTTGCGGAAAAAATAGTGAGGTCACCTGAGATTTTGCGAAGACTCGTCAAGAAATATTTCTTGGGTTCTACATTAAACAATTGTATTATTTAATAGAAGAAAAAATATTTGCCCAATTTAGCGTTTGCACGCAAATCTGCGCGTTCTTCTGTTCGCGATCGCATTCGAGGACGTCATCTTCTTCACGGCTCGCCTCGTCCACGATGTCTTCGATTTCACGGGCGACGTTGACAAGTCGCCTTTCTTCACTTCCATCAAGCGTGTCGGTACGTACGTTTTTACTGATTTATTTTATATTTATATTTATTTATATTTATTTTTTATTACTTACTTGTGCTCCGGTTTCAACAAACAATTCTTTTCATTCACACAAAAAAATAATAATTTTTTGCAGAAAATAAAATACAAATCGGCGACTGTACAAATTCAAAAAGTCAATACGAGCAGCTGGCGATAAGGAAGAGAATTAATTGAAAATATCGACAACAATTCCCATGCGAAAAGATGGCATTACTTTCCCAAGGATGTTGGGTCCAATGTAGTAAATATTGAAATGTTTTGAGGGAGAAAACAAAGTCAGCCACGGGACTATTCGTGGGAATTGTGACAGGCAAGCATAAAAAATGAAAGAATAAATTTTATTCTAACTCCTTGTAAAGAAAACTCTGCATTGTAAAGGATTAATAAAAGAAAAACGAGTTAGAAAAATTATAATAAAGAAGTCAACAAATTATCGTCGATTGAATTATGGGATAAGACAGGGAACAAGTTGTAAAAAAAAGCAAATAAGAAAAAAAATCAAATACTTTAATGCGACGAATTCAGTCAATAATTTTTCCGCATAATTAATCAATGATAATTCTTAAGCTTTCATTCTAGGCTGGATATCGTTCGCCTTTTTCATGCCTTGCTTATCCGGTGAACGGCTGCTCTCTTTGCTCTTTCCACAAATCACGGGCAATTCACGCTTTCCGTCGCTCACCATTACAGTACTCTGCGTCCATGTAATTATTTATTCTATTTTTTAGTTCTTGTAACTAAAGTGAAAATTTCAGATTGGCATTAAAAATACTCGTAAAAAATAGGCACGACCCATTTAATAATTTCAGACATGCTTCCTCGTTATCATTCTCGTTCTTCGGCATTATAGTCAGTGTTTACAAACCTAATCCGTCGAAATCGCGTACAAAAAATTAGGAGTCTTTTGGCAGCAGTAAAAATTATCATTTGAACCGTTCATACAATTCGGTTATATTTGCGGCAACAAAGCAATTGAAAGAGGGTTGTTCATGGGTCGAGTCACATCATGTCAATTTTCGCAAGCTTATGTAACGAATGAACGGAAATCCTTCAAGCCTTCGAGTTCGCTTTTTTAGACCAAAACGAATTCGCTCATGAAGATTAAAAAAAAAATACTTATGAATGTATGCAATTTATTCCACGAATAGCTCATTTAATATTAGTTAGAACTTTTTTTTTCAGTGATTTTGACTCCGCCAGTCATATTGAGCGAGATTGGCCTCTTGATCATAATTGGTCTAGTGGTTCGTTTGATTTTTCGTGAAAAAAAAACTACGCTTTATCTTTGGGCAAAATAAATATTTTTACTCATTCCTATTTTAACAGATATTCGCTGTTTACGAGTGGATGACAAAGCGTCGATATGAGCAAATCGCTCGAGCAGCGATTCCATGCTGCGAGCGCCAAAGACTCGCTCTTCTGTCGGTACGTTCGCAGTTTTTTTCATTTATGTAGATATTAACAAAATAAAATTCAAATTTCCCGCCAGAATCTTATTAATATGTGTACTCTACATGTAATCTACATGGTGAGCACAATTTTCCATCTATGAAAAATTAAAAGAGCCTCATCATGTCAAGTCGATGGTGACATTCTGCGACGTCGCTAATACCCTGCTCTCAATTTCCTAGATATTATGTACCTTTTTTGTTATTACTTCAAATAAATGATATATACATACATATCATTTATTTGAAGTAATAATAACAATAAGAAACATCACAAATAGTCATAAAAAATCAATAATTCCAAGATACGAGGCGAATCAACATGTGCGCGCCGCAGCACTCATGAGATGGTTCGTGCCATTCCACGCCACAGGTGTCCTCATCAACACGGCACTTTTATTATGGGCACAGGTTGTTTATTAATTTATTTATTCATCTATTCTACGGCATTTCAAAAGAAAAAAACTACATACATATGTCAAAATTTCTTTCATATACATATGTACATATCGTTTTTCGTTTCAAACAATAATGCTACATAATAAAAGAAATTCGCTTGTAGATCATCACGGACAACAACGGCGACGATCTTTTCTTCCTCAACTCGCTCTTGTACGCGAGCGTGCCGCCGAGGGTGAGAAGACGAAATTATTTATTTTTAATTTATTCTAAAATTTATTTTTGAACTCTCATAATTCATTCACGGCCCACTGATCACCTGTATTGACATATATGTATGAATCTACAAACATATGCTTCTTAATTAGCGCTCCAATGTATAATTGCGCTGACTTAGAGGAAAAAAATCAGTTCAAATATCGATCGATAAAAAGAAATCGATAATTTGAGGCCATCGGCTGCATGCTCATAGTGCTGAGTAAGCACGACTCGCTCCGCTATCTCTGCAGACGACGAGACGTCAGCCCGGACGGCGTACTGCGAAATGTTCAAGGTATTTGCAAGTTCTGGGAGTTTGAAAGAACAATATAAATATATTTAAAAATAAATTTAAAAACAACGTTTTCAGGAGAGCGAATTTCATTCGAGTCATCGATGGCGGCGGATGTGTACTTTAAAAGTTACGCTTGGTAATACTTTATCATTTGAGAGCAGAAGATATCGTCAAAGGGCTAATATATTCATGTTCTAATAGATGTTTTCAACGTATTCACTCGCAGAGTGTTGGATATTTAATTGAATGATTGATCGAATTGCGTGATGCTCAAAGGTTGGCAATATACACACTGTATGTACATACATATGTATCTATATACATATGAATATATTTATGCATATTCGTACATATATGATTGTTTTCTTGATGATGGAAAACATAAAAAAACGAATATATTAATTTTATATGATAAAACAATATTTGAACAGCTGACTTATGGTTCTGCAGGTTTCTAACTAAGAGATTTAGTGTGGATCTAAGCTAAGGCTCAACAAAATAATGTGAAGGATAAGTCGCACTGAGAACCAACCTTCTACGATGGGCAGCACGGGGATAAATGAAGGTGAAAAAATGCGCATTGATCACTCCAAGTTCTCGCATTTCAAAGTAACAAATGCACTTCAAAAACTTCGAGTTCTCACGAAATTGAAAGAAATTTGTTGGATAATTTTAAATGCGCTTGCTGACAATGTCATTCGTGTAAACTTTATTTTCATTGTTCTGAAAGTGCATATCGGGAAAGGTGGAGTCTCAGAATCAGCTAAAATCAGATTTAAGTAGCCGAGGACACGAGGAAACATATTTTGTTGTGCCATTTCACAAAATGGAGCTTAAATTTAGTGGTAGCTTTTGCCTTCGAAATACATATAACGGTCGCGAACATTCTTCAGAGGACATTTTATACTAATTAATCGGTTGATACATACAAACGGTAGTGAATTTTTTTTTGTTTCGTTATGTACTACTCTTAATAAATCAGCTCATCGCTCCCCCAACTCTTTTCTCTCTCGGTATCCCTCTATCATTCTGTTCAATTCAATTTCAATTTCAATTTCAATTTATTACGGTGTTCGAATATAAATGAAAGAAACACACGTGGTAAAAATATTAAGAAGTGAGAAAGAAAACGAAGGGGAAACGAAAATAAGAAAACTATGTAGAGACAAGAAGTGGACTATCCTTGGTAAGAGCATTAAACTGAATTGAAGCTCTAACAAAGAAAGAATTTAGACGACATCTATACTTAGAGGGTGGTACATGAAGTTTAAAAGAGAGACCACGGGTCTTTGATTGTCTAAAGTTGAGATAGTGGGGGCATTTATTAGATAACCTAATGCGGCCAAAAATAAACTTTCGAATGAGGTCTTGATCTCTATTTCGTCTTCTATCAGCGAGGGAAGGGATTCTAAGGGTCGCGTTGCGCTCTTCGCTGCGGGGAGTGGAATCATAACTAACCCCGAGACATCTATGGAAAATACGCCTTGTAACATAATTCTGGACTTTCTCTAGTATACGAATATCTTTTAATAGATAAGGGGAGTAAACTGAACTACAGGATTCCAGTATAGAACGAATATAGATACAATAAGCAGAAATGAGGATCGCACTTTTGTTTGTACGAAGGGCTCTAAATATGTGATAAGTCTTGGCAAGTGCCTTGGAGGAAATAGCAGCACAGTGTTTCGAGAATGTAAGATTAGAATCAACTATAAGACCTAAATCACGAACATGATCAACTGCTTTAATGGGGCTGCCATTAATAAAATAGGGCACTTTAGGATTCACTCTACCAATGTGGAGGACAGCAGTCTTCTCAAATGCAAGGGGGAGTTGCCATGAATCGGCCCATTCACAGAGGGCGTCACTGGCGAGCTGAAGAGAACTTCTATCTTCTCCTCTACCGTATGCTTTATAAATCTTAACATCGTCAGCAAAACATTTCGCTATCACGCCATATTGAGCTATAAGGACAGGCAGATCTGAAGTATAGATAATAAAAAGTAAAGGACCTATAACACTTCCCTGGGGAACTCCGCTAGTTACAATACGAGAGCTAGACATGGCATCTCCTACTCGTACAGCGAATGACCGGTCAGTTAAGAAGGCATTTACCCATTTGATGACTAGAGGTGGAAACTTAAGAAATTGCAACTTGTATAAAAGCTTCGGATGGCTAACTCTGTCAAAAGCCTTGGCATGGTCAAAGTATACAACGTCACTAGTTCGTTGATAGGACAGAGAACGGGTCCAATACTCGAGGGCGTCAAGCATTTGTAATTCTATTGAGCGTTTCCTACGGAAACCGTACTGTTCATCTGGTAAAATGTCAGAGGACTCGCACCAACTATGCAATTCACGGCACAATAATCTCTCAAAAACTCTAGAGAAAAAGCAAGTAATGCTGACAGGTCGATAGTTGGTTGGCTCACTAAAGGGTGGCTTCTTACGAATTGGGACTATAATGGAACGTTTCCAAATACTCGGCACAACAGAATTTGCATACGAATAATTAAATATATATTCGAGAGAGAGACTAATTGGTAAAGCTAGTTGTTTTATAAAATACATATTAAAATTGTCAGGGGTCTTACATGATGAATTAGACCATCGCTCAATCACAGTGCATATAACATGTCTAGCAAAATTTATATTAAACGGAAGGGGGGTTCGGGGGGAGGTGGGAGGAAGAGGAGGAAGAACACCGTTATCAGAAACGAAATACTTGGCAAAGGTATCTGCTAAGAGATTGGCCTTCTCGGCATCGCTAATAATATCATTACCAAGACCATCTGTAAGCACATCAACACCGCGGGCCTTATCGGAAACCCGAGTTCGGACATAACGATAGAAAAGATTAAGATTCTTCGAGTCTACAATATTCTTCTCTATACTTCTAGCATACTTATTTATACGAGAGTTATAAAGCTTATTTATACGCGCAAACGCTGCTAAAGATTCGGGGGTCTTTAAAAATAAGGATTGTTGCCATGCTTCAAATCTCTTAGAGCGAAGACGATGAATATGCTCAGGAAGTCTTTCGCCATTTAGGCGAACTCGCTTATAACGAATAAACATTGATTCCGCTAATCGAAGACAGGAGTCAAGCTGGCTATACATTACGTCAATGTCAAGAGTACGGTAATGTTGAGAGGGGAGATCTTGATTGAGTAGAAAAGAGACGGCGGCTTGATAATCAGCATTACGATAGTCTCGAACAAAAGTATAAAGAGGACGCGAATGTATAATATTAATGGACACTGAAACAGAAGAATGGTCGGATGAGGCGAACGGTGGGAGGAGAGAGACTTTTGAAAGCAAATCAGGGGTATTTGACAAAATGAGGTCTAGTATATGCTGGTTGCATGTGGCCGACGGGGTGTGTTGAGCAAGATTTGAAGTGGTGGCAAAATCAAAGAACAGCCTAGTTTGTGCTGACACACCTTGGGGCAAAGACGAACTGTTCCACGTAAGGTCGGGAAAATTAAAATCGCCCAAGATAATTGTGGGATGCGCGCAGGTGGAAAGGTCTCTAAGCTGTTTTACTAGGAGGGAATTGCCCTCGGCCGTGCAAGAGGGGGTACGGTAAACATTAACCAAACGAATAGTGTCATTATTCAAATATAGGTCAAGAGCAAGTAACTCAAAAGAGTTTGGATGAGAAATTGAAAATACTACTTTTGCACAGATACTAGTAGAGAGAATAATTGCTGCTCCGCCGCCTTTTCGTCTAGAACGATCCCAACGATAACATATATAATCGGCAGAATTATCTGAAAGAATGAAAGAGTCAAGAATAGTTGATTTCAGCCAAGTCTCTGTAATGCAAACAATAGAGAAATTTTGCTTCAAAAGAAGTGATAATTCGGCACTTTTGTTACAGATAGAGCGAGAATTGAATAGAACTAGGTCAACTGTTCGGCTGATATTCCTTCGATCGACATGACCTAGTTTTGCGAATGATAGTGGGAGAGAGGGGCATATGGATTGGTATGGAAGAAGTTTGGCGGCGGAGGGAGGGATTGATGAAAGAGAGGGGTAGGGGGAGTGCGCTAAGAGGTCACACGAGACCTTTGGCGAGGAGGCTGTGGCTGGTTGCGGGGCCGGAGAGGCTGGCTGGAATCGGGCTGGCGTGGCCTAGCGAAGAAGGAAGAGAAGTCCGATGGCGGACCACGTGGGCGGGGCTGAATGCCACGCTGCGCCAGTGTGAGACTCGGCCGCAGGTAGCAGCGAGAGAAACCAGCCAGGGAACGGAGGGACCGGCGGGCTGCCCGGAGGGTCTGTAGCTGGGACTCAGACGTGGGCATCACGATTTTAAGCAACGGGATGACGCCCGGCTTAGCACGCAGCCTGTAGACGGATACGGGGAGAGCGGGGATGCCGAGACCGGCCAGCATCTCCAAGACTGCATCACGATCGCGGATGACGCCATCGACGGAGGAAGAGGCCTGGGGGAGAGGGAGACCGGAGAGGACCAAGGAACGGAGCCTCTCCTTCCGGTCATCACGCTCCTCTGGGGTTTCCTTTGAGAAGTCCCAGTCGCCAGAGGGTGTCTGGGTAGCCTGAGAGGGAGGGGCCGCGGCAGCAGAGGAGGAGCGGGGTGGGGAGGCCATCTGGACATCGGGATTTCCCGGTGGAGCGGCAGCCGGGGGAGGAGGAAGAAGAGAAACTCTCAGCTGACTTTGGAGATCGGTGATAGCCGCTTGCTGTTCCTGGCACTGCAACTTGAGGGCGGAGTTGTCGGACTCGAGAGAGTTGACACGGTCGACCAGGCCGTCGAGGAACTTTACGAGTTGGTCGGCGTCGCTCGCGGCTTCAGAAGTGGATGGAGAGGACGGCGTCGAATCAGGAAGGCGCGGCCGCTTGACCTTCTGGAAGAGAGAGAGCAGCCGAGAGCTCATAGCAGAAGGGGAAACAGGGTCAGAGGAGGACATCGTAACTGATAGGGTGCCTTAGTAGAAACGATAGAGGCCCCAGGCACGAGGGCTAAGGAGAGAGGGCGCTCTTGTACGCGAAGATCAATCGATCCGACCGGAGCGGCAGAGGAGCTGCCGTCCGGTAGCGAGACAGAGAGGGCAAGTGAGACAGAGAGGGCAAGTGAGACAGAGAGGGCAAGTGAGACAGAGAGGGCAAGTCTGTTCCAGTTTCCAGGGTCTTCTGGCATGTTTCACAATTTAAAATAACTTTCCTAAGAATTCCGAAGCATTTTTCCTAGCGCTCTCTCTCTCTCTGTCTATCGCTGTCTATCTTTTTCTCTCTCTCCTTCTCTCCCTCTCCCTCTCTTTCTCTGTTCATGCCTCATTGCGGAGCTCAGTGTTATTCTAATTGGAGCGACGAAAAGAAGGGAACGCCATAAATTGCAAACAAGAGATCGCATAAGTGAGATAAGCTTGAACTTTCCAGAACACTTTCGATAATGACTAAGAAGTCTTTGCGTAATCTGAGAGCAGAAAAAGAATTTCATACATTAAAATTTCACTCCCACCGGACCCTACTCCGACCACCTCCTCTCGTTCTCTCAGACCAGCCCGTTAAACACAACAACAAACAATGATCAGCAGCAGATCATATAACAGCATAGCTGATAAGGTGCATTCGGAAAGGTTGTAATATATAAGAATTTGGTATTTCATTAAATATTTAATAACCTTATTGAAATTGACCAGTTTGATGTCATAAGGGAACAAAACTTCCATTGGATTAGGAGAAAAGCAGAAAGAGAGAGAGAGAGAGAGTGGAAAAGACGAGAGAGAGAGAGAGAGAGAGAGAGAGAGTAATGTTCAGAGACAGAGCGGGACGACACAGTATAGAGGGAGAAAAATAAATAAAGGCGAAAGAAACAGAGGTAAAGAGGAAGAAAAGGATGATAATCAAAATGTAAACGAGGTGAAGTACCAATGATGACATTAGTTTCAAAAAAGTTCGCCTTCGTTTAGCGGAAACTCTACAGAAAAAGATACAAATTATATAAAAGTGTTCCCACGCATTTCTTACATAAATATCCAGCGAGAAAATTCAATAAACAAAGCTTGCGAGAAGGAAGTCAAGAAATTGTACTTGCCATTAGCAATCCGTAGAAAAATATGTATGTATGTAGCTGCATACATATGTATGTACTCAGAATTTAGATTTCCAACGTTTTAAGCTGTATCATTCCTAAATTTAATTATCTTTAAAAAATGCGCATTTAGCTTGTAGAATATTGCAATTTTTATAACTACAACATAGATTCCACTTTTGCATCTTTCATCTCTCCAAAATTAGTACAGAAACTATTTCTTCCCAAACATCCTTGATAACGCAAACATATTATGGACACCACATACTGAGTGAACTCTCTTTTTCCTTGAAAGACCGCTTTAAAAAATTGTCCAACGCATATTTACGCATCTAGTTGTTAGAAGAATTGGCAAATATCCCTGCTTGTCTCTATCTGCTCTCTCTCTCTCTCTCTCTCTCTCTCTCTCTCTTGTAACACTCTCCTCCTATGTATCTCAAAGACACTTTATCGACCTTACATTGTTTGCATATCAGCTTTTGTTTTCCGCAAAACCGCATTGACATCGACCTCAAGCAACTCTTTTGTCTTTTCCCTCTTACTTTCACAAGAGGCCGTCGATTTACAATAACACAATGCGTGTAGAAAATGTAAGTATTTGTTGTGAAATAGAATAATGAATGTATGTACATACATATGCACATTCATAGGTCTCACTCCTTGGTTTTCTGTCTAACAATAAAACGTAGCCACGTCTTGTTGCAGTCGAATAACGTAAGCAATAGAAACTTTTATATTATTTCCAGGCCTCTCTATGATCTCGGGCCTTCATTTTTGAAATGCTGATAAATCAGAATTGAATTGACCCCCTGTGAATTTTGTTCTTCATTTTTCTCATGCGCGGGAAGCAAGGAAACGAAAAAAAATTCATACACACATTTCGACAAGAATGTCAAACATGACTTTCTCGCTCGATGGCATGAAGGCGTTTTTTTATTTATTCGCATGTGACCAAAGCTGAATCAGGCTCACATCAAATTCTCCGCTTCTCTAAATAGCTCTCTTTCCTGATTCATTTCGTCGACGCCTTATAGAAATGTGAATGTGTTTCAAGTGTCCCTCTGAATGTGTGTGTGTTTGTATATATTAGAAACTAATTTTTTTTAATACTTTTAAAAGTATACAAAACTATTTCAAGGTGCCTTAAATCCTAGATATGGCAGCAGCCCCGGCCAACCCGACCGGTATCCGCGCGTGGTACGCGCCCGGCTCGCCGTCATGCTGTATCGAGGCGTCGTTCGCGTTGAGAATCTTCGAGTTCGCCTGCTCGCTCCTCTGCTTCCTCATATTCGTCGCCTATGCACGAGTGCTGTGGCGAAGCTCGGTTTGGTTTTCTTTGCTAGCCGCGCTTTTTGACAAAGTGTCTATTTTCTTTCTTAAAAATATATCTTTTAAAGCTTTCTTCATCTCTTTTTATGCCTTGTTACAATATAGTTATTCATCTTTTTTTAGAAGTAAGTACATATGTTTTTTCCCCTGTCTTTATGTATGTACAAATGACAATTGTTGGTTTTTTGTAAGTATTGATTTAAAAAAAAGGAAGAATAAAACCAAATGCGACAGAAACTGCACTCGAACCTGCGCGTCCTCGTCTTCGCCATCTCGCTCGAGGACATGCTCTTCTTCGGCGCGCGTATCATTCACGACATCTTTGACTTCTCAGGAGTCGACGACACGAACATCTTCTTCCTTTCCATCAAAAGAGTCGGTCAGACGGGTTTATATTCTCCATGCTCTTTTAAATAGAGAATGAACAATACTTTGTACATCTGCTAGTTTACGTCATTTTCAATATCTACTGAATGAGTTGCTAAATACGCTCAGGCTGTATGTATATCGGTCGCAGTTTCTTCAAATATGTATGTATTACATTTTCTCTTTACAAGTACTGCATTAGTTAGTGAATATTAGATTCAATGCAATTTATTTATATATTTTTGCGTATAGTTAAAATTTACTTACAATTAGTATGTATTAGAATAAGAGACCAAAGATCGGACTCTCGTTTCTCCCAGGCTGGATCTCGTTCGCCTTCTTCATGCCATGCCTCTCGGGCGAGCGACTCCTCTCGCTGCTGTGGCCGCATCTCCTCCGGAGTCGCGCGCCGCTTCTCACGCTCGCCGTTCTCGTCGTGCATGTTAGAAGTCGCACAGAAAGTAAAGACTGGGAAGATCGGCTAATGAAAGTTAAAGGAGGTATCCGGGGAATAATTAACCTATCTTTAATTCTATGTGGATAAGTTCATCTTGGCGTAAAACATACATCCAGAAAGTTTGAGCGATTTTCTTCCATTACATTCTGAGCAATAGTAACGCGAAAACTGGCGGGTAGAGAATTGGTTACGGTAGGTCATAGCCGCCCTCCTATTTCACATGCTCTCTCGACCGAGCGACAGGCAACTTTATGAGCGCGCGCATTCAAAGTGGTTCTCTAGCGCTACTGTATAATTATTCGCCGGATACTTCCTTTAAAGAAAAAAGAAACCGCCTTGCCTGAGAAACTCTTTCCATTCTCAACTTTGCGGAGCCGAGCCTGCAAGTTTAGATCAGAATATGCAACGAAACATGACGCTCTGAAAGAAATGTTTATAAAAAATTGTATCATGACGCTTGGCGCTGTCAAAGAAGGGATATTTCTTTAGAACCGCGTATTCTATTATACATCAGTCCTCTTAAGTCAATAGTAAGGGGCCTATTTACATTCTATGTATGAAAAGAGTATGTATTTTCAGACATGCTGCCTGGTGTTGATCCTCGTTATGAGAGCGTTCAGTGAGTTTCAGACCAACTATTAATACATATCTATTTTCATTAAAGGAATCGGACAATTCCTAGTTGCCATGAAAACTGTTAATTTTTTTTCAGAGATATTAACTCCATTTATGTTGCTCGGGGAAATTATCTTCTTCATTATCGCAGGATTCTTGGTAATACATTGTTTTTTTTTCAAATTGCATAGTTAGAAGCACTTGTAGCCATGCATTAGGGTTTCACCTACATGGAGATGTTACTTTCAAATAATGATCCATCGCTTCCAGATATTTGTGATCTACAGCTATGCGACGGTTCAGCATTATCATACGGCGATTGCTCGTAGATTCCAACAGACAGCCGAGAAATCGCTTCTCAGCCGGTGATTTTTACTCTTTCGTAGAATACATGCACATATTTATCGATTAACAACAATACGTTTGATCTGAAAAAGATTTATCTAGAATCTTGCGCTAGTCTAAAAGAGGACCCAACACAATTATTTGAAATTTCAAATGGCCGCGGCCCTTCGCACTCTCATTTTCACGCAGAGGGTTTGTGCGGCCTGTGAAATAGCACGATATCATGAGAGTGTCTACAACAGGGTGAACGCGGCAATTCAAACCTGCATTACTTTGTCTTTCAGCTTCGAATCCCATCAACACGTTCGCTCAGTCGAAGTCATGCGCTGGTTCATCGCCTTCCATGGAAGTTGTGTCTCGATCACAACAGCAATCCTTGCATTTCTCGAGGTTAGCAAAAGTTCTAACAAAGAAGGAAACGTAAAGTTAAAAGTAAAAATTCTGCTCACAACGACATGTTATTTCAAGATTGCGGGACAGAACGAAAATCTCCTGTTCTACACCGACTTATTATATGCAACAGTGCCTCCTCGCGTTAGACATCTATCCTTTATTTTGATTTTTAAGTTTACCAAGATGTAAGTTTTATGTTCTATATCAAAGAATAATCATTTTACCAAACTATTTTTTTGTCTAATTTTATCAACACACTCTCAGGCACTAGGCTGCATGCTGATTATTCTGACGAGCCATGGCTTCTTTAATGCCATCTTCAGCAATCGTGACAAAGGCGAAAGCAACGGATTCCGCTTCAACATCAAGGGTAACTGGTTATAATTTCTCATCCCATCACATCCCTCGTCCAGTTGAAGGAATAATGGTTGTTTAACTTTTTTTTAAAAACTTATTTTACCATTTAGGCAAGCAAATCGCCTTCGAAAGCCGTGAGGAGGCCAATGTCTACTTTGACAATTACGGGTGGTAGAAGGCAAATTATTTTATGTTACGTTTTGATATGTATGTATTAAGGCTATCATGATTCTTCCTGTACATATCATATGCGTCTCATATTAATCAATTGTTCTTGTCTTCATTTTTCCGAATATATTGCTAACAAAGAGAATGAAGATATTGGCTGGAACAAACTCGCCTCTCTTTCTCACTCGCCTCTCTTTCTACTCGCCTCTCTTTCTTCACTCGCCTCTCTTTCTCACTCGCCTCTCTTTCTCACTCGCCTCTCTTTCTCACTCGCCTCTCTTTCTCACTCGCCTCTCTTTCTCACTCGCCTCTCTTTCTCACTCGCCTCTCTTTCTCACTCGCCTCTCTTTCTTCACTCGCCTCTCTTTCTCACTCGCCTCTCTTTCTCACTCGCCTCTCTTTCTCACTCGCCTCTCTTTCTCACTCGCCTCTCTTTCTCACTCGCCTTTCTTTCTCACTCGCCTCTCTTTCTCACTCGCCTCTCTTTCTCACTCGCCTCTCTTTCTCACTCGCCTCTCTTTCTCACTCGCCTCTCTTTCTCACTCGCCTCTCTTTCTCACTCGCCTCTCTTTCTCACTCGCCTCTCTTTCACTCGCCTCTCTTTCTCACTCGCCTCTCTTTCTCACTCGCCTCTCTTTCTCACTCGCCTCTCTTTCTCACTCGCCTCTCTTTCTCACTCGCCTCTCTTTCTCACTCGCCTCTCTTTCTCACTCGCCTCTCTTTCTCACTCGCCTCTCTTTCTCACTCGCCTCTCTTTCTCACTCGCCTCTCTTTCTCACTCGCCTCTCTTTCTAACTCACCTCTCTTTCTCGTTGCTGACCGGCTGCTACCTTTCTCGCTCCCTGCCATCTTCAGCAGCTCCAGCAACTTTCTGGCTCCAACCCTCGTGCCCGGGTTACATCTCTACTTTCTTAGGGCACAGAAACAGTTACGATGACTTCTTCCCCCTCTGTGGCTGCTCGCCTTCGCTCACTTTTCCAGAATGCTCCGCCGTCTCTCAAGCGCAAACGGCAAGAGTCGAATCCTCCCAGTCCCTCCAACTCAACGGCCACACCCCAGGCGGACACTGACGCTCTCTTCGACTCAATCGAGCAGCTCCTCAACGGCCATACCGAACTCGCTGCGAAGGTCGAGCGACTGATCACGGACTTATCAGGTCAGCTCGCGCAGACTCGTGCCCAGCTGGCCGAAGTCGTCTCCGCTCGCTCCTCTCCCCCTTTGCCTTCCTCCAACGATGTCCCCATGGCCTCTCCCTCTGCCGTCAATGCCCCCACTCCCCTGCCAGCCGCGCCTCCCAACCCCCCTACTGCTGCCTCTAGCAACTGTTACTACACAGCGGAAACACCTGAAGAGCGAGAGGACAGGAAAGAGCGTCTCCGCTCCATGGTTCTCGCTGGCCTTCCCCTTCAGTCTCCCTCCTCCTCCCCTATGGCGGCCGTCAAGGCCGACACTTTTGCTGTGGAGAAGATGCTCGATTACCTCGGCATCCCGGTGGCTCCGGTTGCAGTCTACCGCCTTCCGGCAAGGGTCGGCATCCCCCTCGTCAAGATCGTGATGCCTAACTCGGAGTCACAGCAGCGAGCACTTGCTGCTCGTCGCTTTCTCCGCTCCTTCCCCGGCTTTGAGAGGTGCTACCTCCGCCCCAGCCTCACTTTCGCACAGAGGGGAATCAATCCAGTGACCCGTCGCCCTCCACCAGACATTTCGCAGTTCTTCTCACAGCCAGGACAGCCCGATCGCTCCTCGCACTCTCGCCAGTCAAGACCCGCTACTCGCCGTCCTCTCCTTCCCACTCCGGCCAACTTCGTTCACCCCAACCGCTACGCTCCTCTCCGGCAAAACTAGGAGAAGATGATCGAAGGATGCAATACAGAAAATGTAGAATTGAATTATACAATGCTAGATCATTAGTCAATAAAACGGCCGAACTTAGTTTTGTACTTAGCCAAAATGTTCCCATATTAGCATTCACCGAATCGTGGCTGCACTCCAATATTCCTGACTCGTTTTTGCTAGCTGAGAAAATATCTGATTATAGCCTATTGCGTAGAGACAGACATAGAAGGAAAGGAGGTGGTGTAGCCCTCTTTATTAGTACTTGTTTATCTTTTAAGATTATCTTCAGCATCTCACACCCCTCAGCATTCGAACTACTCTCTGTTGATATTTTCTTAGATGAAGAAGTCTTTCGTATCATATTAGTTTACCGGCCCCCATCGTCCTTGGCAGAAGCTAATTCCCATCTTCTCAAGCATATTAGAGACCTCTCCACCTGCGCGCACCCAACAATCCTGCTAGGTGATTTTAATTATCCTGACATTGATTGGCACTCTGGATCGCCCAATCTTACTGCCTCCGCTCAATCTAAGGCTTTTCTAGATTTAGTTCAGACCTCTCTTCTTGCGATGCACACGCCATCCCCTACATCCAATGGCCACACCCTTGATCTCCTACTGTCCAATTCGCCCGGGTTGTTAACTGATGCTGCAGTTGGTCCTCCCTTCGCTAATTCTGACCACTTTTCTGTTTCCGCTCACATTAATTTACATTTCGCGTACCCTGGTTATACTTTTGTTAGAGACTATCATTCTGTCGACTATTCTGCTGCTAATCAGTTTCTTTTTAGCTTACGTTTGAATAGCCTCTTGCATCGACATATCGATATTGATAACATGTATTGTATTATCACGTCAGCTCTGAAGTTTGTTGAAGATTGCTTTGTTCCATATAAGCGGGTCACTTTACACGGGGAAAAGCTTCCTGAACATATCCATAGGCTTCGATCTAAACGCTTTAAGGCTTGGCAGCGCTCTCTTCTTCTAGATACCGATGAGTCGCGGATTGTATTTAGGAATATTAATAAGATTTATAATGCAGCTGTTAATAAGTATGCTAGAAATGTAGAGAAGAATATAATTGAGTCCAAGAATATCAGAAACTTTTTCAGATATATTCGTAATAGAACTTCTGACTCTATAAGAGGAGTAGATATATTAACTGATCAATCCGGTAATTGCTACTCTGATGATCTGGCAAAAGCCGAATTGTTGGCTTCAACATTTGCTAGTCACTTTGTCCCAAATGATTCAAGTCTACCACCCATTTTAGTTAAGAGTCCCCTCCATGTACCACCACTTGACCTCCTTTTTCTCATGAAATTTGCAGTGTTATTGAGAGATGGAAGAATTCTTCTTGCAAAGGACCTGATCATATCAATTTGCATTTCATTAAACAACTTGCTCTCCCCATTAGTGAATGCCTCGAGTATTTGTTTAATTATTCTTATTGTCACGCTGTTGTCCCCTCTCTCTGGAAGCAATCCATTGTTGTTCCAATTCGAAAGAAACCGCCCTTTTCTGATCCTTCCAACTATAGACCTGTAAGCATTACGTGTTTCTTTTCTCGTGTATTTGAGCGTATTTTATGTCGATCCCTCTACAAGTGGTGCGAAAAGACCAACATCCTCCCTGACGAGCAGTACGGGTTTAGGCCTGGTAGATCCATTGATTTGCAGATGCTTGATGCGGTTGAGTACTGGACAAGATCTCTTTCTAATTCTCGCAATCCTGACGTTATTTATTTTGACCATGCTAATTGTAAGGCTTTTGATAGAGTATCTCATTCTAAGCTCATTTATAAGCTTGAACACTTTCGTTTTCCTCCTAAAGTTGTGGCCTGGTTTAAGTCCTTTTTATCTAATCGTACTTTTGCTGTTCGAGTTGGCAACTCCCTCTCCCTCCCTCGGCCTGTTTCTAGCGGCGTTCCCCAGGGCAGTGTATGTGGCCCTCTTCTCTTTTTAATATACGTAGCCGATCTACCCCATTTACTATCTCCGACGGGTGTTTTCGTTAAGTGCTTTGCTGATGATATTAAAATTTATAAGTCGTTTTCACGTAATGAGGATAGAAGTTGTCTTCAGAATGCCATTAATGTTGTCGCTAATTGGGCTGATTTGTGGCAGTTACCGTTAGCTATTTCAAAGTGCACTGTTCTCCATATTGGTAATTCGAACCCTAGAGTTCCCTATTTCCTTAATGGCACCCCTATTTTAGTCTCTGAGTCGGTCCGTGATTTTTGAATAATTGTTGACACAAAGCTAACTTTTTCGGAGCATTGTAAACAAATTACCACCAAGGCTATGTCTAAGTTGTACATGATTCTTCGGGCTCTACGATCTAAGAATCCATCAGTCCTTACATCTGCATATGTTATTTACGTTCGATCCATTATGGAATTCGCTACTTGTGTTTATTCCCCTTTTTTGATTAAAGATATCAAGATAATTGAGAAGGTTCAGAATTATTTCAGTCGTCGCGTTTTTACCCGTTGCTTTAGTTATTCCTTTGACTCCCTTCCAGATAGTCATGCTAGGAATTCCCGACTCCAATTGCCTTCCCTTAAAGACAGGCGCGAAAATAGAGATCTAGATTTAGTACGTAAATTAATTTGTGGCCGCCTTACCTTGTCCCGCAAGAACCCCCACTATCTAGTCTTCAAGCACTCTAAAACTCGAGGTCTCTCGTTCAAGCTCCATGTCCCGGCGTCCAAGCTCAAATGCCGTAGTCACTCCTTCTTTGTTAGGGCCCCAATATCCTTCAATAACCACCACAAGGGCTCATCTTCCATCCCTTTTTAGCATTTCATTTATTAGTTTTATTATCATTATTCTGTTTAAGCTTTTGTTCTAAGTGTTCGGCCGTATATATTTATCTTTCCATTGTGTTTTTGTTGGTATACTTCTTATTATTCGTTATCACGTGTATTAATACTTTAATACCGTAATAAATTCAAATTCATTCAAATGCGTATTTTTTCTCTGCACCACCCTTTTTCTCTCGTGACTGGAAAAAAATTGCCAGTCTACTGTTCAAACAAAGATTTTGCGCTGCCTTTTGGCCTGTGGCTTTGTGGTGTCATGAGAGAGAAAGAAAATACTTGACTCAAAGGCGACTGCTACTCGATTGTTTTTGCGAATATTTTACTGATGGTGAGATAAACAGAGAAGTGAGACTATTTCTCACACTTGAAATATATACATACAACATCTGCCGTGCAACAAATCTAGTAAGAAAACAGAGCAAAGGTTGTACTCAACTTTTTAACCAAAAGGATTGAGTTTTTACCACTGAAATGAGCTGATTAGCATGGAAAAGAAGTAAGGTGTACTCAACTTGCTCAAAAATAATCTCATCTATAAAAATTATGCTCAGAAAAAATTCGTAACTATTTTTTGAGTGTACAAAGCGCGCGAGAAAAAGGAAGCTATGAATGTTTTTTTTTCCTTTTGGACTCTCACATTCGCATACTCTCTGGCCAATTAATAAGCTTGATCTTAAAGTGCTCAGCTTTCAGATAGTTTCAATGTTTGATAACAAAGTGCTCAAAATGGTTTTTGAGTGTGCTTGACTATTTGGACACGAACAGTTCCTCTTTTCCATTCATGTTCAAGCCATTGTCATTGTCCCCAACTTCTGCTTGTTTTCCATATACAAGGCTGCCTAAGCGACTTTACGTTGAGATGAAACAAAAGAGAATATTGAAACACCTTAAAGCCCTTAAATCCTTAAAACAATCTTGCAATCTTGCAGAAAAGACAGTGTGCCCAAAAAGAAACAAAAGCAAGGAAATCCTCTTTTAACTCTAGAAAAAACTAGACCTAATTGTTATTGAGAGGTGAGCTCAAAAAAAAATTCCATGCAAACTAGTCGAGCTGAACCTTGCTTCCAAGTTGATTAATTGTACGGCCGTATTATATGTAGAAATATGCACATACTTATATGTGTATACCTATAGTTGCAGAGTAATGAAAACATAATTTCTTAGGTTGACTCAATTTCGTCGCTGCATATTCTTAAGATTGATATTACAATATAAGCTCAATCAAAAATTGTAGAGATATCTGACAAACGAGCTGAATCCAGCGCTGCAAACAAAGGCGTCAATCCTGCTGAAGTCTTCCCTGAAAGCAAGCAACAATCGTACATTTAGCTTTTTTGTATGAACAGGCTAGGTGAGCTAGAGTCAAGCTAATGGCTCCCCGAGTCACATGATACGAAGCCATCTCTGATGTATGAATTTAGATAGGAAAACAATAATTGAGCAAATAATTACCATGTTTGTGTAGAAAGTGGATGTTCGCTATATGGCGACAATTAACAATATTGAAGACAGAAATGGCTCTCATTCTCAGGCCAGGGCCAGCAAACGTGGAAGAAGCCTTGAACAAGATATAAAAGTACTAAAGGCAAAAGCGGAGCAATCGTCAATAGCCCGCAATAATTCCAAAGGCTTCTTTCACTCACAATCAGGCGAGGAAGTCTCACTTCCCTTCAACAAATATTTCAGTGCACTCTCTTCATGGGACTTTGAATGCAGGGTGCGTTTTTTGTGCCGCTTGGAGACTTGAAGCAACGGATTTGTTGGCTAGAACGAGCAAAAACTTTCATCGTTCGTCCAAATATTCTTGGATGTCTCAAGGCACAAAAATGGAACATTGACGGCAGATCGAGATTGCGAGAGATATTTCGAGAGTGCACTGAGATTGGAGAGTGCTTGGAGAGAAAGGCGGCGCTGAAAACGGTTGGCTTTCCGCCCACGGTTTGATCAGCTTGCTTGCGGATGCCTTTTCCCTTGCCGGCTCAAACTCTTCCTTCTCGTGCCGCAAACAATAAGAATGGGTTCATATAGAGAGATGCAGAGCCAGGAGGCAAGTAGAATCTGCCTCTGCATTCAGCACCATTCTTCCTTCCTTTGTTTCTAATTATTGCCAGCCTTTTTTAGGGTGTTTTTAATATTTAAAAAGAAGATTTTCATTAGAAAAATCTTTAATATATATGTGTATGGATAGATACTTAATGTAAATTTAATTATTATTTATTTGTAAAAAAAATAATTAAAAAAACACAGTTTTTTATATAATAAAGGTAACATCGACTATGCATCCGCTCTCGCTCGCCGTTTCTTGCATCCTCGCAGCGCTCGCTGCCGCCCAGGTCGTCGATGAGACCACGTGCGCCGCGGCTGGAAAGGTATCTTTTTTTAACTAGTTTTTTTGAATCCTAAAAATCATAGATTTATAGCGTAAATCAGAGAGATATATAATTTATTAGAAGCTCTATGCGATCTCTATTAATCAAAAAAACCTCCTACTAAATGAGGACAATTCAGTAGGAAAACCTTTGAGCTTGGGTGGATTCAACTTACATATGAAACAAAAATAACGAAAATGAAGAAACTTCTTTTTTTTATAAATAAATTACTCTGCTTTCAGTACACGGCCGACGCGGTCGCGTGCTCGAACATGGTCGACGATGCGGTATGAGGATGTGCTTGGAGAAACGAGAAAAAAATATTATAAAACATTTTTTTTTAGTCAGGCTCGAAAACGGATCTCGTTTGCTTTAGATTTTGACGGAAAATAAGACAGATTTCAATTAAATAACATAAAATAAAATAACATAAAGAAACACAAACAGTGGTGGGAATAAGTCCAAAGAGACAAAACATTATTATTCAGGTGTGCACCAAGTTCTACCCGACCGTCGGCACGACGCAGTTGCCCGCGGCAGTGGCAGGCGACCCGAAGACTCGCATCTTTCTCTGCGCTTCCGGCGGCGCCGCTGCGGTACGAAACTTTCCAGTTTTCCTCTATTATCTTTACTTTTTCGTGAGAACAACCTTCCTCTTTTGGAGCTACTATTTCGAGAGATTAAAAATCGATAAAAAACATATCCAATTCAAATTGCTACGCATTTCTAGACACCCTCGGATCCACTCTACGTCGCCATGTCCGTGCGAAACTGCGCTAAGCACTGCGGCCTCTGCTGCATCACGCCCGAGTACTCGTGCGACAACTCGCCGCGTTAGTCTCTTTTTGTAGAAAATTGCCACGAAACGCATGCCAACTGGCGCAAATTCAAAATATATATTTTTTAAATCTTCCTTCATAGTACTTTCAACTCAACCGAAACTATTTCATTGAAATATCCTTCCCTCCTATCAATGTGTTTTTTTCCATCTAAAATAGAGCTAATTTTAGTTTTTGCCCCCTTTAATCATATAAGTACCCAACGGCTTGTTTTATCAATTAATTTATGTTTTTTAGCGGCTTAGTCTCAGATAAAAACGGTTTACAACACAATCAATGAGAACGTATCATTGAAGCTGAATGTAATAAAATTAATTAATTTGACCACAATTAATTTGTATAAATGGCAAGGATTATCTGTCAGATCTTTGCCTCTTTAAGAGCCTCGCGTCGACTGCGACACCGTGACACCGGGCATGTGCAAGGATCCAAAGTGGCGACAGGTACGGATTCTTACCAGCCTTTGTTTAGAGTGGATCGAGCATCTGTGGAAAATCCATTAGAATTAAGAACGCATTACTTCATTCGAAAGAAGTCATGCAAGAAGGATGGGATTGAAGTGGAAAAGAGGTGAATGAATTAGAAAGAATGTTTTTGTATGACGACATTGTAATGTCGTATGCGTATGTATGTATATGTGTATGAACTTATAATGGTCTTCCAATATGCGGTCGGAGCAGCCTCACACATGTCCTTAGTGCTCACGGCCACGTAACAAAGTCTAAATGAGCCAATCACAGATCATCGCCTCGGACTGCCCGAAACCGTGCGGCTTCTGCACCATGGGAGGCTGCATCGACGCAGCTGTCGACTGCAAGTCGAGCATGTGCAAGAACGTTGACCTCCAGGTGGGGTTGGCCACGAAGAAGTTCATTTCCAGACAAATTATGAAGAACTTTTGGGGCTACTCAACTTTACCGTAATCAAGATTACAACTTTTCATGAATTCTGGTCTGCTCAGGCATACATAACTGCATAAAGAAAAAAACAAATAGACTCGAAACAAGCAGCTTATTTCTAGGACTTTGTGAAGGAGAACTGCAAGCGTACGTGCAACTTCTGCGGCGCAGGTGTGAAGAGTTGACATTTTCAAACGAATGTGGAAATCTAGACATGCGACAGACAAACTGCGATGATAAAAATATTCGACGGAATTAGAAACATTAAGGTCCCAGCCCCGGCAACCCAACGACCAAAGGACCGGTGAACAACTGCTTTGACAGACATCCAAAGTAAGGAGAGAACTTTTTATAGTACTTTTATGTTCCATTCAATATATTTTCCATTCAAATCGCATTCAGTCTATCGCTATTTAAAGCACTTCCTTCGCTCAAATGGCAAAAAGTCTGTATTGTCAAGAGGAATGTTTGTTTGCCTTTCGCCATCTGGCTTCCTCCCGCCATTCTCCCCTAAACCCGTCCATTCTCTGTTGCTGCAGCTGCGGCGCTTGGAACGGCAACGGCTTCTGCAACTCGGCCGCTTACACCGCACAGCAGAAGAACATGTACTGCGCCAAGACATGCAATATCTGCCCTGTCGTCTAAATAGACGTTATTGACAACAACAGCATGGCAATTTGTTTAGATACCTACTATGTACATTGATCATTCCGATTCCTGAATGTAGCTTGTAAATGGCTAATCATGCTTCGGCTAGAGACGCGTAGTGGCAATTTTAGTGTGAATTTTAGACATGATCAACGATTTTTAACGAACCTGAACAATGAAAGAACAAGAATAAACTGTCGTAAGAAATAATGTCCAATGTAGTAGCAAGCGAGTTTTCTTCAATAAAGATTAATACGATTTTGGAAGAGTATTTTCACATCTTTTGCCATTCTTTCAGGCTTGAATTTCAGTCCAGCTCGATTGTGAAACCCATGTATACACAAACATACGTATGTATTTATATAATCACAGTTCAATCACATATATTAAAGCAAAAAAGTAAGCGGTAGCGATTATATTTCACTTCTGATTTTAGATGATGTAAACATTTGGTGAAAACTGGAAAAATGTTGTCAAAGAAGGGCGACCCTAACAAATTGCCTAGTTTGCATGGCTATTCTGACCCTAAGAAAATCCGCTGTCTTATCCTGCTAGCTAAGTGTCCTGATCTAACCGCGGGTGTGTTTCGTGCTTACTACGCGTAGCAGCCCACTATGCTATAGCATTATGATGCACCTTGAGTTCAAATGAATTCCGGGTTTTCGAAGCAGCCCTTTATGAATTTCATATTATACGCGGTTTGAAGGACCGCGTATAATATGAAATTCAGCTCCGCGGGTACAGGCCTCGGAACAGGCCCAGTCTCCAAAGCTGAAAAAAAGTCATCCAAAATTGGAAATATTCATCTAAAATGGAGAACATCAGGAAAGTAATGCGTACGCAACATAATGCATGCGAAATTAAACGGGCACATTTCGTCATGAATTCGGTCAATCAGTAGTTCAACAGGGGCAATTATCCGCGGCTCCCGGCCCCGAGGTACGCCCGGGCCCCCGAGGGTAGCAAGTACCTATCTCCTGTACCCTTGTCTCCACCGATAGAGGACTACATCTGCTCTGCTATCCTTCTATCTATCACACTTATCGTCGTCTAATTCTCACTGTTGCATTTCGTAGGAGTGATATCCTTGTCAACTTCATTGCCGAGTTTCGCAAATATAGCGTGAAACAACTTAATGCCGTCAATGTAAACGGTAAAATGGAATTAGGAGGAGAAGGGGGGTGGAGGCATTCAGCTACATACATTATTGGATAGGAATCCTAGGGGACAGTCAAATATGAATAGAGAAATGTACAAAGTGAAATTTTTGGAACAAAACTTTCATCGGAAATAAATACATTACGTTCTTCATTTCGACTTTGTTTATCTAGCAAGAAAAATAAATTCATTTCATTTGAAAATTTAAAATTTATTATGGATTGTTTCAATTTATGAGAAACAGCGTCGATAACAACCATGGAGTCACTATTCTTAAGATGATAGATATGCGACTATTTTTCTTGGGAACTTAGGAAAGCAATCATAATGCATACATTCACATTATCTCAATGCAAATTCCATTCGATTGTATGTTCAACAACCATCTCAACAGTGAAAACATATCTTCTACATGGTGAAAAAAAGATATTCGACTTGAAGTGAATGCAACTAGTTTTGTGAATAATAAATGGCGGAGACGCTGGAAGAATCAAGATCAAACATTGCATGTTCTAGCGCAATAGTCTTTCTTGGTCTGACACGTGTAATCGCTTGACGAGCAGAAACCATTGTTGTTCCACCAATAGCAACTGAAATAGCAACCATTGCATATCAAAGAACGGCAACTGCAACATTGTTTGCCCTGAAGGAATGATAACAAACAAATAAAGTAAATGAAATAAATCTGTATAGACCAATCATCTGAAGGTTCAATAACATTTGTATCTTCCCAATTTAATGCGCCCCTTTCTAAAGTCCCTCACGGGCAGTTCTAATATTTGAAACACCATACATTGTTTATAAACAGCTACCCCTTTTTCTGGGGGGTTTTGAACAGCACAAACAGCCGCACTTAAATTTCGGAAATACGATAATTTGCAATGAATATTAGGACTATTTAGCCATCCGCTGGTGGCTCCTTGAGTGATCTTGCTGTAATAAAGAGCATATGCGCCCAGGGAATTTTCTGCTGTTATCTCCATTATTTTGGGTATCCTGTACAAAAACAACTGATCTCATACAAGGCATTTGTGAGAGACAGACATGTGGCTGTTCCCTGCAAGATCGATGTAACGGAAAACAATGTCTAGAGGGTGGGGGGGGGGGGGGGGGTACAGCTCCACGCACCTCCCGCCCCTGAGAGAGTTGAAGAGAGAGAGAGAGAGAGAAAGAGAGAGAGAGAGAGAGAGAGAGAGAGATGGGAGAGAGAGAGACTCATTGCCTGAGGAGAGAGAGAGTGAGAAAAATGGGGTAGGGAAATTTTTTCTCTCTCCCCCTCTCTCTCCACCTCTCTCTCTCTCCCTCTCTCTCTCTCTCTCTCTCTCTCTTTCTCTCTCTCTTCACTGTCTCTTTATCCTCACAGCCAAAGGTGTCAACGGCCCCGCCCCGCCCGATGGGCCGGGCCGGGCCCAAAATTCCAAGGCCCGGAAAAGTACGAGCCGGGCCGGGCCGAGAGTTTGGGCCCGACGGGCCCGGCCGGCCCAAAAATATTGGGCCCGTTGACATCTCTACTCACAGCACCCTTTTTTAAAGCAAAGCAAAATCAAAAGCACCGAATCCTTAAGAAATAATGGCTTTTTACGTAAACCATACATACATACTTATTACATACATATTTCGGTGTGCACGCCTTTATCGATCGGTTAAAATTGACGAAAAGTCGCCTCTTATTGTTAGTACATATCTCGTTCCCATTTTCTTTCTATCGTTCTGTCCATCTCCCTCTCTTTCTCTCTCTCTCTCTGTGTCTCTCTTTCTTTCTCTCTCTCTCTCTCACTCTCACTCGCTCTGTCTCTCGGCATTGCATGCTGATCGATCGCATGCGAACGCACTTGAAAGGCTGCATCCATCTTTCTCTCTCTCGCCTTCTTTCTCTCTCTTCCTCTCTCTTTTTCTGTCTGTCTGTCTGTCTGTCTGTCTCTCTCTCTCTCTCTGTCTGTCTGTGTCTGTCTCTCTGTCTGTCTGTGTCTGTCTGTCTGTCTCTGTCTCTCTGTCTGTCTCTCTCTCTCTCCCTTTCTCTATTTTTCTCCGCCAAGACAAGGGGATTCATGTATACTCGCAATGGATGTACAGAGCTTCTTGTAATTGACTATTGGCTCAAACAAGCATTTCGTTCATTAACACTCATTTAGAAACTGTTACTATGCAAATTGCCCTTCTCACACATTTGATTCTAGAAACATAGTCCCATTAATAGAGATTCAAAGAGGGATAATTAGAGTGTTGACAGAGAAAGAGAGATGAGAGAGAGACATGAGAGAGATGAATGAAGCAAATCGCTGCGCATATGTCTCATTCAACCCCCCCCCCCTATCACTAGGTTATCCAATGCCAAGAGGTGTATGGGTGGGTTGGTGGCCTGTTGGTTAACGTGGGAAAATTGCGCGCGGGGGTGGTGGTTCGGGTCCGGTAAGGAGCAAAATGTCTTTATCTCTCTCTCTCTGTCTCTGTCTACTTCCAGTACAACCAACAATGACGACTCCTAACATCACAACGGATCACAGGTTAGCTAAATTATCGACTTTTGCGAACTTTATTGGCATTTTATTCTATTTCACTGCTATTTTGTCCACTAAACGTTCGAAAACCCAGTAAAAATGCCACTCGCAAAAGAAAGATAATTAGCTAACCTGATCTGTAGGATGGTGGTGCAGCGATGAGAGAGAGAGAGAACAAGAGAGGGAGAGAGAGAGAGAGAGAGATAGTCACTTTCATCAAATGATGCGAAAATTAGCACAAATGGGTTTAAAAGTAATTATAACGGACGAACGAGGAACAGACTTGGCACGAAAATGACAGAGAAGATGTAGCAGACTGTCTGCTAGGTAGATATCATGAAAAATTTCAAAAAAATTCAGATAAACAGCTTTAGACTGTTCAGAAAATGGCAAAAATGTATTGCGCCTGGGGGACCCGGCTGCCAGCGACAACATTCTACGAATACTTTCTTTGGAGACACTAATTCTCCCTGCGGTATTCACGAATAGTTTAGTGTGGTTGAAATCACAATAATATATTAGTACCTCCTTTCGTGATATATCACGAATATTTTTTCTGTGTGTACATACCTCGGCGGGCTCCCCTCACCTCACCCCCTACAAAGGAGAATTTAAAGAACGGTACGCAATGTATTCTTACAATATTGTAAAAACAATTTCAGCCATTGTCGTCTTGATATTTAGGTTTGTTCAGATTTATTCCTCACCCGAACAGTTTATTCGCATAACTCCACAAAGCAAATAGTAAGTTAATCGCTTCGTGGGGTCTCGTGGAAATAAGCAGGCAGATCGGCATGGAATTAGTACATGGCCCAAAAAAGAATAAAGAATAACCTCGAGGTAGCATCGCTATTTGTTGAAAATTTAGCCTACATTTTAGTTTTCAAAATTGTCCAGCTTCATTTTATTTCCACTGATGAAGGTGTCGAGAAAATATCCTATGCAAACAATCAGACAGTTGTCAGAAACAATGGCGAGATGAAATTTGAACAACTGCAAGGAACGCCCATGCAATATATTCGTTTAAAACGCAGTATCTGACGGATCCTCTCAACGAAGCCGTTCTTGGTCAATTGTACCTGCATTGCCTTCAAATTATTCATCATTAAATAACTATAATGCATATTCGTTAATATGTATAATCGCCTTGCTTAAAATATATACGATTGTTTAAAGTAGTATATTTAGAATTTGCATCTCTCAAATCGGCATTAGATTGAACGATTTTTATTAATTCGTTACATACGAAAGTTGATATTTGACATGAGCTGTCCTATAATTGCATGCCATCTCTTGACCCAGCTGTAATCAGAGGTGTCAACGGGCCCAATATTTTTGGGCCGGCCCGGCCCGGCGGGCCCAAGGGGGATTTTTGTGCCCTAGAATTTTGGGCCCGGCCCAGCCCGTAGGCCCGTTTGAGCCCGGTTTTCAAAAATTCGGGGGAAAAAAGTCCGACGAGCTACAGAGTATTTTGAAATTCAAAAATTTTCACGCTCATGCTATGAATATTCATTATAATGTAAATGAATATTCATAGTATGCAGCCAGGCCCGTAGCCCTAGGAAGTTGGGCCGGGCCAGGCCGGGCCGTTGACTGATATCGTCGACTGTATTCCCTCGGGTTGTCCTATTACAATTTATGATATTAAGCTGAACACATATAATGATAGTGATCTACTTCAATCTGCTCTTAATTGTGTAGATAGATATGTGGTCTACTAAATGGGGTCTCTTGATAAGAAGGCAATTATGTCGCTAGGACCCCACCCTCCATTCACCTTGACACTTCGAAATGTTCCACTCCCCATTGTTTCGTCGTTTAGGGACCTAAACGACGGAACAATGGGGAGTGGAACATTTCTACTTATATACGATTCTGATTTGCATATTCAGACCTCTGCAAGATGTACATTCTTCGTTACTTTAAAACGCGTTACATTTCCATCCTTTGTCGTCTGTACAAAATCTTAGACTCGTTTTCTAAAATATGGAGCACCTCATCCGCATTTTCCATCAGCACTCTAGAGAAAATGCAACGCAAATATACCCGACCCATTTTAAGCGAGTTGGCCGACTGTCAATGTGATTTCGCAGAGTAACATTAGGGCGCTTGTTAGGGTTGACTGAAGGTTGATTTTGCTTCTTTCGTTGAAGATGTAATCATTGAGCGTGTAGATTAGGTGATGGCGATTGTACTAGAGTAGGAGATGATGAATTTGATGGCGCAGGAGGTGTCATTGCTCGTGTTGGAGTTTGTTTGCTTGCTGTCTCATCAGAATCATGGTCGATCTCGATTTGAAAAGTTTTGAAATTGGGCGAGAAATTGTGATATGCGAAGAGTTTTGGAAAACTGCAGAGCACGTGAATTCGTCACGAGAACCTCGGATTCGCCCGTGCTTCCATTTTCCACGTTCGAGTTTTTCTTCTTCTATCAGTAAGATGTCTCCGAATCGTTGATTGCAGTTGGCAGTCGATCTTGGATTTGTAAATTCTCTCTGTAAGCGTTTTCGAAGAGATACTCGTGTTTCCAACGTTGCCACAATCTTTGCAAGAGGACAACATTGCTTGTAACATTGTCATATATTAGATAATGTTTTAAGTGCCCAAGTTTGAGGGTGACCATGGCCACGGCTCCTCAAATCCCTGCGTCACCTTCGCTCGCAAGGCACGTCCTTCTCTCAACGGCTCAAAAAACCGACTCACTTCGTCAATACCGGCAAAGACTATATTCATCCTATACGCCTTCATCCATTCAAACTCTGAGCGGAACTCCACGCTCCACGAACAAGCATCCTGGACATAAAAATGTACAACTAAGGATGACATCCTCACCATACCACTGCCGAAAAAACTGCCAGCTCAGACCACATGGACGAAGCGAACAAACCTCAAATTTATATCTGCGATTTTGATCCTCTCGGAGTTTCAAGTCCTGCTGTCCTTCCGCTCAAGCTCTTAATGCAGGAGCACTGGGAACTTCAAATTCAATGGGACCATTCAGTCGAATCGATGGCTTTCCCTCTTGACAGCCCTGAAGAACTCTCGATTCCTCGGCTCGCCTTTCCTTTCCCACTTGACGACTCTACGAAGGAACTTCACGTCTTTGTCAACGCCTCAAAGCCAGCCTTGTGCGCAGCCGCATACATCAGCAGCCTCAACCCAGATGGCTCGGCTCACTCTCGACTCCAAAACTCGATTTGCATCACTAATAGAGACAGCAAAGAGCTCTCTACTCCAACTTCTCGCAAATCTACTCGAGAAGTTGATCAATTATATCCATAAAGAGCCCGAACCATTGCGCCCACGCACGACTACAATGTGGACGGGCTCGGCGATCTGCCTTCACTGGATCGACAGCAAGCCTGAACGAAATCTTCCCGTTGAATCCGAGATATCCACAAGCTCGCGCCATCAACTAGTTTCAAACAGATCGATGGAACAAGCAACCCCTCTGATGTCGGCAGTGGCGGATGCACTTCAAATGAGCTCAATTATAACGTTCTCTGGTGGACGGGGCCAGCATGTCTCACAGATCCTCCTTCGACTTGGCCAGCACAGCCAGTCTTCTCTGAACAACCAGTCAGGCCGATCATCAAAGTTGAGAGTGTGGGCCGGCCCTGAGTTTCGTATGATGTCTTTCTCAGTAATGAGAAAAAGCATTTCTGCTCTCCGACAATATTTTCGGTCTTCACTCGAACCCTCGGTAGCACATCTTCGACATCTCTTCTATAAAAAAAATGTCATGATTTCTTATTATAAAAAAAACCATTGAAACTGATTCATACTTCGCTCTTATTACGACGTTATGTTGCAGGACAATTGCTTGAAAGCTTGAATATGTCATGCGAGTTCTGCTTTGCGCACAAATGTGTGACGTAGAATTTTAGTTTATTTCTTGTTAAGAAGTCGTATAATAAAATACTTACCTTGTCATTCTATCAAGTGGAAATGCTTTTCATTCATGAACTAGAAGGATGAAGATTAGAAATCGGAGCATCTAAAAATGCGTTAAAATAATCATTTGAAATACGCATGGCGGAGATATCAACATTATAGAAAAAAACAATATCAAGACGTAATGGCACAGCCCGTTCAGTGAGTTATCTCTGTGAATTACTGCTCCTGCATGCTGAAGAAACTGAACTAAATCATAGGAGAAAATGGGAGGTGCATTCATTTTTCTCACTCTTTCTCGTTTGCCTGTCTTTTCTTTTTCACACAAATATTTCATGGAACTTTGCGCCCGTTCACTTTTTAGTTGTTCGTATGGATGCACAGATAATGTGTTTTGAGAAGTTTTCAAATAAGTTTTCATTTTCTAACGCAAGTTGCCGAACAGCGTAACAGCGGCCAACGAAAAATATCCTTTCTTACATTTCCGTTTTCCTCCCTCTTCCTTTCCATTCGCAAGCAATGAATTATTAAAGATGGAAGAATGGGACTGGCTGGTGCCACCTTCTGCTGACGCCGTCGTCAGCAACAACACACGCATCGCCAATCCCCCCCCCCCCGCAGTCCTCGCACCCTCCACCATCTGGCATTCGCCGCGACACCGAAATTCGGTGTCGGTTTTGCAATCACCAATATGTTGCCAAACGTATTCCTCAAGGCACATCTTGAGTGGCCGTTCAAAGTCATGATGTCGAGACATGGGTCAACGATGGAGAAATACTTCAATGGACCAGGTGGAACGTACATCTTCTCCATACCTGTTCTCTGCGGAGTTCGCGGCCTTTCGACTCGTCCGCGAATCCAACTCACATTCAATTTTGTGAGAGAACCTGAAACACACATTGCCGTAATGCAAGTGAACATTCCGGAACAGAATCCTGAAGGCCAAGAAACTGCAGCAGTACAGACTCCATGGGGAGACATAAGCGTATCATGGTGGTTCACTCCTGGTTTCTTCGTTTCTTCCTTTTAAAATTGTAATCCCTGTTTTCCCTTTATACTTTTTTTTAAAGTTTACTTCTCTTTATCGTCTTGGTTTTCCTTGGTTTGCTCAATTCTCTTTTTTTTCCTCTTGTTTTTCAACTTTTAAAAATCCTTTATTTTCAATCTCAACAAGCAGATTAAAACAACCTTTTTTGCAAAGGTATTTTTAAACTAAACGATCGTTTTATACGAATAACTCTTTAATTCTTGCCGCGCAATTTTAGCTTCATTATGTTAATTTAAATTTCTGCCATCTCATTCTGATGCAGGTTTTCTTGTGCGTGGTCATGCGGCAAAGTGTTTCGTTTTGTTGTTCATCCTATTTCAAGTCTCTTCATTCGTCTCAGCTTCCTTTAATTTATTTTTATTTTAATATTCGCGTTACAAGTAGGTTATTATTTTTCTCCCTTCAACATCATTCAGGTCCTCATTGTCTTCTTTCTCCCTCATATCCATTCCTAATTAGAGAATCCATTCATGATTCATTTTTACCGGTCTCTCTCCCCCTTCTCTTTCTTCAAACTACGTGTTTGGCTTCTCGCCACCGCAGCCGGCCTTCTATCGCACACTTCCGTGGTTAAGCCTAAGCCTTCTCGACGCCCTTCTTCTCTGCAAGGCCATCTTGTATCAATCCCTTCTTTCTCTATTTCATTTCAATTTATTTCTTCGTTCTTCCTCCTTTCAGGTGTTTTCATTTATTCTTCGATCTTCCTCCTTTCAGGTGTTTTCATTTATTCTTTATTTATTTTCTTTCAATACCACATCCTCCTCCCTTTACAGCTTTCAGCCTTTCAGCTACATCATTTCCTTATTCTAGAGTCTAGACTTTATGTCTCTTTTTAGTGATTCTACCTTGACGTCTAGCTGTTGATGAATTGGACTGTCGGAGAGTAATTGAAGACATAAACTGTTCTTGTTTCACGCGAATACATCTCCCGTCACATGTCAATTTGAAGTGGAACACCAAGTCAGCGAATCCCATTAGCCATATTGAAGACTAAAGATGAGTCGCAGACTTAAGCAGGGAATTACGCACAATTTCAAAAAGAATATGTTAAAAAAAGAATTATGATATAAGACAGCTATAAAAGAAAAAAAAATGTTTTTATAACAATAGTCAATATGCGTCCCTTATAGCATATCGCTTTCAGAGCTCCCCGGCGACAAGGCGTTCAGTCAGACGAGTTTATCGGCAAGAGTTACTCGACAAGAGAGAGAGGGACAGCAGGAAAGAGGAAAAGGGTCCTCTGGCGTCGGGGAAGCGGCGGGGTCCGAAGCGTGGTGGTCATCGAGAGGAAAAAGGACGGGGTCGGTCGGGATTGGCGGGAAGGAGAACGGGAAGAAGGAAAGTGACGAGGCCCATCCATTACCAGTCGTTCCACCTACGGAAATTGAGTCGTCTTTCGGTGGAAAGACTGGCGATGGCTTTGTCGTTCCACCATCGGTTAATCGGTTGCGGATCGTAAGATAGTACAAAACAATTGTGTTTAGATGAGCTGCATTGAATCAGTAAGTACTAATCATTTCAATTGTGAAATAAGGTAGCTAGAAAAAAAGATACAATTTTGATTAACATCAATGATGGCTTACCCGACGTATACAATTTACAAGTTTTCCGTCAGCGTTCCGCTGCTGTATTGTCTGTTTTTTTTGTCTTCTAACTATTCAATGTTAAGTGGGTCGACTATTTCCTAAAAATTAGATAAAGGAACGAATTCGTGATTTTTATAAAAAGCACAAAAAATAAAAAAAGCTTTGTCTAACCGATCCCGGCTTGTTGACGCTTGATTCAAGTCGGCTCTCGATATGTTTTCCAGCTTCAGCCACTTTGTTATCAGAGCCATTATCCACAATCATCGAATGACGGGATGTAAACGAATTCTTTTTAGTCAACATAATGTTAAAACAGTATCAATTCTGTTTATGGAGCATTTTGTCATAAGAAATCTCAGCCCGGGAGCAGCTCTACAGCTGAGCTGCACCCCCCACATGTGCTTCGCTAGCTACTCGGTTCACATCCACTACAAAGTGCCGACAGCATTTACATAGTTGGAATATAGTAATTGTATAAATAAATATTTATTACGACAGGGTAGAATAGAATTGAATATTTGAGTTTGTGCGGTAGGCATAGGCTTAGTATATCTACAATGATATACAATGCTCTACAAATTCCCACAATGAATTTGATGAACTTTTTGTGAATGACAATGACGCATCCTTGTCTTTTATACAGATATGAGTAATGGTAGAGGCCTATTCTCTTTGTCATGATAGATGTCAGCTGGCCAAATACAACCGCCTTTGACACCAAATTCCTTTCGAAATGTAGCCTTGTTTGGTCAGCTATCAATTTTGATGAATTCGCAGCTTTACTAATTTTCGAGACTATACTGTAGGCGGATTGAGATTCCTATTGTATCGACAATTCAGTAAACTCTTTATACATTTTTTTCCACCTTCCAGGTGCTTTCCCGAATCGCAGCGAGGCGATTTTGGAGAAGAGATACATCGCATGTTATTCAGTATTCTTAAAATACTGTAAATATTTTTTTAAGCCAATGTCTTCCTGATATTTAGGCTTATTCAGTTTTTTTAATCCTCACCCGAACAGCTTAATCACATAACCCCATAAAGTAAATAAGTTTATCGCTTCGTGGGGCCTTGTGGCCATAAGCAGTTAGATCGGCATGGCAGTAGTAAATGAAAAAAATGAAGAATAAACTCAAGGTAGCATCACTATTTGTTGACAGTTGAGCCTACAGTTTAGTTTGTATTTCCATTGGAGAATGTGGCGAAAAAATAATCTATGCAAACAATCAGAGAGTTGTCAGGAACAATGGCAAGATGAAATTTAATCAGCTGAAAGATACGCACATATTCGTTTAAAAGGGAGTGTCTGACAAATCTTGTTAACCGTGCAGTTCTTCTCCTTTTACTTGCTCTAGTCTCAAATTATAATTATCATTTAAAGGATAATTTTTCACTATCTCCCCAGCTGTTCTCACTCCCCCCCCCTCGTCCCCCGCTGTTCTCAATCCCCCTCCTGTGCTGACTCCCCACGCGGTTCTCACACTATCCCCGTTATGCTCATCTCATGCCGTGACCTCTCTTCTCGGTCAAAGTTAGTCAATTTCTGTGTTCCCCCTGTGCCAGGTAGTCCAATCCATTTATTCTCTTCCGTGGCACTTGAAAAGGTTTTCCTGCTCCGCTCTGAAGTTCTTTCGCTTCATAAAAAAGGATAATTTTTTCACCGTTTCCTCTCTCTCTCTTTCTGTGGAACAAAACTCTCCTGTGTCTCCCTCTCTAGTCATTTCCGCAGTGACAACCTCTCCATCTCTGAAAAAATGATTTTTCTGTATGCGACCGCATCCCCTTTTGAATGTAGAACTTGCGCATCTCTCGAGGAAAGAAGGGAGAAAGTAGCAGATGTTGGCTTGTTGAACTGTTTGGCTCTCTCTCATTTTTCTGACAGCTGACCTCTTCCCTTGCAGGGTATATGAGCGATATCATCACAGTAGCTCTCTCTATCCTCGCTCCTTTTCTCGTACCTTTCGTTATACACGCTATCTTTCTCTCGCTCTCATCTTCCATCTCTCTCGACCGACAAATCTCGTCAACTTGCAGGCCTTCTCTGAGAATCTGAGCAGGAATTTCCGGTTAAATGATGCCTTGCCGATGAAGCGTGTCAATTCCTTGGCATCGGTCGGTGCCCTCTATTCAACGATCTTCTGTATCTTCGCGGCGTCCATTTTAACTCCTTCACGCGTCACTAAGTGTCCCAAATATTCAACTTCTTCCTGTGCTTTCAGTCTCAAACCGTGCATTTGGACTGCTTCAAATACTTTCGACAGCATCTCTGCATGTTCTTCTTCAGTCTCATTCGCCATAAGAACATCGTCGGTGTACACCGCCACTTTGTCTCCCAACAAGTTCTCCAGAATTCTTTCCATCAGTCTTTGGAAAGTTGCTGGCGAGGTACTCAGTCCAAAGGGCAGAACATTGAACTCGTATAGTCCTCCCATAGGCAGAAAGCGGTCTTCTCCTTCGACCCTTTTTCCATCTCAACTTGCCAATCAAGTCCAGTGCGTGTCTTCATTTTTCTTCGTGGCATCGTATTCTATCATAGTTTCGTCTCCTCGCAATTTCTCGTTCATCTTTTGCTTCATCGAGCCGTACCCCACGACTTTGTTTGCGAATGAGTCAAAGATGGCTCGTGCTTCTCCTTCTATGTGTCTCTTCAGAAGACCGTACATCCTCTTGTCATCTGAGACTGAAATGTACTTCATTTCCAGACTCTCCAGGAATTCTTCGAATTTCTCTAGTCCGCCGTCTCCTTTGTAACGTCCCACTGGTGGCATCGCCATCGAGATCATGGCATTCGCATTTCTATCCTCTGCCGACAACGCCTCCGATCCAACCACCAAACTGTCACAAGGAGAACCGCCTCGATTCGCGTTCTCGTGCCACTGGTCATGATGCTGCCAGTTCTCCTGGGATCTCTGCAGGGACTGGTTCAGCCATTGGTTCGGCTCTTCGATAGGTCTCCTCTGGTAGTCTCTTTGACTCCATCTGACGTCTGTATGTCTTTCAGCTCTTCGATTCGCTTCCTGCAAGGATTCTCTGATCGCCAGCTCTGTCTCCATCCGCTCGACTTTTCCTCTGAGTTCTCTCATTTCTTGCAAAATGAGATTTTCGATTCCATTTGTTACATTTTGTCCATTCTGAGAGGCAGCAATGGAATTCTCCTTTCAACTTCCCTCGGCAGTCACTTCTCCGTTTGCTTCTTGGTTTGATGTGCTCACGGCCGTCATCTTCCGCTCACATCAATCGTTCTACTTATACGCATGCTTCACTTCCTTCTCATGGCCTTCCATCATCTCTAACGCTTTGTCACACAGATCCTGCTTTGATTCTTTAGATGTCCACCGCAGTTTAGATGCAGCAGTGAACACTCTGACAATTTCTGACAGTGAGAACTCTGACAATTTCTAGTAGACTTGGATCTCTCCATCCAACCGTACGAGTTCTTCCTTGTTCTTATTCACTCGATCGATCACTTCGCTTTAAATTCTTCTTCAAATCCGGTCAGTTTTCACGTCAGATCTTCGTCGTGCCATCAGGCAATTAAATCAGAGCCCTCAGGCAAATTCAGTTCAAGCCCTCTTGCAATTCAATCCAAGCCCGCAGGCTATCACTTTTCTCGTCTTCGAAGATTACCAGAATCCCGTTGGTTTTTGCTTCGAAGAATATTAGAAGCTCGTAGTTCTCTCTCCGAAGATTACTTGGCGTTCATTAGTTTTCGCTTCGAAGATTGTTAGACGCTTGTTGGTTTTAGCCTCGAAGATTATCTGAAGCGCGTTGTTTTTTTTTAAAAGAAAAAGGAAAAAAACGGATGGGCTCAAGGCCTCTTCTCACTGTTTGAGCTCAATGCCTCTTTTAACTGTGTGGAAAAAGGGCGAATTAAGGATGTAAACAGCACCGAAACAACAAAGACTCACTGCACCGCGTCACTCGAGCGTTGTTCTCTCCTTCAGCAAAACGATTTCTTCTCTTCTTCAGCAACACAATTTCTTCTCTTCTTCGACGAAGTGAGTTCTTCACTTCTTCAGCAAGACATCACGGCGAATTCGACTGGTTCGGCCCCCATGTAACGAAGAGGTACCATCGAAAGGCACAAATATCACCGGGATTCGAAATCGGGACCACCAACTCATGAGTCTCTACCACTGAGCTACACCCCCTACGGCCACGCGATCTTTCTTTGGACTTATGGGCTCTACTACAGACCGACTCCAGCGACCCAACAAGCAAAATTATTTCTAATAAGGAGATAATAATTCTAAATTTACACTTCTGGGGGGGTCATGAAAATTCCAGAAGAGAGAGCACCAAATCGAGTAGGTTAGTGGTGCCATGCGAGTCGTCCGGAAATTGTTCAACCAGGTCTACCATTATTAACCAGTTAAATGTAAGCAGTCGCCATTGTATTTAACTTATATCACTAACTTTGTAAGTTCACCTTCACACTTTGTGCTCACTTCCGAGAGTGAAGGCCGGTACTTTGTTTCAAATGTCGTCTTTCTCAACAGTGAGAAGTAGCATTTGTGTTCTCCAATGATGTCTTCGGCGTTTACTGGAAGCGGTAGAAGACTTGGTAGGACATCTTCCAAACCTCTCCCTAAATTGTTCAAAATAAAATAAGAAAAAATTTGAAATAATTGCAAATGATGCATCGCTCTTGTGATGGCACTCATACCAGACGGTGGCACGCCCTGCGGGGTCGCATCGCGAACATTGAGATTGTAGAAGGAGGTCTAGGAAGGGATTTATTTTCTAAATTAATTTAAACAAAATGCACGGCCTTGAAACGCCGATAATGTCTTCGAGATGATGAGCAGATGGTTCTTTTTCTTGGAGATGTCTGCCAAATTTGAGCTATAGAAGACGAAAAGACAACTATTATTTAATTTAAGAAGAAAAATCTAAATCTTACTATGTCAATTTGACAAGCGGTAAATAAAGCCTTCCATTAGTGAATAAGAAGGAGAAAGATTAGAAAATGTAGCATCTGAAATTGCGATATTCTAAGTAAATTCATAAGTAAGTTTCTCGATATAAATGAGAAAGAAATAGCAGTGGAAGATGATACAGCATATGAGATAATGAAATGCTGAAGCAATGACAGAACATGAGTGGTGCAAACATTCCTTCTCTTTGGGTCATTTCTTTTTTTATATTGTAGAACGCTTCTCTCTTTTCTCGATGATTTCCATTTTCATACATGACCCCGGGATAGAAGAATACTGAGAAGAAAAGCTGCTTTCTCGGAGTTCTTTTACATTCTAATGTAGTGACTAAAGCAGCAGAATAGAAAATGCATTCCTTATCTTTCTTTGTTCTTCTCCCATCTCTTCTTTCCCTTTGCCTATCGCGTTTGAGGATCACGATACAGTTACATCTGCAGCCCATACAGTTGTTTCGAACTTCCGAGAGGGAGAAGCAGCCTGAGAAGAATGTCAGTGAAGATGTCGTTTCTGAATGCGCGGATGTCGTTTCTGAATGTACTATTGCCAAAGACGGCGAATAAAAACAGCCTAAGGGAAAGTGCGAGGAAATGTGCCAGAGAGAAGTAACTTTCATCGTGTCTCAGCCATTTCAATGCTTTCAAGCTGATTCCCTATCCCTTCCCTTCCCTTCCCATCACCTAAGACTAATGAAATTAATATTAACGTAATTCAGTTTAATATTTTTTTATCTTAACGCACCATTTTTCTGGTCATGTTATAAATGTTATCCTACACGATGCTTGCTTATTCTTTTCAGTTATTTTGCTCTCCGGTCGCGTCATATCTCTCCAAGTGTTGTCACATCTTACTCGATGTGTATTAATTAATTAATATCATCTGATTGTGAGCAGGTGAGAGTGAGCAGTCATGATGGAGGAATGGGACTGGACTGTGGAGGAGCCAGAGCCGGCTTCAATCGAGAGAATCCCCGTTCGGTCTATTCCACGGCAGCCACTTTCCCTGGAAAGATTGGCGTACAGCGCAACAGGGAAACATTCCATCTTCTTTTCGTTCGGTCATCGCATGCCAAACGTCAGCGTGAAACTTGTCCTCGACTGGCCCTTTAAGGCAATCGCAACCAGATCACGGCCTCTTGCATTCCTCATTCATGAACGAGTTGCGAATCCCGGCGGAACATACATGTTCCGAATCGAAGTGCCACACCTGCCTTTATCATTTCCGATACCTTCATCAATTTTAATGACTGTGACCGCTGTGAGGGAATCCCGTGGAGTTCCAAATGAGTCACATGCAGAAGAGAGAACACACATGCTGAGCGACATGGCGAGCCGCGATTTTTCACTATTTAGAACCCCTTCTGGAGATGTAGTTGTCAATTGGACTTTCTTGTAGCTCCATTTTTCTTATATATTTAGGAATAAAAATTTGCAGTTAGATTCACCGTAGTTGTATGTAATTAATAAATGTATGTTGGCAGCATAGTGAACCAGTATTTTCTGAAGAATAAAACAGAGCAATTCACACAGCAATAGCAATAGTTTATTCTGTTAGCGCTGCGACACATGTAATTTTTCAATTTAGTAGCTTCTGTCAGACATAGATTCATTGCGATACATCAAACAATTGAGAACGATTTTTTATCCAGACAATATAAACTATGTTTAGCGTAACAGGCACTGGGCTGTAAAAAAAAATAATTTAAGATGTTGTAAAAATAAATTGAGAAGTAATTATCCCATCTATGTATACCTCTTATTGTGCTTTCTAGCATCTATGTACATATACCTCTTATAGTGCTCTCTTGACCAAAATCAGTTTTTGCCAAAAATAATCACGAAGATCCAATACTAGAAAACAGTAATGTTATGCTTTTTGTGACGATGAAAAGGTGGTAGAGGGGTTAAATATGATTTTTGAACTAGCCGCACTGACAATGAGCTACGTCTATTATACTAAACGCTCCTAACTCTTGGGAAAGAAACTATGACCGATAAGTTGTTTATCCTACATGATAAACACTGGACTTTCATTAGAAGTATTAATTGAGACGCTTTTCTTGGGACTACGTGCACAACAAAGCCACACATTCGGTTTTTGCCGAGAACACCATTTAAAACAAACTCATATGAAAAACATGATCCGGACGATTTCTATGATGTTTGCCTAGACAAATACAATGTAATGTCTCACCGGGTGTTAAGACGACACTTCGAAACATTTTAGCGTGGAATAATGTCGAGAGAAGCTATACTTAAGACCGCTTTGAATAAGGTATCACTAAATAAAAGAACGCAATGACAAACATTTTTCCCTCGGGGGCGGGCCTATTCGGGGGCCGGGGCCGGATATTTGCCACCTCAATAGATCTTCATCTCTCCGTTCTCTCTTCATATGGATTCTTTCTTGTGAACCCTCAACTCATCTACGTCTACGATGCAAACAACTCTTCCCACAATCTCTTCTCCTCCTTCGATACTAATTTCTGTATAAGATTGCTTACTAATAATTCTTATAGATTTCATTCTTTCTATATCACATTCAGAAGCAGTCCAAAATCATACTCATTGTCAGTTGTAGAAGCACAATTTCTCTTGTTTGGAATGCTGGAGACGAGGAGAGGGATAAGGTTATCAGGTTTATCTTAGGAGACCATAGCACGAAACTCACGACGAAACACCCTCAACTGCAGGCAAGATAGGAGAAAACAATAACTCAACCACACTCTAGACAGGAGACAACTCACTCTGAATAGGGAAAGCCCTGAACGACAAATGATGACATATGTTATATACGTGGAATAACGAAACTTACTTGAAAAGAGAAAAAATATCTAGCAAATCGCAGGAATGAAAATGATGGTTCGAGAAGGGATGATACATGTACTTGGGCTCGACTGTAAGGAAGTGATAAAATGACACAATTGATAAAATATTGGACATCACTGGACTGGCGAAGGTGTGTACGGACGGGGAAACTGGGAGGTCTGGGCATGTTGGCTCTTCTCGTCGGCATTGGGAATCCTTGGCTCGGCTTTCTGGTATCTTGTGACATGGACTAGACATGGGACTCCGTGATGGGCTTTTCCTAGGAGCTCGGTCGCGCTTTGTAGGCGCGGGTCCTGGGTTGCTTGGCGTCCTCGGGAGTAGTGGCGTCGGGACGCAGCGCCGTCTTCGTTATATCTGACATTGTCTAAAGAAAGAAACTGGTATATGATAAACAAATTATGGCTGAAGAGGATTGCAAACTGGAGAAAGAGTGTCAAGAAACTCGAATTGTTCGTGAATTTGAAAACCATAATTTATTGCTATAAAGAGCAAGAATTAAAAAAGGAAAATGGATAAGCAAATAACAAGCCGTTTGTCTTGAATGAAGTTATTGTCCCGGTATGGCGGCCAAAATGACTCGCGTCGAAATGGAATTCTAGAAACGGAAACGAAGGAAAAGCGGAAAAGTTTCTGTAATAATTTTAAATTTAACTTTTAAGAGAATTTGGAAAGAAAAAGATTGGACGAATTATGTGAACCTATTAGACTTCGGCGTGCGACAAGGGTTAACGATGATGGGAGAGTAGTTCTCTACTTAATTATTGCTCGTGCTATCTGCAAATAAGAATGGCAACAGGGGAATTTAGATAAATGCTTACTGTGAAATAAATTGAGTAGAAAGGCATTGGGAATTTATCTCGACCAGGTGTATTATTTTTAGGCTTGACTGGGACAAAGAAGGGGAGGAGAAAAAAAATCATTGACGTGGCTCAGTCTTCATTGAAGAACCCTCCGCAAAAATTAGCCATTTTAATGACTTAATGTATAATGTATTTTTAGTGATTAACGAGAAGGGCTGATATGCGAAATCTGCGTCGTCTGAACAAAGACAAATCTCTAGCAGCGGACGAAAGAGAGGAACTCTTGCTCGTTATGTTTCAGCTATAAGAACGAGACAGAAAGAAGAAGGTGAAGATCAAATAGTTTTTTTCACAAGACTACGAACATGGAAATGAAAAGACGAGACAGAGCAGGAACTGTTTTCCTGATTGCCAGTGGGAGTGCTCATGAGCTGGTCGTGCGAAGGAGACTGGGAAGTTGGCGGAGGTGGCACTGTCTTGAGGACACTGTCCGCCTTCACCCACGGCTCGTCCCGGTAGAGCACCCAGCCCATGCCTGGTTCCGACTTGCGGAAGAGCTGCTTGCGCAGGTCATTCCACCGGACGCGCTACTCTGCCGTCATCGTCTTCCTGATGTAGACACCATTATATCTTTGGTCAGCCCGAAGGGTCGATGCACATTTCAGGAGATGGCCGCGGGTGATTACCGGGCTTACCCATGTGGTAAACCCTCATGGGTTGGCACTCTGCATCCACGGCGGACAGGAGGCTGGTCCCGGAAGATTTGTCAGCAGCGAGCTTGGCAGAGAGATGAGAGGAGGAGGGCTCTACCAGTCCGGCAATGACGAGAGAGGGCTCTCCCAAGTGTCGCTCTTGATCTGACTCAACTGCCGCGCCGCCACCGCCAGACAGGTTGGCAGGGAAGGAAGTCAGAAAGAGGGTGTTAGATGGAAGAGAGGAAGAGGTATGGACAAGCTTGGACAACATTTCAACACTGTTAGCAAGGAAGACAATAATGCTGGACAGAGTGTGCCATGTGGCATTATTCATACCTGCTGGGGCGTGTCGTTGCCGATGGCCAGAGCGACGATCTTCGAGATATTGCCGGTGGCAGCGTCGAAGGGGAAGGGGCGGTGGGGTAATGATTGGTGGATTCGTTTCCTAGCATGGGGGGGCATGGTATTTTTTCTAATTCCAGAAGGCAGCGCTCTCCGGACTTGTGAAGAGAGAGGGGGTGAGTGAAGAGACAATTCAAGCATAATACATTCTTCAGACTCAGTTAATCCCGCGCCTGTTGCGCGTCTGTAGGCGCAACCGACGCGGGATTAACTGGGTCTGAAGAACAACATCTGCACAAGATAAATAGGAAAGAAGATAACTGTAAAAGAAACAAGAATTTTTTACAAAAAATCAATGACGTCGTGCCCGTGGTACACTTATTACAAGTTTTCCTGCAGTCTATCGCAGCATTCGGCTGAAAATCTAAGCCGAATGCAGCGATTGATTGCCCGAACACGTGTATGTCATGCTTGGTTCTCGTTTGCGAGGCATTCTAACCATCGCATCGCAATAGTATATGCTACAAATCACTGGTCTCATTTTACCCTGGCAGCGAGAGAAAGGAAATTTTCTCTCTTCCATTCCACGAAGAGAATGTGAAATATTCCGACAGGAAAGGAGACTTGGTGGAGGGGTCATGCGTATGGGAAGTGACAAACAGAGCTCCACCCAACATTTTATATTTGAATCGTTGGTTCAATTCGTCTTCCAATGCAGCAGCTGCTCAAATTCATTATCGTATCGAATCTCCCAACAATGGTAGCACTATTCATAGCTGCTTTCGCATCAAGTCAGATTTCTTTTTTTGCCATCATGCAGAGGATATTTGTTCACTGTTGAGATGGTGGCTAAATATACAATCGAACGGAATTGTCATTGAGATAGTGAGTATATTTTGGCTCATTTATGGCTACTTTATGCAGAATATCTATTAAGAACAAGTCTTGTGAACATTCTAAGAAAGGATATGGCTTCAAATAGCACCTTGAAATTTTCCCGCCACAACAGTATAAAATAGGTTTTTCACTCAAATTTGGCGACGAAAGTAGTCAGCCAATATATTGCATGTTGGTAGATGCAACGAGAATGGACACTCTCCCAAGAGTAGACATTTTTTTGTGAGACAGTGTCTTTGACATCCATAGAGTGACTCACTATTCTTAACATGATAAATATGCTGCATATTTTCTGGTTAAAAGGTTTCGGGGCTGAATAAAGTAACCCTATATGACTACAAATATACATTCTCATTATCTCAATGAAAATTAATTCGATTGTATATTCAGCCACCATCTCAACAGTGAACAAATATCCTCTGCATGGTGACAAAAAAAAATCTGACTTAAAGTGAAAGCAACTAGGAATAGTGCTACCATTGTTGGGAGATTGGAAAAGATAATGAATTTGAGCAGCTGCTGCATTGGAAGACGAGTTTAACCAAAAACATTCAGCTTCTATGATTATAAAATGCTGGGTGGAGCTCTGTTTGTCACATCCCATCCGATTAGTGAATGCCCAAAGTAGTTTGTAAAGGAGGCAGTATGTTAAATGATACCGATCTAATTTAAGACAGCCTCTCTCTTAGGCTTGATCTACCCTCAGCAATTATTAATTACTTCGCTGTTCAGATCAATTAATGTTCCTCCAAAATGGTCGATATGTTCGAATTGATGTTGTACATATACAGTACCGCCCAACAATTCTGGTACATATACATATTAATTATAAATTGAATTTTTTTTTTCAATTGAATTTTCAGCGCTCACGGTTTTCTGCAGTTTTCTGTTCAAACTCGACTAATTCGATGTAGATAAATACGTTGTTAACATTAATTTCTCAAAGAAAGTAGACGCTGACGAGAAAATTCATGTTTTAGCCCGAAATTATTTGAAAGATGCAGCGCAATTGCGCATTTAGTGCAGCTAAAACATGAATTTTCTCGTCAGCGTCTACTTTCTTTGAGAAACTAATGTTACCAACGTATTTATCCGAATTAGTCAAGTTTGAACAGAAAACTACATTGAAATGCGCCATGAGCGCTGAAAAATCAATTGAAATTATTTGTATTAATATAATTAATATATGTACCAGAAATGTTACTGTACGTATGTATGTATGTATGAAATAGTTCATCTCAGAAATTTTGGAGTAATCTGTACTTTTTCATAATGTTTTTAATATATTGTTTGGAACTAGCTATTTCAATGTTGAGTATCTAGCCCTGAATGGAACATTCGTTAAAATTGAATGGTTTTTTTAGTTTTAAGAGTATTTACTCCAACGCCGCTTCTACTTGCCTCAATTGTATTTTTTCTTGTGTTCTTCACCCTTAGCACCTCAGATTCTCTCCGCTGCACTCAGCACGTCATTGCGCTCACGCCGCATGCAATTATTCCCTTGTTCTTCTTCTCCGAGAAGAATGCGTGAAAAGAATAACAGCCTCCTGAGATTTACAAATTTTAAAACTTCTAGTACGGCACCTTCTTACATGAACCGCTTCAAGATGCTATACAAGAAAAACTAAGTTTCTTACATGAACCGCTTCAAGATGCTATACAAGAAAAACCAAGTTACCATCTTTGAAAAATGAATCTTCTCAGTACAAAAGCGCAGTTGAAAGAAAATGTTATGCAGTAAAATATGTTGAAGTGTACATATTCATATGAATACATTTATTATTTCCTACGTAAGATCATTATGATGATAATTTGGTACTTAAAAAACATGTTCCAGTTGTCTACTGAAAATATGTATATCGGATTTGCCATATGGACGAATGATGCCTGAGAACATGTCGCTAGCCAGCGCGCTCGCGTTCATATATTCTGTGGCCTGAAATCATCGAGATGAATGTTTATAAATGTCTTCACAGTAGACGATGAAGGCAACATCGCCAAAGCATATAAATTTAGGTTCAAAAGCTGACGAATCGATTTTTTAGTGCTTGCGAAATAGCACATGAGAATTAAGGATTGTAGAGCCATCACTTTTTTCTTTTCTATGGATATTTTTTTCCTTGGAACCAATTAGGCAAACTGACAGTTGCCGCACATTCTTGGGCACCAGAGTATTCCTGCTGGAAAGGGAAAGTCTTTGTCATGTGCAGCATAGAAAGGACACTGAGAGTTATCGGGGCAGCTGCAATGTTAGAATATGTATCTATTATGAAGATATAGATCAATGTAGATCTTTAAATACTTTTTTTCTGAATTCTTAGTCTTCTCGACTACAATATGTTCTCTATGAGTGTCACTCCTTCTATTAGACCCCTCCCCCAAAGTTCCCCCCCCCCCCCTTGAAAAGGCCATTGAAAATAGTACCATTACCTCTGATAGAACCCATCACCTCCCCCTCCAATAGCCCCCCCCCCCTAAAATACCTCCTCTCGAGGTAATGATTCCACTCAAGCCGAGCTATAATTTACTTTTTTAAATAGAATAAAATTTTGTTCTCAAGCCCTAAGGCAATCGCATTGAAAAATTGTACACCTTACTCTAATAGAACCCCCCTCCCAATCTAATTGTGCCCCCCCCTCAGGCAAGGGCATTGAAAAACAGTACACCCGGGCACGAATGGAGAAAATACGGTATTATTTCATTGATTCTAATAGATCTACAAAAAATTTCTCCTAGAAGTCTATACATCGCACCCAAATGGCTCACTAATTATTTAATTATTACTCAATCTTCTTCTCTTTGTGCGCTTACTCTCTTTGCGAGTAATCGACGCAAGTTGAAGTAGGTAGTGTGAAGCAACCTGTAAATGCTCAATTACGTCTTTTAAGAATTAGAGCTATAACTAAAATGCTGGTTTCAAAATATATTTATTTGTTACATCTTTTGTGAAATATTTTATTTTTTCATCACATTGCGCTTCATATATCAAATCTGTTTCTTGGCAAAATATGAATTTTCTCATCAGTGTTAACTTGTTTTGAGAAACTATTGCTACCGCTGTACATATCAGTGTCGAATTAGTCTAGTTTGAACAGAAAAGTACGTTTGTGCGATCTGAGCGCTGAAAAATCTATTACAATTATTTTAATTAATATAATTAATGTATGTACCGGAAAACTTGGGCGGTACTGTAGAAATGGTACTTTTTAGATGGATCTGGCGAAGAAAATTAACATTTTCAGTAGCATCTAATGTATTTTAGTAAAAAGGAAGGATGGTAACCAACGTTTTGTTGTGCAATCACCGCATATCCTTTTGCACTTCTTCCGCAGGTCTATATCCGCGTAAGCAGCGCTGCATAGGCCGTTGGCTTTTAACCTGTCGCATCTGCGAAAAACAGTTTTGTATGTATGAATGTATGTATATTTATAAATTTAAAGGTGCTCATCTGGAAAACATTCATTACGATTGAAGAATAAAGGAGATAAATTTTTTTTGCAATCTTGAATGTAGAAAAAATGCAAAACTATCGTTGTTGTCTAAGTTATACATGTCCCTCCCACCCAGTTTAAACCGACCAGTTTAAACCGCAACGGAATTTTTTCAATTCCGTCACTTGAATCTCGTGGAGAAAATAACGAATTTAGCTGTTTTCGGGCACAGGAAGGTGCGGTCTTCTTTTAAATTAGCTGTTTCGGCTAGGCGTGACGCACATAATAGAAAGAATGAAGAAACACTAATTTATATTTTTTTAACTGACAGGTAATTGGGTTTGTCTTCGCAGTTCGGTATTGGTGTTCCGCAATCTCAATAGAAGAATGAGAAATTTGAAAGTGTAACTGTTTGACAACTTTCCGCCATTGTCGTTAGAAGGTAAGTGTGACAAATATGTTTTTGAAATTTTATTTCTCTTATGGCTTTCAAATTTATAGAGAAATAGATTTTTACCCAAACGTTTACATTTTCAACATTCGTTTCTCAACAATCTTTACAATTCAATTATTTGCTGCCTTCTGAGTAGTCGGGCAAAAAAAACCCATTAAAAAATGTGTGATATATTGTTCTTTTTTAACCTACACTAACCGTTGGGCGTCTTCTCATTCCTCGAGAGTGTCCAAACTTTGAATGCATCGCTAATGATAAGCCGAATCACCTGGTAAAGAAGGAGAAGGCGGCGAAGTGGTAGTAGTTGTTGAAGATGTGGTGGTGGTGGTAGATGAGTGAGTGGTTGTGGTGGTTGTTGTTGTGGTGCTGTTCGTTGACGGGGGCGAGGGCGCAGAGGAGCAAGACGAATCCTGAACGAAGAAAGACGATAAGCGCATTAAATTTCTGTTTTTTTTTCTAAATTCCGTTTCCTTTCTTAGCAATAGCGCGGATCAATAAAAGGATATAGATTGAAGCTAATTTCTAGAGTCATGATTAAAACTTGTAAAATGTCTCACCATGGACGGATGACAGCAGCATCGATTTGCACAAAGCACCAAACAGAAAGACTCGGCAATCGCTGTCAGAGGTGCAGTCGTACTAAAATAAATGAAGTCAAAAGAAATAAAACAGCAAATAAAATATTGACAACTAGATAAAAAAAAATTAAAATGTAGATTCTAATTAGATTTCTCGAACTATTTCTAAGGCCGGAAAATGGTTTCTGTCATGAAAAATTAATAAAACTTACACATGCCGACGCAAAACTATTTGAGAGCAGCAGGGTTTAAGAAGAGGAGTCAAGGCAACCTCTCCATTTCATGCACCTATGGCAAATATCTTCGGAAAGGATATATGAAGGCAAGAGGAAATGGGGGTTCCATATTCTTTGAGCTGTGACTGAAAAGAAGCGAAGGGAGAGCATTGCGAGTTTCCGTAGAAAATGAAAATGGACAGTCGACTTCCACTTTTTTTTACTTGAATCGAGAAAGATAGCATGCAACATGCTTGTTCAAACCATTCGAACAAGTGTGACCAGAGCGCTATCGTTTAGAGCTCCTTAAATGTCGCCTTCAACTTTTTTTTTTAATAGATGTGATAACGTTTCGTTGTAAGAGACGAACAGAAGTTTTTCTTAGGCATACGTCTTAAGCTTGAATTTGAGCGTCTTCTCATTGCGTTCTACAACATATCAGTGAGTCCCTCCGAGACAAACCTATATTAATATCTTAGTTGTGACCAAATTTCCATGAAACAAATTCAATAGAAATTCTATACAATTAGTGAATATAAAGCAAATGAAGTAATGAAATAGATATGCCTTTATCTGTGAATCTTACTGTGCTGTTGTATAAATCAATTAGAAGCCTTTTCTAGAATTGTTCCTTTGAGCAACTTCACATCGTCTCTGCCAAATGTTATCACAGTTATTTATTTTTTTTATTTCAAAAGGGAAAAGTTGATGTCGACATTGAAGGCGTTCTCAACAGAAACGTCGCCGGTCACACTCGTTCGAATGGTTTGGCTTTGCGGAAACTGATAATGCACATGAAGAACTCTCTCCAGCACTCAATCATCTTTCCTTAGGTACTCTTTCCCATCCACTTGGCTCCTTCTTTCTTCATTACCCTTCATTACCTCCATGTCCTTAATAGCCCTCTCTTTCGCTTCCTCTCTCTCAATCCGCATCCCTTCCGCTAGCTCCTTCGCATATTCTTCTGTGTCCACCAGAACATCGCCCACCTTTTCCAATCTGTCGAACAAGAGGCGGCGGCTCTTAACGGTAGGCCACGTTGAATGGACTATAACAAATCAGTGACTAGACGATTCACCCCGTCCCGCCCTCAATCTATTCCATATTTTATCATTCTGGTAACTATCTTTTACCATTTCATCTAACCTATCGACAAAAGCCTAAACGAATCTTCTCAGTACCAAATCCCAACTTAAAAAAATTGAGTCATGGGTGTTTGAGGATGTTTATACATTCATTCTTTCTTACAAAAAATGATTACGACAATAATTTTACAATAAAAAAACAAATGAGTTCCACTTGTTTGTAGAACCTAGTATATCGGAATATATGTACATTTCGATGAATGTATGTTTCTTGAGACATCTCTCTAGCCAGCGCGCTCCTTTTCGTAGATTCTGTGGCCTGAAATTATCGAGCTGAATGTTTATAAATATCTTCACAGTAGACAATGAAGGCAACATCGCCAAAACATATAAATTCAGTTTTAAAAGTTGACGAATCGACTTTTTAGAACCTGCGAAATAGCACATGAGAATTAAAGATTGTAGAGCCATCAGTTTTTGAACATGCCTTTCTTTTCTATATATATTTTGTTCCTTGGAACCAATTAGGCAAACTGACAGTTGCCGCACATTCTTGGGCAAAAGAGTATTCCTGCTGTGAATACTAATTCATGTGTATTCCAGAAATGACACAGAGTGGGATCGCCGCAGCTGCAATGTTAGAATTAGCGTGTATGTATTATGAATGTACATATAGATCAATATAGATATTTACATACAGCCGACCGCAAGAACATCATTTTTTTCTGAATTCGTAGTAATGTAGTAATAATGGAAATACCATTGAAAATACTACCCCTCCCTCTAATAGAACCCATCCCCCCTCTAATAGTGCCCCCCCTAATAGTCTAATACCTCCTCTCGAGACGTTCCTCGAATGAATCCTAGAGGGATGGGATGCTCTTCCCAATTAACTTATTGCAAATTCATTCATAATCTAAAGCGCATATTCCGGTAATGATTCCGTTCAAGCCGAGCTGTAAATCTTTAAGAAATAAAATGTTGTTATCAAGCTTGTAGAAATTGGAAAATAGTACCCTCCCTCTAATAGTACCCCTCCCCCCCCCTCTCGAAAGAGCGTTGAAAATTAGTACCCCACCCCCCAGGGCACTAATAGAGAAAATACGGTATTACTTCAGAGATTCTAAATGATCTACAAAAAATTTCTCCTGGAAATCAATATGCCGCATACAAATGGATCATTAATTATTTGCGCAACTCAAACTTTTTCACTATATGCGCTTACTTTCTTTGCGAGTAATCGACGCACGTTGAAGTAGCTAGTGTGAAGCAATCTGTGAATGCTCACTTACGTCTTAAATTAGAGCGATAACTAAAATACCTTCTGTTGTGGAGTTATGTGCATATAAGTAGAATACGTGACTTTAGGATACAAGTTAAATTAGGAATAATTATACATACACTATTTCTTCCCCAGAGTACATCCCATTGTACGCAAAGGACTACATCTTCCTTCCCTATATAAACCCCCTTCTACCCGTGAATAAAGAGTTTCGTGTCATACGTCTTTTTCTCTGGTGTTCCGCGTCTCATCAACTTCATCTCAAGACTCTCGGATCTCTGCGGCTGGTCGTCGCTCTCTCTGTCCCCCCTCCTTTCAGGTTCCGGCGGTGTTCGGAAGAGGAGTGAGGATAAGGAAGAAGGATTAGGAAAGGAGTACGTCCAGCGAGAGAGTTGGGCGAGAGAGATAAAAGAGTCCAGGAGGACTCGTAAGAGATACAGCAAGAGGTTGCTGGCGAGAGCGTCTCGCCGTACGATATCTGGCGCTTGTGTGAGAGGCCAGTTTGGTGAGAGCGAGAAATCCCTGTAATCTATCCTTTTCTGGCGAGGACAAAAGAATACAACTCCTTCTATCAGAAAGAATGAGAGTGTGCATGGGGAGAAATTTTAAAAGGAGTCATGAAGTCTCTCCTTAAAATCTACAGTTCAGCGTGAGCAAAATATAGTTTTCCTCCTCAGCCCCATTCAGGACGCATTCATACTTGTCCTTGCGAAGCTTTGGCCAGATAACATTAGAAAAACTATCCTTGGACAGCTCTTTTAATCACTTTATTTAAAATTTACAAAATAATGGTTGTTCGTGATCCTATATTGTTGATCGGTACTGTATATGCATATCGCAGGAATTCATTCATAGTGTGAGACTTGGCTTTGTAAAGATGCCGCGCCTGGAGGCAGAAGTCAGCCTGTCCGGGTATTTTTTTGGCACCTCTATTCCCCCATATCCGGGGAATTTAGGTGCCAACATTGTTCAAACTTCAGAGTGGTTTGCATACTTTAGATACATACGTCAAACTTGGGTAATTAAAGGAGGGCGATCACCGAAAAGTCATTGGCGATTTATGAACCATCTTAGGTGTTTTCGAATAGTTTCGGGAATGAAGAAAGGGAAAATACACATGCAAAAGCATAAAAAAGTTCCATATTCAAGACTCGCCGCTTAACAAGCACCACTTTGGCGTCCTTGTCAACCGTACTTCTTTGAGTAATCTAATGGACTTCTGTTTGAGTCCATTGCACGTTTGGCCATACATTACTGCTTTTTTTCCATGATAGTCCTTCTTTAAGCCGAAAGAGGGGTGGAAGCTTTAAGACGAAATCTGTTACAAAGCCACGGTTAGCGCTTATTGTTAGTCAGTAGTTATATTAAAAAATCCATTGCACGTTTGGCCATACATTACTGCTTTTTTCCATGATAGTCCTTCTTTAAGCCGAAAGAGGGGTGGAAGCTTTAAGACGAAATCTGTTACAAAGCCACGGTTAGCGCTTATTGTTAGTCAGTAGTTATATTAAAAAATTTTAACTGACCGAATGTTAGATTTGTCTTCGCAGTTCGGTATTGGTGTCCCGCAATCTTAACAAAACATTTGAAAACTTAAGTCTTAAAGGATCACTCCGGCGAATGTTTTCGCATCCATTTAATAACTGGTGTTTGAAAAAACCAACCGGTCTAAAATTTTAACAGTATTCGAGAGGATGTAATTTTTTGGAACGCTGTGATTGTGTTGGATGTGTTTGAAGTGGCATCACAGCGCTTCCATTCGTTTTTATGTCTCTCTCTCTCCCTCTCTTGTCCACTCTCTCTCTCTCTCTCTCAGAGTGAACAATGGATGACATTCATATCATCCCGTGCCCTTTTTCTCTGCCACGCTTGGCATGGGGAGGGAGGGTGGCTTAGCCATGATCATGAGCTCAAAGAACGATCGCGGGCGAAAATTGCAAGGTAATCCCTATCAAAAACTGTTAATATTTAACAAACTAAACATTGTTTTGGAACGGGACCACCTCTAATGTATGTTTCTTTCCGAACTTCACCGGACAAGAACATAAAACGAGAAGTTGTATATTCGCCGGAGAGGTCCTTTAACTACCTTCCGCCTCGGTGGCGAAATCATCAGTAAGTTAGAGTGGCAAATAAGTTTTGAAATTTATTTTTTTACCGACTTGAAATATAAAAAAGTTATAATCGAAACCTTAAAATTTTTCCAGAAAAGCGAGAAGGTCGAAACGTATTTGTCATTCTTCGTAAGTCTACAATAACCTTGGGCCTTATTCATTCCTTTAGATGGTCCGAACATTGTATGAGTTGCTAGCGATAAGCCACTTACCTTCAAGAGATGGAGAAGGGGGCAAGGTGGTTGTATTCGTTGAAGAAGTGGTGTTAGTTGTTGATGAGGGGGAGGTGGTGGCTGTAGTTGTTTTGTTGTAAGTTGAAAGGCTGCCAGTGCAAGACCAATCCTGCGCGAAGAAAAGGCACTATGTGCATTCATATTGCCATCTTTAAAGGAGAACGAAAAGCAGCCGTAATCTATTCGGATTTTTTTTGACATTCTGTTGAAAACTGATTACAGAATTAGATTCAGAATCGTAAGGCGAATCTTTACATCATATGAACATGCGTGATAAGTTCTCATTTATCGATTTCCGTTATCAATGATACAATCTTTAATTTTATTATTTGGGGATGTGTGTAGAGACAAAATAATGGTACAGGAGAAATTTCGTAAATTTTATAAAAATATTTGAAATGAAATTTTTTATTAGCAAAAACTGATAACTTCTTATCAAATGATAAAAAGTTATCGATTTTTTAACAGTAGCATCCGTACTCTATAAGCAAACTAATGTACCATTTAGAATATTTTAGTTTTTCCTAGAACAAAAGTTATTAGCGAGGATGCACTTGGAAGCGTCCGAATCGTCCGAACCGTCCTTGGTACCAAGATCCTGGGAGGGACTGTACATATGCCATCGAAAAGGGCAAATCCATGTGTGTGTAGAGTCGCTTTATACACACGTCATGCTCGCGACTTGATCGACGGCTCCGCCATCAATGGGCACCGCCAAAAGATGTGGATCTGTGTCGCATCGGATCGCCGTTACCTTTCCTTGCGGCCCGCCAGCCTACGAAGAAGCTATCTTATCGAGTTGACTACGCTTACAATTAGCATTCGATAATGAAATAATTGTGGTAAGATCAGACCCTTTTTAAGATTTAGCTTAAAATTTTTACATTGGTTTTAGTCTTCTCGTTCAAATAAGAGAAATAGCAACAGAAAAGGCGCTTTCTTCCATTCTGTAGGTGATGGTGAATTCACAAAGCACGAACGGAGGAGAAATAATAAAGTGATTAGATGGATAATCCCGTACCACAGTATACGACAGTGACTGGGCGGCGTTGACGCACTGCGCGTAGCAGGCGCCGGCAGAAGTGACAAACTTGATGTGTGCGGCGTCGATCGGCACCATGTCCGTTGTGCCAGCATCGCGGCAAGCGCCGCACGCAAAGTCAACGTCGCTCGTGAATGTTGCCTACGATTAAAGAAGGCCAAAATCACCTTTGCCCGATGATATAATAGAGCATGTGATTTAGTAGTGAATACAACGGCCGGGAAAGTTGAAATATATCACGTCTGAGTTTCATGTTCTCCTTTAATTGGCTTATATCTTTCAATTGGAGCCTCAGTTCGTTCCAAGTTACATTAGCTCGTAACATTGCAAGCATGTGTACGCACTCCGGGCTCGTTCTATTCCCAGTAAAAGTTTGTATGTATATATGTACATTTCAACGATTGGTCATTTTTGAATTAAAAAATATATATAATTTATATCGAATTTTTAAAGGAACCATTGCGACATCCTCAAAATTGATGTTGTTCTTCCATCCGCTTCCTCCTGGTTGGCAACTCGCGAATGCTGTCGCCGGCGCGATATTCGCCAGCATCCCTGCCTTCTGAAACAGAAGAAAAAGCTCCATTTCGAAACATAAAACATTAATTTAGCCAGAAAAAGAGCAAAAGCTATGCACTTTTCGGATCCGCGGTTAAAGAATGTAAATAAAAATCATAATAAAAATATATACATGTACATATTTGCTGAATTTCTAACCAGCGTATACAGGACGCCAGTGGCGCATGTAGCGGTGTAGGTGCTTGTAGCCGAGTCTAACAAGTAGTGGATGTCCTCGTAGACGCCGTTTTTCAAAGCCAACATTGGTATCTTTGGGCATTCCGCGAGCGTAGGAGTTGGTTCGGTCGGGAGAGACGTCGCTAAAAAAAATTCCAAACTTGTCTGACCTATTTACTGTGCATATGAGACGGTGATTTCGCCCAATTTAGAACACTCCAACTTTTCTTTTTCCAAAATATCACAGAATTGGACTATTCTAAATTCTTTGATAAAGATTAAACAAAACCATTAAAATCATGAAGTCGAGCAAATTTGTCTCTGTTTCCAACGACATGCATATTCGCTCAATTGTGTGTAGATTGTTCTTTCACGACGAACCTGGCTTGACGCAATAGGCAGTGCCAGAGATCATTGGGGTCCACGTCTTGTCGAGCCCGCACGTCGGAACCCCCTCAACCTTGGTCGGCGCAGTCGTCGAGCCCTCCATCTGAAGAGAAAGTCACTGAAAATGATAAAAAAAAATAAATATTTAAAGAAAAAAACTAGCAGAAAGTAGAATAATTGCTAAATAGACTGGTAATATTCGATCAAAACTGAATAAAACAATAAATAAGAACAGACGTTTTGAAACAGGGCATCGGCGCCGTTGCACGTGATTTTGCAGTTATCGTTTGTGGGCGCATAGCAGAAGGAGCCGATGGGGCAGACGCCATTTCCATCGGATGCTACAACGTACGGACACGAGCACCGCTCTGAAAATGTTCATTCCTGTTCGATGGAGCAACTTTATTGGAAATTAGCTAGAGAAACGAATAAACAAATAAATAAATAAATACCGTATTTTCTCTATTAGTGCTTCTCTCTCTATTAGGACTCCTCCTCCTCTAATAGTACCTCCCTTGAGAAGATCGTTGAAAAATAGTACCCTAAGAGAGACGCGATTGCAATAGTTAGCCAAATTGAAATAGATTACGGTTGTGTTTCGGGCTCATTTAGAGGAAGTATCCGACAAAAGGCAACGGCGTGCTTGGGGAAAGTTTAATTATGCCTCGGAAAAAAGATTAGAACGAATACAAGCTCACTTTATTGCTTGAAACTATGTCGTACATATGCCTCTCTAGATGCTCTCATTCTCTCGCTCTGTTTCGATCTTCTCTGACCGACTATGTCTTTCTCACTTGGAAAAAAATGGGGCCATTACACTCTGCTCTTACCAGGTTCTTGCTCGGAGTCTTCCACGCACGAGCCATTCCCTTCTCGATAGCCAGCTACGCAACTAAAAAGAACGTAGCTACCTTTTTCCTAATCATGGATGTGTCTCGTGCTGAATAGCCAAGCACATAAAATATATATTCCAAAGTCCTCTTGAGATGCTCTCACCTGCATTTTGCTCCCTTCGGCTCGTCCACACACTCCGAATTCGCGCCGCGCTTTGGAGCGACCTTACTAGCATATGTAACGGCTGTAAATCACATAACGACGCGATTCAAATGTACATTCATATATGACATGGCAAACTTAACAAAAACGGTAGTTTTTGCGTTTTCGACCCGTTATCCACATTTGCGCACAAATGTACGCGTACGTTTTGACCGCTTGGCATATTCGTGTGTAATATTCCAAGAAAGTGTGCATAACGGGTCGAAAACGCAAAATCGACCTTTTTTTAGTTTGCGCCGTCATATATGTTCGTGAAGAGAAGCACCGAGAGCATTTTCCAATGGGAATTGCACGAACGAACTTGGCACGCATGAGACTTCCCAATTATAGAAGGCGTCGGCACCATTGAGACGAAACATTCTGTTCAGGAGGCACTCGGCGTAGTCCGCAACGGTAACCCAGCCGAGCGAGCCAGTTGCTAGCTGCATACACACATATACCGTACTTTCTCAATTACGTCCTTGATAATTCAAATGAAAAGTAGTAGCCCTCCTCTAGTAGAATCCCTCCTTATAATAGTGCCCCTCGCGTATTAAAAATAGTTCCCCTCGGTACTATAGAGAAAATACGGTACTTACCATAATTTACAATAAATCTATAAATATGAAAAAAATGCATATCATTTGCATTTAAGTTTGAATGGTGTGAATAAGTGGAAAACTTATATATGTACATAGATGCGGCATACAAACAAAAACATGCAAGGCCGACAAATTCCCGACAGTACAATTGATAAATAGACAGATAGTCCATTTCGTTATCGAATTAGTTTGATCGGTACTGACATTCATTTTGAAGCCAGGGTTGCACTTCCACATTTTACATCCGTTTAAAGTGTTTACGCTCTGAAATTTAGATTTAATTGTCTTAGCGGAGAATTCAGAACTAAATGGGGGAATGAGCACCTCTACTAACTATTCGTCGAAGCACTTTAGACCTGGCTTGCAGTGCTTGCCCGCCTTCCGCGGTCTGGTACATGCCGAACAGCCAGCTAAAAACAATCGTTCAGAAATATTCTGCTATCTTTTTATGTATGTATGTATTCATGAGTGTATGGATGGATGCGAACAAAAACGAACCTATCTAGATGCCCTTACCAGGATTTTTACTGCATGTCGCTGGTGTATCTGCGCTATAGCAGAATCGGTTTGCGCAATTGGAATTGATAGTAAGAGATTGAGCCAGAGATGGGAAATGGCTCAAAAATTTTGGGTGGTCGGGCCACTTGGTCTCGGCTCGTTGGCCCGTAACATTTCAGGGCACTTGAACTTTTCCATGATTGAGAGCAAGAAAGCCGATAATCTTTCAGAGACTCTTCACTCGCCTGAATGTTTCCAGAGTTGCAGGAGGTGACGCGGCTGCCGGTGCGGTAGTGCTGCGAATCACGAAGCTCGTCATTCGCACAAGCGAGCACTGGAGGATCTTCGCCTTTAGGCCGCAGCGGGCACGGCAGGCTTGTGTTCAGGAGGGGCTTGCAGATGTCCGAGCACTTGCTCGCTTAAATTATCGGTTTTTTTTTGTTCAGAAAAAAAAACTTTTTTCTGAATAAAACCTTTGGCGATGTCGATGGCGAGAACAGCTTGCAAGAGCCCCCAGAAAAACTGGCATTGTCGACTGTGCGCCATGACCTGTAAGGAGAGGAATGAGCTTATTGTTAGAAGGGGAACGCGCGCATTGAATGCTCCTGCCTATGTGTCTTCAAAGGAAGCATTGATCTGGCCGAACCAGAAACTTTATGCCTCCATCAGTTTATAGCTCCGCATTGCGAGAGTTTGGCGACTCTCAGTCACACTTAGGGTTTTCTCATACGATTTTATTATCCTTTCTCTCTAACCAAAGAATTTCGTCGCTCGTTCGCGTTCGTTGCCTTGCTTTTCTTGCCTGGGCTTGCCGAACATGCAAAGCCGAAAGCGCACATCGGCAGAGATGTATGTACTCTCCAACTTTCTCTCTTCCCTATCTTTCTCTTTTTCTTTTCTCCTTTGACTCTTCCTATCCTTAACGCTTTTATGCACTTCTTCTTCTTCTTCTTCTTCTTCTTACCTTTCCCTTTCGAGAGGTTAATCTTGCTTTTTTTGTCTAACTACTTCATAACCTTTCTCTGCCTTGCATGACTCTTCTATTCTCCTTCTATTATCCACTACCTGAACTTAAACTACTATTTTCGCATGTGACATGAAACGTCACTTGATAGATAAATTTCACTGAAACGATGCCACATTCACGAACTACGAATTGTGGTGGTGTTCCTGCACCTCCAAATTCGCAAGATTTTAAGTTGTGAATTTGGTCATGGGCCCCAAGATTTTGAACTTCTCAATGCTTTCTTCAAATCGACACATAGTATGGACCAAAAAAGACATACTATGCTTAATTCAATAAACATAATTGTAGAGGGTGATAAAGTGCGGGAATTTTAAAAAGTAAAAGAAGAATTAAAGAATACGGCCGAAGTTATGTTAAAAAATTGGATTGAAGAAGATTAATTACTAGGGTAGATTAGCTCGCTACAGTAAGCTGTTTCGCTTGGTTCTCTGTGTCAGATGTGGTTCGGGTATTCAGATACTGCACTCCGAGCGTTCCCACTAAGAATGAATTACAATCTTACAAACATCAACGGGGCCAGTGACAAGAGAAGAGCTAATCGTATTTCTTCTTAGAGGGTTCAGGGCTCAATCGCATCGGTGGTTGACGTTGACGGTGAGGACCAGACACTTCTTGATAAAACATTTTTTGCTCCAAAAAAACCGAAAACAAAAATGGAAATTGTTGTAATTTCCATTTTTTTTTCTCGGTTTTTTGGCATTTAAATCGTAATTTTGGTAGAGAAACTAGGCGAACTTCTTGTTCTACAACTATAAAAACCCACTAAAAGTTGTGAAAAATTCCGGAAATGGCTATCTAACTAAAAATTGAAATTACAAATTGAGAAATTAGAACGCCATTTTCTTGACATTTTGCTGAAGGAAGAGGGCATCCTAAAAATTAGCAGTAAATGACAACGCCGTCCTTAACGGCCCAAAACATGCCGTCCTTAACAACGCCGTCCTTAACGACCTTAAACATGCAAACAAGCTATGCCATTGAATTACATTAAAACCTGTAACAAATATGCAACATTAATTTCACGAATTGACAAATAATAAGAAACAAAGCGACAACTTGGAAGAGCAAATAAAACTAAATTAAGGGACGACTATACCCAAAGCTATTGTAGTTACAATTCCCTCATTCAGGGAAGATGAATGGGGTCAACAACAGCACGAGGGAGCGGAAATTTGCGCTACTGCTAACTTGAATGGGGTCAACAACAGCACGAGGGAGCGGAAATTTGCGCTACTGCTAACACTTCAACTTTTCCTCTGTACTCTGTATGTCGCGTCACTAAATGAAATGTCAAGACCAGTGTTATATCCAAATGCTCATGCTCCTGGGTCAACAAGTTTAATTCTTCAGCGGATGAAGGACTAGCTGCATCGAGTGAACCATATGATTTATTTGGTCCTGAACGAGTGTGTAATATGATTTATCAGAAAATATCTGCGCCATTAGCATTAAAATTGAATTGTTCAAGTCATTGATTGATGATAGCAAAGCTTTTAATGATTGGATCATTGATATTTGATCTATGATCGATGGTCTTTGATCTCTGCTCAATTCTTCTTTCGAGAATCCTCGATAAGTTGGCAGACGCCGTCCCACAGTTGAATGCGCGCTTTGAGTGCGCTCTCGGCCGCCTCGGTCGCCTCCTCCCACAGCTTGCGCTCCTCCGCTCCCTCTCCGCCGCCGCACAACTCGCTGATCATCTGCATCGACATCGGGCCATGCTCGTCGCCGTCCACTTGGATGTGCCGCTCGAGATAGACGATAAAGGGATCGAAGGCGCCGCCAAGACCCGTATTCATGTCCTTCAACAGCCCGGTGAACATGAGCGGAATCAAGTCCTCACGGCCAAACGCAAACGCAGCCGCGATCACGTGCGGTCGTCCATCCTGCAGGAACGCGAAGGTGCGCCGCACGAACGCGGCCGCCGCCTGAGGGGCGCAGGCTGCCGAGCAAGCAGCCTGGATCGTCGCGTCCGAGATGTCGCCAGTCTTCTTCTCCATGATGGCGAGAAGCTGCTCGAGTGGCTTCACGTCAGCGCCGGCTGCCTGAAATGGATTACTTGATTTGATTTGATTTTTATTTATTATTTTTATTTTTAGAACACATCAATTTAAGCGAAACATGTAGGCTCTCTTTGAATTCAAGAAAAAAAAAGATGGAAACAAAACATTACTTTTTTGTCACTTTGTATGTACTATTAATGTCATACATATGTAGTAAAAAATGAAAATAAAAAAGTAAGAATAAATTTCCCAGACCTTCATGGAGTCGAGATAGAGCTCGAGATGCGAGATGTTCTCGCCGTCAATCAAGTCCGACTCTTCGATCAGCACAATCTCGTTGATGAGACGACGCGCGTTGCGATGTCCTCGTGGCGTCCACGGAACATCGATGCACGTCAGCGAACATTGGAGGCCTGAATTTTTTATTTATTTATTTATTTATATTTATTTATATTTATTTGATCTTCTTGTACATATCTTTGTAGTATTTTATTTTTTGAATTGAACATGTCATTTTCCATTTAATTTTTTGATATATTTAACTTGTATACCACCACACATACATATATTGATTGTTCTCATTGCGGTAGAACTTGTAAGGATTATGCATGTCATTGTTTCCGGTGAACCAAAGAACTGTGAAAGGAGAGTAAAAAAAAATGCGCGCCAAAATAAATAAAAATGTATTTTTTTTATAATTAATTTAATTTTTTTTAAATCATGTATTATTTTATTTCTGTGTCGATAAGCACACCGCTTGCCTACTTTTGAGCAGCGACATAAAGTCCCAGACGGCGAAGACGTGGCTCTCCATGAGCGTCTTCAGGTCGTCCACCGACTGGACGGCTTTGTAGAGCGGGTGCGAGGCGAGCTGCTCACGGAGCGGCTTGAGACGCGCATCCAATCGCGCAAGAGCAGCCTCGTTCAACGGACGTTTGGCGACGGCCATTCTCTTCGATATTGACTTAATTTATAATGCTCTTAATTAATGGCACTAATTATACATACGTTCACTTACTTAAAAAATTATAGTCGTTATTTTAATTTTAAAAAGAAAAATTATATATATTTTTGTTTATTTATACAAATACTTATTGAGATAATTGAGAAAGGTGCCATAGAAAAGTGAACGGGAAGATCACTCGGATTTTGTGCCATCCACCTTTCCAAGGTCCCTTATAAACCCATTCGGTTGGCGGCTCGTGATCTTTCCTTTCGTTCACACACACTGTTTTCTCTCTATTTCTGTCTATCTCTCTTTTGTCTCTGTGATTCTTGCATTATTCCTCTTTCTTTCTTTCTCTATTTCACTCGTTCTCGCACTGTGTCTCTCTTGTCTCTCTTTCCTTGTCTCTTTCCACCTCTCTCCTTTTTTCTCTCGTTCCTTCACTCTCTCTCTCTCTGCATCAGATTGCCATCTCCAAGAAATGAACAAGTTCAAAGACGAAATAGGAACAATTGAGCACCATAAATCTATGATTAGGGGATCCGAAAGCGGAAATATTGCAGTGAAAGAGAGAAAAGGAGAGGGAAGAGAGAGAGAGGGAGGAAGAGAAATAGAGAAGAAGAAGGAGAGAATGAATGTAGTATGAGGTCGGAATTTTCGATAACGATAGAACCTATAAGCGAGTGCCGTATTAAAAGTGCAGCCGGGTAAGAAAGCACCAAACTTCATCAGAAGGTCAAAAAGAGTTTAACACTTTACAACTTCTGTCACAGAAGTTGTAAAGTGTTAAACTGTTTTTGACCTTCTGCTACAGTGGCCATCTTGTTCGCATACTAGTGGTCACATTTTTTAAAAATTATTATGACATTCTTGTGTATTTTTGCAATGTTGCAACACATTCTAGAGTTTATAAAATAAAGTTTATCTTCAGTAGGTAAGTATGAATGTATCTACATACATTTCTATGTTCATACATCCCCAGCGAATATCGGGCCACAAAATTCCTGTTCTTATGACTGATCTCATCGCTTGTCTTTGAACTTTCGGTGCCACGCCAGTTCGGTTTTTGGCACACTCTTCTCCGGTCTTCCGCCATGAATAAACTTGTAAGTGTGTAAAAAAAATATGATAAAAAAATACCATAATATTTAGGAAATAAAGTATAATAACAGGAAAAATTCAGATGAAACTTCGAGCAATAACAGGAGCGGTTGTCTTTCATTGCAAAGTCAACTTTGTGAACTCTTTGTTCGTTTCTCGTTTTATCAATCCATTCTAAAATCTTATTTGCCATACTGCTTACCATGTTTCTGGCGCCACTTGTCACGGTTAACTTTCATTTTGGCGGCCGGCATTCGCAATGGCTGGCTGATGCCATCTATCATTCGCCTCCTTTTTTTGGAATGGCAAGGCTCTGAGCAGATAACTTCAAGCGGGTTACTTCATACTACATACAAATATTAAGAAAAGCTCTCTCGGTCACGCTTCAAGCAGTCCGCCACTGAGCAAAATGCCTTCTACTTGGGTACACATGTACCGACAACTATAATATGCGGCATTAGGCGGAGAGATATTGCAAAATGTGTAATTAGTGTGTCGTAATTACAGCAAACATTCAGTTATTAAAAAGTATTGAGACTCGGGAAGTTAGTTCACGATTGTTGAGTAGTAACGCCATCGAAGTGTCAGAGGTCACACCGGGCACCTTCAAGGACGATCTGCTGCATGACGTCGTTCGTCGCAGGAACACGAGAAGATTGTGAACTTTTCGACGCAATCTTGCTCTTCTTGCCTCTGAACTTCCGGTGAGATGCTGGCGCTATTTTAGGCGCACTCCTCGCCGCATCTTCACATGAGCAGTTGTATTTCATACATAGCAAAGCAGCAAAGTTGTCAACTTTGTGATATCTTGTTTCATCAGTCCTTTCTAACAGTTATTTGCTATTCATCCGTTTCTGGCACCTTGTAAATGTTAATTTTCAAGCATTGACAGGAGCATTTATTTAGGCGGCCGGTACTCGCTATGGCTAAAGCCAAAGCTGATAACTTTAACCGAGATATTTCAAACTACATACAAATATCAAGAAACGCTCTCTGACACGGTTCAAGTAGTGAGCCACAGAGCAAAATTTCCTCGAATGATCAAACATCAACGATGAAATATGTCAGCCATTAAAAGAAGTATCCGGCGAATAATTCTACAGTAGCGCTAGAGAACCAGTTTGAATGCGCGCGCTCATAAAGTTGCCTGTCGCTCGGTCGAGAGAGCATGTGAAATAGCAGGGCGGCTCTGACCTACCGTAGCTAATTCCCTACCCGCCAGATTTCACCTTACTTTTGCTCAGAATGTAATGAAAGAAAATCGCTCAAACTTTCTGGGTATATGTTTTACGCCAAGATGAACTTGAAAAAAACATAGGTTAATTATTCCCCGGATACCTCCTTTATGGTTTTTTGATTCAAAATATTCTTTTTTTTCTTTTATTTCAACTGTATTACCTATCGAGACCTGAGATCAAATATAATGATGCCATCTAAGAGATGGAAACAACGGATATGCACGTAAACATGTGTTTACGACTATGACAAAACAGTCTATTGATTAAAGGAGCATGAACACCCAAAACTCCTACGCGGAAAACCCTGTAGAATCTTCCGAGATACTGTAATTCAATTCGCTTTTATTATAATATTTGCACTGAAAAACAGTGCACACGGACTAGTAAAAACTTTTCGAAAAATTTTGATCGTGAAATTTTTTTTCGGAATTTCGATATTTCCCCGGGAATCATCGCAGAATTACAAACGAACAGAGGAAAAAGGACTGGAAATGGCTGCTTTCATTTATTTCGACAATGCAAGAGATGATGCTTAAAAAATATTTTCCCGCCTACAGGCCGGTGGTGAATATCCTGGAGTTAAATTTCTGCTTAACATACAAAGAACAGAAATAAATCGTACAGCACCAAAAATTTCCCTGATACAGGCACATTTTGTATATGTAAATATCTCGCGAATGCTGTACTTTTGAATCTTTTTACTTTCTAGAAGTGTTCGCATGAAGGGCATCTGACTAGTGTAATAGCTTAAGTGATAAAACGAATGGGTTTCATGCTCCTTTAAGAGCGCCGAGTTCCGGGAAGTTTGTTCGCGTCATGATCTGCAGTTAGGCCAAAGAGGGTTTCGAGCCAACCATCCGAGGAAAAAAATAACATTTTTTTCTCGATATTCATTGCCAGCTGCTCTTGAGCATGCGGAAGTAGATGTCGGCCTGGCCAGCGTTGGCCGAAGTGGCAGAGGCCGACGGATGAACCCGCCGTGGGAGTGAATGAGAGGAAGACGTCTCGGTCACACTGAACACCTTCAAGGACGCTCTGAAACACGACGTCATACGTCGCAGGAACACGAGAAGATTGCGTACTTTTCGACGCATTCCTGTTCTTGTGACTGAGCTCACCGCTTGCCTCTGAACTTCCGGTGAGACGCTTTAGGCGCACTCCTCGCCGCATCTTCACATGAGGCAGTTGTCTTTCTTTTATAGCAAAGCAGCAAAGTTGTCAACTTTGTGATATCTTGTTTCATCAGTCCTTTCTAACAGTTATTTGCTATTCGTCCGTTTCTGGCGCTTTGTCAATGTTAATTTTCAAGCACTAACAGGTGCACGGCACTCGCTATGGCTAAAGCATAGCCGATAAGTTTAATCGAGTTATTTCATACTACATACAAATATCAAGAAACGCTCTCTCTCACGGTTCAAGAAATGAGGCACACAGCAAAATTTTCTGGGAGGATCAAACATCAGCGGTAAAATTTGTAAACCATTAAGGTAAAATTTGTAAATCATTAGGCTTCTTTTTTGATTCAAATATTCTCTACTTATTTTATTTCAACTGTTTTACCTATCGTGATCTGAGATCAAAAATAATGTCATATAAAGCTATGGAAACAACGGATATGCACGTTTACATGTATGGAATAAAGCAAAGAGATATGAAAAGAGTTTATGATAATAACTAAATATTCTATTGTTTAGAATGAGTGCCGAGTCCCTAGAAGTATATTCGCATTAGTTAGGTCAAAGATTGGTTCGAGTAAACCATCCGAGGAAAATGTAAAAAGTTTTTTTTCAGTATTCATTGCCAGCTGCTCTTGAGCATGCGGAAGTAGATGTCGGCCTCGCCAGCGTTGGTCGAAGTGGCAGAGGCCGACGGATGCACACGCCGTGGGAGTGAATGAGATGAAGACATCTCCGTCACACTGGATACTTTCAGGGTCATTCTGATGTATGACGTGATTCGTCGAATGAAAACGAGAAGATTGCGTACTTTTCGACGCATTCGACTGGAAAATCATTAGCTTTTTTTTTAAATTACATTACTAGTAAACATTCATTAGTGAATCTGTTCAATTATATGGATACATCCTATATATTTGATGTTAAAATGTTCCGTAATCTAGCCATTGTTCACTTGGCACCCTGAAATATACATACATTATACCCGCATTCTAATACATACACATAACGTAAATTTTCGCACTATTAAAAAAAGTTGAGAAAAAAACTCACGAGTGAGTCAGCATAAAGAGCCAAACGCAGACAGCACAATTAAGGCTGTGGCACTAAAAAAGAAAAGGTAAGTGAAGTGACATCCATTTCGTACAATAGGCACTAGGGAGAGACTTTCCCTTCTCGCCATACTTTGTTGAAGAAGAACGAAAAAAAACTTCAATTTCTGACAGTTGTGGAGATGTAGTATTCGGCATAGAAAGGGACAGCCAAGGTGTTTTGGACGAGTCCGAACTCCTTCAGAGCATATGAATAACCTCCGATGTTCGAAATGGCCTAAATTATGTACATACATGGCGTGAAGTCTCTAACCAGGAAATGGTCAGAAATCCTGCACTCGAAAAAATATAATATATATGTAGCTCGTTCGAAAGGCCTTGAAATTTGATTTCTCGGAGGAGAGATGAACTTTTTATTTTTTTTTCAAACTGATTGTCACTTCAATTAAAGGAGCATGAACACCCAAAACTCCTACAGGGAAAGACCTGTATGTTTCTGCCGAGATACTGTAGCGTGAACGCGAACACGCGAACTCATAAAAGTTTCGAAAATTTTTGAAAGTGAAACCTTTCCAGCTTGTTTCAATTCTTTTTTGTTGTTCTATTATGTGTTTTGCTCGATATATTTCATACCAATATTCTGGAGCTATTTGCTTGCTCTGTCTAACCTGATATGTGTGCGCTTCAGTTGCAAGAACTGACTCAGGTGAACCCCCGAGCAGCAAGAATTTGTTTAACTGAGCATTTGTTTTGTTGTTCTGTTTAGTAACAACGGCACATCGGGCGAAGCCTTTCGATCGGGCGAAGCCTTTCGATCGGGCGACTTCTTACGAAAGGATTCATCCAGTATGTTTCTCCTTCTTGGCCATTTTTAAACGATATGCATATTACCGAGCTATTGTCCCTTTTTAATGCTTCCTCCGTTGATGTTTTTCGCAGTTTTCCACGACCACTAGGCCATAGGTTATGAATTACAACATTTTTCAATACAAGAAGCGGTTTTAACACATTTATGATTTACTTCACCTTCCTGATTTACAGGCCCGCTCTCTTCGATCCGATTGAGTGACAACCTGCTCGGCTGAGATGGAAGCCGCTGTCAACAATCAGGTACACATCACCATCTTTCGCCTAATTAAACAGATTTCATTCGTCATTTATGGCCACTTATGAGTTTGTAGTTATATGGCAATTTAGATGTTTTATGATTGCAATACAAAAAAAACAACACAACAGGATTATATCTGCAAGCCTTCTTCAGATATAATCCTGCTGTGTTGTCTTTGCAAACATGCTTATGTTATTTATCGTTTACGGAATTAGTCTATACTTTTCTCGTTTCTGAAAGGAAATTTGGTATTCTTGGGGTTGTGGACAGTGCTGAACAAGGGCGGTGCATGTGCCTTGCTGAACCCACCTGGTTTGATCGAAATCGTGTTGAACCCCTCCCCCCCCCCCTCTCGAATTGCTCAGAGTGAAAGCAAGTTTTTACTTGAGAAAAGGAATTTACCCAACATATGATGTTTGATCGATAAAAAGAATTTTTTTGGCTTTGCATTCTCCTTCCTTTTCACCACCCCCGGCCTAGAGACGTGCACCAGACCCTATTTAGCACTGGTTATTTCTTAGACTAACAGATTTTCTAGTGTTTGTTTCTTAAAATTACTCTGTTATCTTTACCTGAATATATTTTAAATTATTTAGAAACCGTTTTTAAAAGTATATGTTCAAACGATGACTAAGAAAAAGAGTATGTATTGATTTGCCAGGATGACTTTTCCGCGGCTGCAACATCCTAGGCGGCACCGGATGAGCTTGAGGCTGTGCTGTGGTTCGCCGCCGCGAAGGCGGACGATGTGGAGACAACGAAGAGACTTCTCGCGGCCACGCCCGGACTACTCAATGGAATTGACAGCACGGGGGTTGGTGGGCAGAGAAAGAATGAGACAGAGAGCGAGAGGACAGAGAAAGAAAGAGGCAGAGAGCTTTCGCTCCCTTTCCATATCTCTGTCTGTCCTTCTCTCGCTCTCTCTATCCCTTTCCATATCTCTTTCTTTTTTTCCGTATCACTCACATACTTCCTCCCTCCATTTCTTTCTCTCTCCTTCTGGCTCTCATCCCCTTCTGACTCGCACTCTTTGTCTCTCCCGCGTTCCATCCCGCTGCTTCTCTTACTCCGTCCTCTTCTCTCTTCCCGTCTTTGTTCCTCCGGTTCTCACCCATCGCTGTCTTTCTTGCTCCCTCCCTCTATCCCGTTCTCTCTCTCTCTCTCTCTCCAGCCGTAATCTGTGATCGCACGGATCTGGTGAGTGCTCTTCTGGCGGCGGGTGCGGATAGCAGCCTCGTGAACATCGATGGAGAGCGGCCTATCGACTTGGCGACGCGCCAGGATATCAAGACACTCCTTTAGGCAGAGAACTGATAGTCTGGAATTCAATTTCTCTCTCTCTCTCTCGCTCTCTGACCCTATCATTAACTTTCTCCCTCCCTCTGTTGGTTTGTCAGACTTTTAACTCTCACAAACATATGTTTTTTTTCCGGTTTTTTACCTACGTAATTTGTTTCTGTTGCGATAAACAAATATATGTCAATTAAAAAGTATTCTAGCGACATAGGGAAAGAGATGGCGCGAAGCGACCGCGCAGAGAAGACAGAGGGGAAGATGGAGGAGATAGAGCTGAGGGCGCATGAAACGACGAGAGGAGGCACAAATTGTGCCAGCGCGAAAATATGAAATAAAAGAAATACAAGGACGCGAAATATTTCGGCAAAAGAGAGGGGAAGCAGCTTAGAATAGTTCCCATAATGTGTTTACTGTGAAAAACGTTTAATTTTCAAAAAAATATTTTCCCACAAGTCTGCCGGTGGTGATATATCATCCTGGAAATAGCTTTCTGTCAAACAAACTACAGAAATATACGCATCGCACCAAAATTCCCTTATACAGGATTTTGAAATGATATTTTTCGAATGCAAATTTCTCGTTTATCTTGGACTTTTGAATCTTTTTACTTTGCCGAAGTATTCATATCAAGGCCGTAGGCTAAATAGTGTAATCGGCTAAGTCATGAAAAAAAGGGTTTCATGCTCCTTTAAAGAGGGCGCCAAAATTATAGTCTCATAATATTACACATTATTGTAAGATGCAAATATGTCTCGAATGCATAGTAGATAATAATTTGTCACAATTCGTCTTCTGATGAAATGACACAATAGCCTTGATGCTGGCGCTAACGATGATGATGATCAGCAGGCTGTTATTCAGCTGGACGACTTCACTCATCTAGAAGTTAAACTAAAGATCATAACAGAAGTTTTTGTTGTCATGAAAGAAAGTCACTCTAATTTCTGGTCAAAAAATGTCAGCCAAAATGTTCGGAATTTATAAGAGACGGGTACTATTATTCAATGGAATTTTCGAGGGGGTACTATAAGAGGGAGGAGGGGTGGTTCTAATAGAGGAAGGGTACTAATAGTGAAAATACGGTATGTCCTTCCAAAGTAAATAAAGGCTTTCAACTGGTGGCTTCATTTAAAGAAAAAAGAGGAACCTGATAACGCGCATTGAGATTGGCGCATTGTAGTTGTTTATAGCGCTTTTTCCCGTAGAGGTATAAAGAACATGCAACCTGGAACGGAATCGCGAGAGTTTTTCTTTTCCATTCTAGAATTCAAGTCTGTCGTCATTTAATTGAAATATACTTTTTAAAAGCAAGCACATAAATTCGCAATTAGGCCTAGGCGGCCTCATTTAAAGAAAAAAGAGAAACCTGATAACGAGCATTGAGATTGGCGATTTCCTTATATCTATTGTATTATCCATCATATAATAGATATAAGGAAATTTACTTTTAAAAATTCCCAAAAGAATTAAGATGACGTCTGAGGCACCGGCGATAAAAATGACAGTTGTCAACATCCGAGCTGAGATAGAAAAGAAAGGCTATTTTCGTGAGTTAAAATTACAAAATATAAATTCAGGTTATGAATTATCAATTTAAAATTAATAAACATACAAGCCTACCAATGTATCCAAGACAGGAGAACCCAACCGCAGCGAAGCTCTGTAAGCAAAGGATAAAAAGTTAGATTTTGTAGACTTTCCTAGATCACAGTTAGCCTATTTTAAGGCTCGTTCGATGACGGTAGTTACTATTTATTTTCATCCTGCATATAAGGTTGTTCGGATGGCGAGCGATAATGGTGTCTAACATTTCCCCTTTCCATGAGATTGTATTCAACCAGTACAGGGCAGAGTCGGTAGATTCTAGCAGAGATCAGTGAATATATTTCGTTATTACCTACGCAATTGCACTTTAAAAAAGAGTTTAAAGGCAACCATGGCAAAATACTTAATGCAAGTTTGAATTGCCGCATCTGCTCTTGGAGCGGGCACTCTAATTCCTCTCTCCTCTCGTACACAAATATGCTGCATGAAAATAACACACACGCCTATGAGACTTTGAAGGCAGTCGGAAATTTAACATCTCACATAATATTTATACGAAACACTACCGTCATTTATTTGAATTTCTTGATCTCCGCAATCGCGTCTCTCTAAATTACATGCCATCTCACCCTTTTGTCAGGAAAAAGGGCGCGAATTCAAAATAGACTTTTTGGGCTTCTTTAAGATTACAACTGCTTAGTGCTGTCAATCACGAACCATTAATATTAAGGCTAGAAGGATGGTGAGCGTCCACGTTGGGCGTGGCTGATAGGCATCGAGATATTTGCTGGCCACGAAACGTTCGCCCGCCAACGCGAGCTCGCTTAGCGATGAGAGAGCATACCCGGCAGTGTGGAGCGACATGATATATTCGTGTCCTTCTGGAAGAGAAAGAGAGAGAGAGCGAGAAGAAGAAGAAGAGAGAGAGAGAGAGAGAGAAAGAAGAAGAAGAAGAAGAAGAAGAAGAAGAAGAAGAAGAAGAGAGAGAGAGAGAAGAAGAAGAAGAAGAAGAAGAAGAAGAAGAAGAAGAGAGAGAGAGAGAGAGAGAGAAAAAAAAGAGACAGAGAGATAGCGATCAAGATAGAGAGATTGGGTGAAAGTGAAAGCAAGTCAGGTTGAGACTAAGAAAAATAGAGAAGAAAGTGACAGAATAAGAGAAAGGGAAAGTTGAGCAGAAAACGAGAATCTGCCGTGACATATGTACATGAGTAATCGAATATGAAGTGATTAAATTATTTCCGATCCATATTATTCGACAAATTCAGACAACGTACGCGGCTCAAACGGCGACGCAGGCAAGCATTCTCCTCTTAGCAGGAGAAACAGTGGAAAACAGAATTGAGCCACGACGATTATGAACATGGAGAAGAGCCATGAGCAGATGAAGACTCTGAAGAAAAGAGAAGAGAATTAGGTCTTTAAAAAAATTTGCATAAAATTCTTTACTCATGCGATTAAGAACGCCAACATCAAATTGTTTAAAAAAAAATTTTAAATTTAGAAGATGTAATTAGCATATTGTAAAAATAAAATAAAAAAGATGCTTAGACCCGAACCTGCAATACGGATGAATGGTCGTAGATCGAGAGAGAATTACGGCAAATAGCAGCAAATTAGGCAGGACCAGGAGCGGCAACGCGAATTGGACACTTGTGACGATGAAGCAAACGGCGATGACGTCACTGTTGGACGAGGACATCGAACCAACGCGAACTTCTAAAACAATTAAGCGCGTACCGTATCCTACGATTTTCTCTAACAAAATACTAATATCGTTTTAAAGCAGCTACATATAATTAAAAGATTATTATAGAAAGTGATATTTCTTTCTAACACGAAGCTATTTCACTATTATGTATCAACAACTGCAAATCCGAAGATTACTTCGAAGACCTAATTGGTTTACAGAAAGAAATCAGCGGCCAGACAGACGCAGATTGATTTAGAATTTAAAAATGTGTTACATACAATATTTGCGAAATATGACATCTGTACATATAATATATTTATTTTGGGAGTAAGCTCTCAATGACTCTTCAAGTCACCTTTTATAGATATATATAAGCAGAACGTGTATGCGAGTGATTTGTTAAAAACGTACTTTTGTTGACATATATAGATTAGATTAATCAGGCGGCAGAGAAAAGAACGGAATTTACAGATTATATCCCACGGACAGCTGATTTCGATTCAAGGAACGATTTCGATTCCGCCTCTGCGACCATTAAAAAAGCCTGTTCGCATATGTATTTACATACATATTTACACCAATTGTACATTTCGTTCTCCACATGATTCTTTTGAGATAAAGAAAGCAGACCGGAGCAAGGGTTCGAAAAATAGAGAAATGATTAAAAAGAATTTTCTAACATAAGAATGTGCTTTCTCGTGTGTTGGGAATGTTTTTCTTCTAACGCACTTTCAGTCTCCATTCATTTGTTGCAATAAACATGGTAAGAGAAAGGTGGCAAAACAGTTTTATTGTGAAGCACAGAGAGAGAGAGAAAGAGAGAGTGCTAGTGAGAGAGTGTGTAAGAGGCGTTCACACTGACCATAACATAATTGTACCCCCCTCCACGAGGCTTCATCTCTCGCTATCTCTCTGCATACATATCTCTATCTCTTTTCTCTCTCCTTCTTTTGTCTCTCTTCCGCACTTTCTCTTTCTCTCTCTCTTCCTTGCGCTCTCTTGCGCACTTTCCCTTTCTCGCTGCTTTTCCATCTCGCTAACGATCTCTCGCTCTCTCTCTCTCTCTCTCGTTCTCTCTCTCTCTCTCTCGCTCATCTCCGCCACCACCCGATAAGGCATGCTGCCCCACTGGCGCATTGACGCTCTCATTGGACGCGTTGCGGTAGCGTCGCGGCTCCGTGCATCATGCCTCAGGGCGTCTGGATGTATGCCCTTCTATGGCTGATTCGTCGATAGAAATGCTGGCGCTGACGAAATTGACAATTACTCCATAAATGATATGTTCTTGCTTATCATGTATGAAGTCATTAGCAATTACGAAGTGAACCAGCGATATTCTTATCTTTTTTGAGCTTCGCTTGTTCTCACAATCAGTCAAAATACGTATGTATTACTCATCCATTGAAAATATGCAGCTAATCTCTAATTTTTAATCGCTGAATAGTAAATAGAATGATTAAAACGAAGCTTGTATGGGAAATGACTCATTTGTATCGCAGCTGTTTTGTTCACCACGCAATCACAATATCATTGAAATGTAGCCATATGTGAATGTTCTCCGGGAATTGTGTGAATATGCTGGCATGTTTACATAATAAATTGCACTGTTTGGCCCATATGCAGGGATTTGTTATTATTCTTTGTGATCTTTCCCATGCTTTTGCATTTCTATTTTTCTTAATTTTTCTTAACTCAAGGTAGAAACATTTCTATTTCCGTCGAAAAAAAAGAACACGATACTCAACCGCAATCTAGTTGAATTTTCTTAACCATTGTAGTCTCGTCTCTCCAAACCACCAGCTCTATAGCCCTTTTATCATTCAAAAAGGCGCGAATTCAAGCATGAGTTTTTGCCTCACTTAAGGCTGACCAGTCTTCTCCGCCCAAATGGAGGAAGACGGCCTCGGTATTCGCATTCAGTCGGAAGTCGTCGAGGTCACCAAGGACGAGAAGGGATTCGTTGGAGTTTCGATTGGTCCGTTTTTTTTACTTTACAAACCATTTCTCTATAGTTTCTATAAATTTTATTTAAAAAAAAGGAAAAAAAAAATTACAGGCGGCGGTCATCCCTTCTGTCCTTGCGTCTATGTTGTCCAAATCTTTGAGAATTCGCCGGTGGATATTGACGGGCGGATAAAGGTTTTTTAAATTTTATTTTCTTATATTACGTATTTTTTAAATGTTTTTAGCAGGATTATGTAGAAATATTTAGGCGGGCGACGAAGTGGTCGCAGTAAATAGCGAGTCCGTGAAGGGAGCCCGAAAGACAGACGTTGCAAAGATGATTCAAGGAAAAACGGATACTGTCAAGGTTCGATTTGTTTTGCATTTTTGCACTGTTCTTATTCCTTGATAATATTACATAAAAGGCTATGCAATTCGAAAATATATTTTATTTCACTTTTTAAATTAAAATATTTCTTTCTAGCTTACGATAAATCATCTGGACGTCGACGTCCAAAAGGGCAAGACGATGGATATTGTACTGAAGAAGATCAAGCATAAGGTTAATGGCTCACTTCGTTTACTCTTATATTCATTGAGAATTTGACTATTATCTTTGAGAATTAATTTGAATCTATTTTTTTTCGGTAAATTATAGGTTATTATTTTTGAGATGGTAGAATTCATGGAGGCGGACACGGCGGATGCGCTCGGCCTCTCGCGCGCCATTCTCTGCAATGATCCACTCGTGCGGAAGATGAGGGTGCTTGAGGTTGGTTATACTAAATTATTTATTTTATATCATATCATATAGGTATACATATATATGTATAAGTAGATATAAATATATAAATCTATATATATATATATATATGTAAGTAATATTAACAGAAATATGTAACAAACAATAAGTAAATTGAGTGATCCAACCGTCTCTATATTTATAGTTACATATATGCAATGTATGTATCCATCTTCTGTTAAATTGATCGAGTAAATTGTTTTTTTTTACATTTTTATTTTAATCAACCGACCTTTGAAGAAGAACGCCGAGCTCTATCGAACACTCGTGGACTCGCTGACATCGATTCTCAACACTATGGCTAACATCGCCGAGCAGCAGAAAAGTGCATACTTTTTATATATAATTTTTTCTACGTAGCAAATTTTCTCTACGATTGTTTTTGCACATTGTCATAATCTCAAAACGATTCCAGCTTTTGGCGACGTTTTCTGCGAAGTCGGCGCACACGAACGCCAGAATGACGCTTCAGAGGTAACTATTATAAGGGTAAATGCCATTAAGCTTTCTTTGAAGCAAAAGAAGTTGGTATCATTGGTCTATTCTTCTTATTTTCTCATATGAATCCTTGAATTTTAATTTCTTTTTTAAGGTAATATAAACTAATTTGGGTCAGAAATTGGGATGTTGTGTTGTTCAGGTGTTCACCGACTTTGGCAACTCGCACCGCCTGCTCGAGAGGCGGCAGACGGACGCAGTCAAGCAGCTGCGGCCACTTGTCGCCGACCTCGCCACCTATGTCGAGATTGCCGTCCCCGACACGCAGCTCACTGTGCAAAAGTACGATTTTGATGTTTATAAGCTTCAAAATATGTTTAAAGGAGCCGTAAACAATTATTTTTTGCACAACACAAGGGCCAGTTTCGTGTTCCTTTAACTCACGAGCAAATGTTGCATTTCATTGGATCGTATATATATATTTTGCGTATATAATATAGTGTTTTTGGAGTATAACTAGTGCTTCTGCTTTAGATATCTCGACATCAAGTACGAGTACCTGTCGTATTGCCTCAAGCTGAAGGAGATGGACGACGAGGAGGTTTGCCTAGTCACTTTCTTTTTTTTTGCAGAATTCATGCTATTTTTTTAAAATCAAGAGGAGCGCACTTTTCTCTAGAAAATATTTTCGGTTGTGATTCATGCATGATTTTTTTAGATGGAATTCCACTCGCTCGGAGAGCCGCTGTACCGTGTCGAGACTGGTAACTACGAATATCGGTCAGTTTTGAGATGGTATTATAACTAATATATATATATATATATATATATATATATATATATATACATATATATATATATATATATATATATATATACATATAAACTGTTTTAGGGAAATAAAAATGAAGAAAAAAATCCATATCCTAATTCGGGCAATTAAAAATATAAGAAAAAGAATGGATTTGAAAAATATTGTTGAAGCGTAATGCTGCGCTGCCGTCAAGAGACGCGCTCTCGCTTCATGCGCATGCGAAATGACGTCATGGTCAAGATCGAGCTACTCGACCAAAAGCACGGTAGGCATACCACATCTAATAACATGACTTACGTAAATGAGAATGATCCGATATCATATCTTACATGTACATACATACATACATCTCGTGCTTCATTCATTTCACTCTTTTTTCGAAGCTGCACTTCATACAAATGTCATCTATAATTGTAGGCTAATGGCAAAATGATGTCTTTCAAAAATGAACACTTTTTATAGCAAAGTTGCGTTTCTTTTTCCTTTCTTCAAAAATTTGTTCATATTATAATTTTATTTCTGGATCTTTCGATGGCTTCTAATATCATTTCTCCTCTCGCCAATTTTGTAAATTTTGAGCAAATAAAAATAAATAAGTTTCCAGTTCGCGACATGGCCATGCAACTGTCGCACTTTGCGCGCGCCATGAAGAGCTGCCAAGCGGACTGCGCCGCGCTGCTCGAGAAGGCCAAGCTGGAGCCGATCGAAGTGGACATCTCGCAGGTTTCTCTCTTTCTCTCTTTCTTTCTCTCTCTCCATTTCTCTCGCTCTTTCTCTCTCTTTCTCTCTCTCTCGTTCTCCGTTCTCTTATGAAATACATGTATATATTTTTTTCGGTTTTTTTTTAAACATTTTGTTTCAATTAATTTTATTAAATTCTCCTTGTATATTATCAAAATTTATCTTCTTTTTCAAGTGTAATTATTAATTTACATTAATAAAAAAATAGGTGGAGGCGCGAATCGCTGGAGCAACACTCGACGAGTCGAAATCGGTTGAAGAGGCTGAAGAGGCAGTTGAAGCGCCCATCGAAGTGGCTGATCTACTACAGATTGACGAGGACGCGAGCTGTGATCTACCTCTTCACAATCAGTCCCCGTTCGTTCTCGAGCAGCCAACGAGTTCGAACTGCCTAATCCACGTTGAATGTTCTCCTCCCTCGCAAGCCCCGCCCACATCTGACAATGAGACACCAGCTCTTGTTGATCTTATCGATATTGGATAACAAGAAAGAGCATGATCGATCGATAAATATAATAAATATATGGGGACCCTTTAGGGGTCCCTTAGGGGACCCTTTAGGGACCCCTAAAGGGTTCCCATATATTTTTTTTACTTCCCTATGCCAATGCTGATACTGTACATTGCCACCTCGGGTTGACGTGTCTAAAACCTGCCTGACCATGAGCTTGAAAGGATAAGAGAGAGTTTCCATCTTCATTTTATGTGCTTTATTTGCATTATCTCTTCATTTTATAAAGTTGTTTAATGAATCGTGTGTAAAGAAAGAAGGAAAGAAAGAAGGAAAGAAAGAAGGAAAGAAAGAAGGAAAGAAAGAAGGAAAGAAAGAAGGAAAGAAGGAAAGAAAGAAAGAAAGAAAGAAAGAAAGAATGAAAGAAAGAAAGAAAGAAAGAAAGAAAGAAAGAAAGAAAGAAAGAAAGAAAGAAAGAAAGAAAGAAAGAAAGAAAGAAAGAAAGAAAGAAAGAAAGAAAGAAAGAAAGAAAGAAAGAAAGAAAGAAAGAAAGAAAGAAAGAAAGAAAGAAGGAAAGAAAGAAAGAAAGAAAGAAAGAAAGAAAGAAAGAAGGAAAGAAAGAAGGAAAGAAAGAAGGAAAGAAAGAAAGAAAGAAAGAAAGAAAAAAGAAAGAAAGAAAGAAAGAAAGAAAGAAAGAAAGAAGGAAAGAAAGAAGGAAAGAAAGAAGGAAAGAAAGAAGGAAAGAAAGAAGGAAAGAAAGAAGGAAAGAAAGAAGGAAAGAAAGAAGGAAAGAAAGAAGGAAAGAAAGAAGGAAAGAAAGAAGGAAAGAAAGAAGGAAAGAAAGAAGGAAAGAAAGAAGGAAAGAAAGAAGGAAAGAAAGAAGGAAAGAAAGAAGGAAAGAAAGAAGGAAAGAAAGAAGGAAAGAAAGAAGGAAAGAAAGAAGGAAAGAAAGAAGGAAAGAAAGAAGGAAAGAAAGAAGGAAAGAAAGAAGGAAAGAAGGAAAGAAAGAAAGAAAGAAAGAAAGAAAGAAAGAAAGAAAGAAAGAAAGAAAGAAAGAAAGAAAGAAAGAAAGAAAGAAAGAAAGAAAGAAAGAAAGAAAGAAAGAAAGAAAGAAAGAAAGAAAGAAAGAAAGAAAGAAAGAAAGAAAGAAAGAAAGAAGGAAAGAAAGAAAGAAAGAAAGAAAGAAAGAAAGAAAGAAAGAAGGAAAGAAAGAAGGAAAGAAAGAAGGAAAGAAAGAAAGAAAGAAAGAAAGAAAGAAAGAAAGAAAGAAAGAAAGAAAGAAAGAAAGAAAGAAGGAAAGAAAGAAGGAAAGAAAGAAGGAAAGAAAGAAGGAAAGAAAGAAGGAAAGAAAGAAGGAAAGAAAGAAGGAAAGAAAGAAGGAAAGAAAGAAGGAAAGAAAGAAGGAAAGAAAGAAGGAAAGAAAGAAGGAAAGAAAGAAGGAAAGAAAGAAGGAAAGAAAGAAGGAAAGAAAGAAGGAAAGAAAGAAGGAAAGAAAGAAGGAAAGAAAGAAGGAAAGAAAGAAGGAAAGAAAGAAGGAAAGAAAGAAGGAAAGAAAGAAGGAAAGAAAGAAGGAAAGAAAGAAGGAAAGAAAAAAGAAAAGAAAGAAGGAAAGAAAGAAGGAAAGAAAGAAGGAAAGAAAGAAGGAAAGAAAGAAAGAGAGGGAGATTCTGCCCAGAAAGGCGGTTGTAATGAGGTACAGAGAGATGTGTATAAGTCACGTTGAGCGTTGTTCTTACACTTACAAGTTTGCGCACAAGAACGAGGCACACGACCAACTCCTGTTCTTTCTGTCTTTCTTTCATTTTTTCTTTCTTTCCCTCTCTCCCTTTCTTCTCTCTCTCTCTCCCTTCTCTCTCTATCTCCCCATAGGTAACCTCTGCCAGAATTCAACCATGGACGCCGCCCTTTTCATTTGGATAAGTTCTTCAACATTCGGGTCGCTAGGGCAGGCAGTGTGGTGGTAGTGGCTTGGGTACGGGGTGCGCGAGGTGGTGGTTCGGGTCCGGTCGGGAGCAAAATTCTCAGTTCTCATTCCAGATACAACGACTACGGCGCCAACACGACTGTACATGCCAGTTTAGCCAGTTTTTCAACTTTTGCAGCTTTTGTTTTACATGTAGGATAACGATATGTATGCTTTTAGCTCATTTTCGAAGTTTTCTAATTTATTTGAATGTTTTTCAAGCATTTGTCATGTTATATGCCCTTGCGAGTGGCTTCTGCTGCTCTCACGTTCTTAAGCATAATTTGCTTAATGTAATAAAGGACTTTGTATAATAAATATGCTTAAAAGTATAATAGATATGCCTAAAAAACAGTGTTTCCAGCTGCATTTTATCAGCGAGCAGACATAAAGATGTGAAGGGGGCGTGGCTTAAGATCCGGAGCGGCCGCAGCAGGCAAAGGTAACATTTTTGTTAAACCCTGCATGTTACGCCGCGCGTAACATTTCGGGTTGCGCATTAAATGTAACGTCCAGAGCTACATGAGATGTTCCGGTGCATTTCAATAACATTATTGTGAAGGTCAAATGTTACGCTCCACGTAACATCCTTCTCTGTGTGTACTTTAGCAGGACATGTACAGCAGATGTAAAGAGCGAATGAAAATGTATTATTATTCTCTATTCTCATAAAAGATCTTACTTAATGAGATACAATTGCAATGGCATACGCCCATATATGCAATACAAAACATAGTTAGATATACAAATCAATGTAAATCTGTGTAAATGTAGATAAGGAACCGTGCAAGCGAAGAGCTTTCTAGTGGCGTCATTGAATTGTATAGAGGAATGAGCGATAGATAATATGGTTGTGGTGAACGGTTTTTGGCTTTCATCGAACTCACTCGACGGTAGAGCAAAGAGGCAAAGGCTCATTATTAATATCTACGAAGGAAGTCTTCCTACCAGTGAGTGACAAGTGGGCTAATTACTTATTCAATGTGCCAAGTAGTCAATTTGATATGATTAAACAGTCAGCTAAAGAGAAGAGGCAAAGTTTAAGAGATTCAAAGGCTTGCGACGACTGCGGAGCGAGCAGATAACATTCAGACCGAGGGACGCCAGCATGATCACGGATATCACTGCCAGTACAACGATCACCCACACCTGTAACCGTGCATCACTCACTCTCTCTCCCTCTCTTTCTTTCGTTCTCTCTTTTTTTCTCTCACTCTCTTTCTTCACACTATTTCTATCTCTAGCTTTCGCACTCACTCACTCCACTCTCTCTCTCTCTCTCTCTCGCTCTCTTCCTCTCTCTCGTGAACAAGACTGCAACTGATTGTGAGCCAACCTGCAGATTGAAGAAGCAGTCCATATTGAAGTCACCACAGCAATTGTATTAGTAGAATATAGAAGAGAAGAAGCACCGGGTTCCGATCAGAATTTCAGAGCTGTGCATTGAATCCTTGACAGTGACTACATTGTCAATGGCCAGTGACGTCATTCAGAGACTTCAGAGATAGCGATGAAGAGAGAGCAGCGAGACATTACGCAGAGGAAAGAGGGCAGAGAGAGAGCGAGAGAGAGAGAGAGACAGTAGAACAGAGAGAGCACGCAGAGAGAGAAAGAGAGAGAGCAGAGAGACAGAGGGAGAGAGCTGCAATATTACGGACACACTGATGCCTGTTTGAACAAAATTGGTGGTAATAAAATAAACTAATTATTTACGTAGTTTTTTTTTAATATTTCAAAGCTGACACGAAGGAGATAAATCATTTCTCCCTAACCAAGACTAAAATACCCAATGTTAAAAATCCTTTAGATAAAAAATCAAATAGATTTTCATTTCCGAAAGAGAGGGGAAATGTAATAGATGTTTTTTTTCGAAATCAGAGCACAAATATTTCACAACAATTGACTTTGTTCATAAAACAAAGATGCTCCTTGCCGTGTTTTATGCCTAACACGTCCTCTCTCTCCCTTTATTCCTTTCTTTGTTGCTCTCTCTCTCTCTCTCTCTCTCTCTCTCTCTCTCGCTCTTTCTCGATCTCCAACTCTTCTGTTTCTCTCTCTCTCTCTCTCTCTCTCTCTTACTCTCCAAACAGTCATATCCGTCCCTTTCTATGCATATAGTCACAGCTGCCTTCGATGTTTTATCTTCTTTTGCGGCTCGCAACCCTTCCATTCGTCTGGTCTCATCCCGGAACTTGCTTCAGCAAGCATTCTGATCGGATTGTTGTGTTTGTCTCAGTGGGAAATTTTATTATTTATTTATTTTTTTTATATATTTCATTCCTCCTCGTAAGCAATACTAATTGCTTCATTGATCCTATAAAAAAAATGTAAAAAAAAAACTTTCCTAATTAGCATGGCTTTATATCACATGCAAGAGCCTTTACATTCCGTGCTCTGCAGCTTTCACATGTTTTTGTGCGTGGCCAATTTACTCGCTTTTCTTGGAGTTGCCCAAAGAGTCGCAGAGAGAGACAGATTAAGAACAGAGAGAGAAAGAAAGAGAGAGAGAGAGAGAGAACGAGAGCGAGAAGGAGGAAAAAGTTAGTAGGAGCTTTGAGGATAAAGAGGGCGAGAAGAAAGAAGGAGAGTACAACAGATTCCTCACTACTAGACGGCTGACAATATTTCTAATCATCTTGCAAAATCTGCGTCCCGCTTTATAAGCGAAAATAACATACATAGACGCAATAAATTTTCTACTTTGATGACTTAACTTGGCATTTATAATAACATATATACTTATTCGCTATTACTCTGGCAAAAAAAAGGCCATGTGAACAATGTCGTCTGTTGAGTTTGGTCAAATAAAAGTTGAGGAAAGTATATTTTGACCAAAGCACAAAATGGTACATATCTTTCATAGTGAACTCACCATCAGGGCCTCAACAGGTCCTTCTTTTTCAGGGCGTGGTCCGAAAGATGTCAACAACGGCTCCGGCTGCCATCCCCGCGAGGAAAATAATAACAGTGTCTTTTTTTTAGTCTAGACCTCACAATCAGAAGGCGTGGCAGGCATCAGGCTTCCAGGAATCCTCTTCCAGTCGAGTAGCCGCCTTTGGCTCCTCGTATTATTAGGTTACAGATTAAAGCTCATACTCCTTCCACGCGTTACATCACGACGTTGTCGCCCATCACTCGCACCGGAAGCCACATGAGAAGATGACATTTGTAGCCGAAAAAATAAACTATGAGTAGTTTTTGTAGCGGGCGGCAAATGTTTGCTATGTCTGTAAATGTTCAAGCGCAAAATTGTAAGTCATCTGAACGACAGCAGACGTAGACAGAGCATACTGTTGTAACATCTTTATGTTTTCTGCAACCAACCGTTCTCAGGCTCACATCATGGTTCGAATTACGGACTCTCTCTCTCTCTCTTGTTCTTGCTCTTTCTCACACTCTCTCTCTATCTCTCTGATGTATGTATGTCGCTCTGTTTCTCTCTCTCTTTCTTGGTCTCTTTGTCCCGCTCTCTCTCTCTCTGTCTCTCTCTGTATCGCTCTGCATCTCATGATTTCTGATGCCCTCAAGCGCAACCCAAAGCCCCCCGACTATCCAATAAATCAGCATTTCCCCATCAGTGCAAAAATTCGCATTAATCATGCAAGCAAGAAGCTTCGTCTGCTCTCTCTCTCTCTCTTTTTCTCTCTCTCTCTTCTCTCCCTTACCTTTTCCCTCTCTTCTCACTTCCCTCTATACATATCTCCCTACTTCTCTCTCCCTTTTCTCTCTCTCTTCTCTCTCTTCTCTATCTATCTCTCTTCTCCTCTCTCTCTCTCTCTAGTATCTCACTCACTCTCTCTAGTATCTTGCTGCAACTTGCCTATTCTACTCATACTATACCTTGCTCTTCCGCCTTTTTTTGCCAAGAAAGACATTCAGACGTGCTCATAAAGCAAGCGCCGCAGAGCCAGCCGAGTGCGGAAGAACAAACGTATTCGGGCAGGGTTAGACAGGAGAGAGTGAAGGAGAAAGAGAGAAAGAGAGAGAGAGGGAATAGAGAGGGTGAGAAAGAGAGAGAGAGCGAGAGAGAGAGAGAGAGAGAGAGAGAGAAGAGAGAGAGAAGAGAAAGAGAGAGGCAGAGAAAGAGAGAGAAGATAGAAAGAAAAGAGAGAGAGAGAGATAGATGAGAGAAAGAAAGACAGAAAGAAATACAGAAAAAGAGATGTAGAGAGAATAGACAGTCCAAACTGAGCGGGTGATTGTGCAGTTTCTTGGCCCCTCTTTTTTGGCCCGAAGCTGTGGCCCGGTTCCGAAGGCAAAAGTGCAGAGGGGGAGAGTGGGAAAAAAAGTAGAAGATGAAGACGTCAGAAGCTGCCGAATTTTATGTTCTCACTCTCTTGTACTCTCTTTCTCCTTCTTTTCTCTCCTGTCTCTTCTCTCTAACTCCTCTCTCCCTCTTTTCTCTCTCTCTCTCTTTTCTCTCTCTCACTCTCTCTAATCTGCATCTCTCTCACCTCAAACTTGCCGCTTTAATCGTGTTGCAAAGTGCGCCGCTTTCTTTCTCTCTCTCTCTCTCTCTCTCTCTCTCTTTCTCTCTCTACTCCCTCTCTCTCTCTCTCTCTCTCTCTCTCTTTCGTGCGCACGAGAGAGAAAGTCAGATTAACTATAAAATGTTGCTGCTCGCACCGCGGTCTCGACGGCCGTAAAGAAGGACGTCTTCCAGGGATTCTCAGAGAGCGCGCGCATATGTGCTCTCTCGGCAGCTAGCACCGTTTCAGACTTGACTTTTAACACTTTTCCACTCCCCCCCCCCCCTCCGTACTTCCAGAGGCCAGAAGGGCGGCTTCAGCAAAGTCTCGTTCGCCCCCGTTGACTCGTCATAAAACGAGAGAAAGAGAGAGAGAGAGAAAGAGAGAAAGAGAGAGAGATAAAGAGAGAGAGAAAGTGAGAGAGAGCATATCTCATGTCAGACACCCCCAGTTGCTCTCGATTGTTATCTTCGCTGCTATAAACACCAAAGTGTCCAGCATTGGGGAAAACCGCTACGGTAAAAACCGCTCCGGATAAAACAGCTCCGGTGAAAAGCGCTGCGAGATCGCGCGCCTCAAATGCATTAATATATATATTAGAGAAAAAAACATGCATATAAAACGAAAGAGGAGTACTCTATCAGGCCCTCCGGGGGACCGCATATATGTACTTCTAGGCCTTTCGAACAATAATTGTAATCCGACTCCCGGAAGTGCGGGCAGTCCACAAACATCTTCAGCATTCCTTACTCATCTCTCCTTTTTATTTCTGCATATATAGTTTTCTTTCGTGAGGTTTTTGCTTGCCTTCATTGCTCTTTCTCTTTCACTCTCTCTCCCTCACTCCCTCCCTCTCTTTCTTTCTCTCTCTCTCCCTCTCTCCCTCTCTCTCCTTCTCTTTCTCCCTCTCTCTTTTTGTCGCTTCCTTTCTTTAAGTTGTTCGGTATTCTACTACGAGTACCGAAATTCTTCATCAGAAACATCGCAAAAGAACCTATGCAAAATGTCGGTTATACTATGTAGTATATAGTTGCCTAATTTGATGCGCTCTTCTCGCAGATAAAGTCAAGTTGCTTTCGTTGCCCACTTTCAGCTGGCAAATTGCCAAGACGATTCTAATTATATCCGACCACATTCAATGTTGCCTTCTGACCACCACAGTCGCCGCCGCCGCCTCGACAAGCTCTTTCATTATTCCTGTCATGTGGCCGGTGGCCCATCTCGTTTTTCTTTGTCGTTTTGTCGTTTTGCTTCTTGAATTTCTCTCTCTCTCTCTCTTTCACTCTCTGTGTCACTGCTCTCTCTCTCTTTCTCTATCACTCTCTTTCTCTCTCTCTCTCTCTCTTCATCTTGCTTTCTCTCTCTCGGTCTCTCTCCGCCTTCGTCGCCCACGACTGCCCTCCTGTTCCAAGGCCAAGGCCACCCTGACCCCAGTCACCACTCCCCGCTCCCCACCAACCCCAACAAAGCCCGTCCCGGCTACCGCTTTATCCGATATCCTTTGCGCGCTTCGCGTGATTCATTTATTCATGTAAAATAATAGAACAAAACGGTGCCTTCCTACCCAAACCGAAAACGTCCATGGTACTAGTAGCAAACACAGCTGTTTGCTCTCTCCTTTGTGCCCTCATTTTCAGTACAAATTGTACATATACATATGTACATACATACATATGTATGTATGTTTACATACATATGTTTGTATGTTTACACAATATTATTACGACTCCAGCGTCTGATATTTAATTTCGCATAAACTTTCGCACTCGCATGCTCAGGATAAAAAGACCTTTTGCCAACTTTCCGATATTTTTAATTCTTTTTTTATGGACTTAAATTGTATTTGTCGCCGATGAACTCGGAATGCACACACATATGTATGTGCTATCAGTGGTTGAAAAAGAAAAACGAATTCATAAAATGAGATGACAAAAAGAGAGAGAGAGAAAGGGAGAGAAAGAGAGAGAGAGAGAGAGAGAGAGAGAAGGGGAGAGAGAGAAAGATAGAAAGTGAGAGAGGGAGACGCCAGAGACAAGAATTCATGGTAATGAGGGAGCTATTAAGGGCAAATCCAATTTATTTTGCCACTGCACCCGGAATAAGGAAGAGAGAGAATAAAGTAGTAGCAGGGCTCATCTCTCTCTTCTTCTTCTTATTCTCCTTCTTCTCCAACTTCTCTTGGCGGCCCACCCAAAACCACACACATATACAACTGCCAAAACACATACTCAAAATCCGGGCGGTCCAACAGATGGAAAATCTTGTAGGCACCGCTGTCAGCACGCTCTGGTCGAGAGTTCAGGGAAAGAAGAGAGAGAGAGAGAGAGAGAGAGAGAGAGAGAGAGAGAAGGGCAAGCAATGATGAAGACGAGAGGATGATTAGATAGTGCGACATAGGGAAATAGGGAAAGAGAGAATGAAGAGAGAGAGAGCGAGAGCGAGAGAGCGAGAGACCGAGAGAGAGAGAGAGAGAGAGAGAGAGAGAGGATTCCAATCATGGCATCCTCGAGATTAGAAAACAGCGCGGACAATGCTGACTGCTTGCCGATCTTTGCCTTCTATCATTTAATTTTTTTACTCGGTCTGAATCTTGTGATTCAATGCGTATCCGAATTGTCATTGAACCATGCCTAAAATAGCTCCGCCACCCACAACTAATAAAGGGCGTAATTGAGAACCGATAAATGACGATGAGAGAGAACGAGAGAAGAGAGGAGAGAGATAGAACTGGGGAAAAGGGAGAGAGAGTATGAGGACGAAAGAGAGCGAGAACTAGGTGGAGAGAGAGAGAGACCGAGAAAGAGCCCCATTTGGCCCCCTAACTTCGAAGGGTTCGCGTACTTTGGCGGCTCTTAAAATCCTAGGCAAAAGCAAGAGGAGAACGAGAAATGGCCGACTGCACGCCATCGGAATGACTCTTCTATCTCCAAGTCATTCCAATCCGGGCCCAGAAGCCGCCCTCTCCCCCCCCCCCCTCCCCCCCCCCCTCCCCCTCTCCAAGGATAGAAAAAGAACGCTGCCACATCTCCCATTCATTCCGTGATGTTCTCTGGTTCCGGGTTCACTTCACGTTCTTTTTTTTGCTCTCCTCTAACAAACTTCAATTTTCTTTCCCTTAACCCACACACGTTGTTTATGATATCACAAACTATTCGGATTTTTTTGTCTAATAAATTAGTTTTTAAGCTGAAAGAAACTGCTTTCGGTGGTAGTGAGTACGTAATACATATAAATTTAAGAGAAAAGTACAATGTTGCTATTGTACTGAACTTTTTTTGCGCTATTTCATGTACCGGTCAATAATGGGTAGGGCAGACAACTTGAAAACTTTTGTTGAAAATTTCCGACATGTCTTATCAGACACTCCAAAATCAACAAAGATCTTTTGAGCGCGCGTTATCACTGATTATGAATCACTACCGATCATTTGACCACCTCCAAAATCCGACTAAAATTGTATGAAACAGAAAAGAGCATTGAAATTGATGATACTGTCAGGCATTCGGCTAATTCGGTTTGATAGTTTTCACTCAGATAAAGTCACCACCATTCATGAAAGCATAAATATGAAGGGTTACTGGATAAAACTCAGTTATAAGGAGAACGTTTTCTTCTCACATCATCGCGTCCTTTCATCATTTTGCAACTGTATGTTTATATTATTTTCACCTGCCTGATTATATTATTTGTGTTTCTGTAATCACAAGGAGTATTTGATAGAATAAAGTTCTTCCTTCCTTAATTCCCATTACGAATATTGTCAAAGTTTCATCGTAATTATATCCGTTTGCTTTCCCATTCATAACATGGCAATAGTAAGATTGTATTATTTTCGCCTCATTTTAATATTTGCATTTATGTAACTACAAGGTGTATCTATGTAATTGAGTTCAGAGTATGTAATAGAATACACTTCCTACCTGAACTCAGATTATGATTATTGTCAAAATTTCATCGTACTTTTTCTCCGTTTGCTTTCCCATGGCAATTGTAAGATTATATTATTTATTATATACCCTCCCTCTCTCTCTCTCTTTCTCTCTTTCTCTCTCTCTCATTCCCGCGTGCTATTTCGTAGGTTGCCGAAATCCGCTGCGGGATAATAGCATATGGTGCATTTGATAGTGCGAATGTTCGCCAGAAATTTGTTTAAAAACCGTATTCGATATATGGCTGGGGGGGGCACGTGCTGGCCCCCTTACTGTCCGTGCCGGCACTCTTATTTATAATTATAATTTGGTTCGTTTAATATAAATTAAAAATCAGCGGCTAGCCATGCCGCCCATCCCTGGACTCTGTAAGCGTGGACGCGAGAATTTACATCCTTTTTTAGTCGGATCTTCTCGGCCGATAGTTCAAGCGAAAGCTCGGCTGAAGTTTCTTCCGAAGTTTCACGCGAAAAAACGAAAGTTTGCTATGGCTTCTGAAGATATTTCAATCAAGCACTTATTGAAGGATACCCATTTTTAAATGCTAATCTGTACTTCCTTGATGTTCCTTGGATTTTCTCTGATCTCTCTCTCTCTCTCTCTCTCTCTCTCTCTCTTTCTTTCTCTTCGTCTTTCTTTCTCTCTCTCTCTTTCTTTCTTTATCTCTTTCTTTCTATCGTTCTCTTCTTCTCTCTCTCTCTTTCTTTCCCACTTTCTCTCTCTCTGTCTCTCTCTTTCTTTCTCTCCCTCCCTCCCGCGCTGTTCCTGGCCTTTCATTTCCCGGCTACTAATTTATATCCATTGTCTGCACTCCTCAGCTGGCAAAGTGTGCAAAGTATTCTTCGACCAGAAAATCCGTAGCAATTTATATTTCTTCTCCGCCTAAAGCCGTTCTATAAGCATAAGCTGACGTGAGAAAAATTATGATGGAGAAAAAGAGAGGGATAGAGAGAGAGAGAGAGAAAGAGCGAGAGCGTGTGAGAGAGGGGAGGAAGAGAGAGAGAGAGAGAGAGAGAGAGAGAGGTACAAAGAAAAACAAAGAGAGAGAGAGAGAGATATTATTTATAGACCGCATAGCAATCCTTTTATGCTCAAATAAACTCAGCTTCAAGTTCATCAATCGCACTTTGATTCTCTTTTACAGATGTTTCCCTTCTGCTCTTATTTAACCTTTTCGCCCAAAGAGTTGCCTACGAAAATGATACATTTATATGTTTGCTTAGTGATCGAGCAAATTGGATTAGAAAAGAATGCATGCCAATTTCTTTTTCTATTATCGAAAGTATATCTCGCGTTTGATTTTGAGCACTTAAATAGGTGCTGCTACAAAGAAATTTATCATTATTTTAGCAATAATTTTTCCATGACAATTTCTTTCATTGGTTGCGTAATATTTCCGGATAAAACCTCTAATTCATTCGTCCATTCCTTGAAACCAAGCGTCACTGTGATGACTTCGCCTCCCTCTTTCCTCTTTCTCTCTCTCTCTCTCTAATTCTCTCTTTCTCACTTTCCGACTCTCGCTTCTCTCTCTCTCTCATTCTCTCTTCTTCTCGTCCACTCGGTCGTATTACCCATACATTTATATTGCCCGATGACCTCTGGCTGTCTGGCCGACCAATTTGTATACTGCACCGAGACTACTTCCCTCTGTTTTCCGTATAACTCGATTGCTGCTCCGGCTAAGAATCATCTGCTAGGAGATGGTGTGTTTTCCAGATTCCTGGAACAAATAAACACATGCGAGTAAGCAAGCAATGAAATCAGCATATACTCACTCTTTCTCTCCTTCTTTCTCTCTCTCTCTCTCTCTCTCTCTCTTGCCCTCCCTCTCTTTCTCTCTCTCTCATTTTCTCTCCCCCCTCTCTCACCTCTCTCTTTCTCTCTCTCTCTCTCTTTCCACCCCCACCCCTTCCACTTAATTCTCCATCCAGTCCTTGTTCTTCTAGATTGAAAGCAGGAAGTGCCACGTGAAAAGCGCCAATGTTTCATTAAAGTAATTCCACGTTTTCTCCGACTTTCTCTTTGCTGAATGAAAAAAGAAGGATAAATCTTGCATTATATATCGCTAATCTTTTAAACAATACATCGAGTGTTCTCTGACATGAAAAAATTCTGAAGCCTCGATATTCACAATTGCTCATCATAAAACGACAAAAACAAAAACGATTCAATTGTGCATTCAAAGTTATGGCGATTCACAATTTAATTTCCTTTGTGCCTTCTTTTTCTTATTTAGTCCTCTTTTTCCCTTGTAAGGTTGTAAGGGGAAAAAAACAAATTTTCAGCTTTGAGGATAGCCATTTTCTATATCTTTTCATTACTGACCTTCTCATTATGCCCGGTCCTAAATCCCAATTGTCACAAAGTGCGGAGATTTATCACACGTAAGAACTTTGGAGCTGTCAGGTCATTTGATTAGCTGTGGACAAAGATAAGAAGCAACTGTTGCCAAGCCGGGAGGGTGTGAAGAGCGGGGATAAATTGGGATTGAAAGAGGGAGAGAAAGGGATTAGGAGAGAGAGAGAAAGAGACAGAGAGAGAGAGAAAGGGAGAGAGTGATATAGAGAGAAAGAGAAAGACTGAAGAGACAGAGAGAAAGGGAGAAAGAGAAATGAAAGAGAGAGAGATATAGAGAGAAAGAGAAAGAGAGAGACTGAAGAGAGAGAAAAAGAGAAAGAGAGAGAAAGAGAGAGATTGCGAGGGAAAGAGAGAGAGAGACTGAAGAGAGAAAGAGAGAGAAAGAGAGAGAAAGAAACAGAGAAAAAAGGTGTGCCGAATGATTGAGCGTTGTTAAGGATGCCTCTTACACTTCTCTCTTTTATCTCCGTCATTCCGCAGTGGGCGCCATCAATCATTCCGTGGCTTTCGTTCTTTTCAAGAGAGTGTTTATATCTCCCGTTTCCGATCTTGCAAACTTTCCTCTTTTCCTCGTCGCGACACGTGACCTCATAGCTGTTTGTTTTTTGCTCGGAAAATAAGCGGTCATAGATCATAATTTTTTTCTTCTTCATAATATTTATATTATTATTATTATGACTATTAGAACTATTTAACACTAACACAAGTAGCTAATGGTAAGCTACAGATGTAACTCTCATGGTTGTTTCCGGAAGAAAAATAAATATGTAGTTATATGTAGTTATGGCGAGTAGATAGATGTCTAGATAAGTATGTTTCTTTTATGGTTATGAAATATAAACATTATTCTCACCATCAATGTCTCTATAGCACTTAAAGGACCACTCCGGTGAATGTGAGTGCAAATTAAAAGAAAATTCCTCCCCCCTCCTTTTCTCTCTTCTTTCCATTATCTCTCAATTATCTTTATGTCGGCGCTAAGAAAGTAAAGTATACCTTGAGCGAGTACACCAATGATAGGGCATAAAAATAGTACGAGTAGAAGAGAGAAAACAGACATGCAAAATTTTTTTTGAAATGCACGTACGCGTATTTACCGAAGCGCTAGCAATCACGAATTAACTCCACAGAAGAAGCAGAGTATTCACAGCGAGGCAGCAACATTATTCTCTTTAAAAAAATTAATTACAATAACCATAAGTCTTCAGCATTGTGGTTTAGCCATTATAAGTGAATCTGAGACTAATTTGAAAGCATATATGTAGATACATATATCCATTCAAGCCTGGTATCGTTGTTATAAAAATTAATTTAGGAAATTTTTAATTTGTTCCAGCTTCCTGTGGTTTGTTCTCACATTTCTCTTTTCTTCATTGGTCATACCTTTTGCTCATGTAATTGTTCTTCTCAATTGTCAAACCTACCAATTTCCCGCTATAGTACGAGCGAATTGTACATTTCTTTCCTGACCACCCATTTCTTTCTTCCAAAAAAAAAGCGCGAGAGAGAGAGAGGGCGAGAGGAGAGAGAGAGAGAGATAGATAGAGAGAGGCAAAGAAAGAGAGCGTAGCCGCCCGAAATCTGCGCCGCTTATTGCATTTGTCGTCATCGTGTACCAATAACTGATGTTGAGCGAGCTGTGATTGTTCTGCTCTTATCCTCTTTTCTCGTTGTCGAGTCAATCCTCGTGGTGTCTGCCTTCTACTTTGTCTAATTTCACGATATTACCTTACCATTTAAGGCCAACTACACATTACTAGTTTGCTTGATTTAAAAGCAGTAAAGTAAATGGATTATTCTGAATGAAACGGCCCGGAACATGTGGTTGAGACCTACTCTCTTCTCTTCTTCTTCCTTTTCTCCATTATTAGGTTTCTTTGTCTATACTGTGCTCTTCTTTTTTTCTCAATTTTTCCTGGGATCTTTCTCTGTCTCTCTCCCTATCGCTCTCTCTCTCTCTCTCTCTCTCTCTCTTTCTCTCCCTCTCTTTCTCCCCCCCTGCCTCTCACACACTCTCTCTCTC